>CM030359.1:263781347-264211347 GCA_017893485.1 Hemerocallis citrina
ATCTTCTATTTACGCGAAAAAAATCAACCCACTTACGATGAAGAAATTTTTATTCGAATCTAAACATACAAATAATTCAAATTTTACTACAAGCATTCATAATAAAAACAAGTAACTCACACATCTAATGTCCACCTAGGTACACACACATCTAATATCCACCTAGGTACTCACGCTCTAGTATCCACCTAGGTTCATTCCCTATACCATGTTTAACATTACTGATTGAAGTAGGCTCTGATACCAACTCTGTAAGGCTCCAAATTTTTAATAAATTAAATTAGAAATATGTGGCACAAGTTTCAGAATCAACTTCAATGTATTCCAAACACAGTATCAAATACAGGGGAAATAAAACTTTTTATTACCACAATTCTTTCTTACATTTGCACAGCTGAAAAACTAAATACTTTTATTACAACACAACCTAACACTTAAACCTTAATCATCTCAAATCCAAGCTTCTACTTTGTTTGGGCAACTTATTTGCAAATCCTACAAAATAATTGAAGAGTGGTGACGTCAGTTGAAGGCAATTGACGCAATAATACAGTAATAGCAACCTTTCAAAGTCTCACAATCACAAACTTGCCACATAACATGAAATGACATAACGATAAAAGATTCTATAAAACAATAAGTGAAACTATACTAAGTAAGTGTGTGTCAAAAAACAAGAGAGAAATGCATTAAAACAATGTTCAAGAAAATGCAATGCACACGATGATTTCTAATGCTTACTTGTCGGATTCTGTGCATCTCATTCTGCATAGGTCCGGTGCAAGCTTTTATCGTTCTCCAATTTATAGGGTTCAATCCTTCGTTATGCAACTAACCTACTACGGTAATTTCTTTAAGATTTAGATTATTCTGTGAGTATCTAGTGTCATGCTCCGATCATTCTTGAGAATCAACTTCCCACCGCAAGTAATTTTGGGTACACTCCCTCACACCCCGATCATTCTGAAAATTGAAACCCACACCGCAAGCCAAATTGTACATCATCACACGAATATTCCATTAGCATCGCCTCGATCCCGATAATTCTAGGGACGCATCCCACACCGCAAGTGATCACACCTCAATCAATCTTGAGAATCAACTTCCCACCGCAAGTGATTTTGGGTACACTCCCTCACACCCAGATCATTCTGGAAATTGAAACCCACACCGCAAGTGATTACACCCCGATCATTCTTGAGACCATCTCCCACCGCGAATCATATGAGGCCCCCTACCCATGTTTGTTTTTATTTTATCACAACTCCAACTAGTGTCTGTCCTTATGTATACATATAAGTAACCTGAGCCACATAAAGCTAGCTCCACCCTACCGGACTTAAACTCACAAAACTAAGAACACTAACCCTTCCTGGCCAAGTCCCTCAATCAATTAATTCACTGCCGGTAATTTTGTGTCCTGTTCAACTTCCCTTGCTCACATCACAAAATCCCCAACTAACTTCCTAGGGTCCACAACGTAACCCTAATCTCAAACCAAACCGAACTTGGTTCAATAATACAAAATATTCTTTCATATATGAAAGCAAATTCAACTTACAAAAATTCTTTAAACTTAACCTTTTGAATCTCACTTCACATTCTTTCGTAAATTTCAATTAATTTAACTATAAATTCATTCAATCTCAAATGAAACGAATCTAGAGGATCACATCCCCAAAATCTGAAATTTTATAGTTTCCCAAATTCTGAAATTCACACCTATTTAAAATTGAAAATAACTCTTAAAATTCTGAAATAATTATACTTCAAAACTGAAACATATAATCCTTCCAAACTGAGAATTTAATCTACAAAAATATAGATTTATTTCTCCCAACCATTACTTGAATATATCATAAATTGAAGGTAGGTGTTTCACAAAATCTAAAAAATTATATGATTTTGTTTTTCAAAACAGTACACTCCAAAATTAATGTTAAATTCTGAAAAAAAATAATTTAAATAATGCACATATCGAGAAACTCACCATAAAAATCTGGACTCAAAAAAAATAAATTAATGCGTTTAAATTCAACAAATTCTGAAAACTATCTTTTATCCAAAATCGGAAAGTTATACCTTCTTATCTTTAAGAACAGTCCATTCCAAAATAAATATTAAATTCTGAAAAAATTAATTTAAATCCAGCACATATCAAGAAAATCACCATAAAAATTTGGACTCAAACAAATTAAATTAAAGGGTTTAAATTCACAAATTCTGAAAACTATCTTTTATCCAAAATCTGAAAGTTATACCTTCTTACCCTTAAGAACAGTCTATTCAAAAAAAAATATTAATTTCTGGAAAATTTAATTTAAATCCAGCACATATCAAGGAACTGACCAAAAAAATCTGGACTCAAACAAATTAAATTAAAGGGTTTACATTCAACAAATTTTTAAAACTATCTTTTATTCAAAAATCGGGAAGTTATACATTTTTATCTTTAAGAGCAGTCAATTTAAAAGTGAATATTAAATTCTGGAAAATTTAGTTTATATTTACTCCATAAACATAAAACTTGTTCCCAAATTTATAATTCATTCACACGAAAATAGAAGCCCCAAATCATCAATAAACTGAAACTCACACTTCCCTAAAAAATCTGAAACATGCCTCTTTTAGAATTTGAAAATACCCCTTTAAAACTCAAGTTTTCATCTCTAAAAAACTTAAGTAAATAGTCCCTTAAAATTGAGAATTTAATTTCTCAAAACGTAGATTTGTTTTCCTCAAAACATTATTTAAATTTATCAAAATTTCATCTTTTAATTATTCAAACATGTTCTTTAATCATACATATAGATCTACACATCTACAAAAACATATATATTTATTAGATCTAATTCTACAAACAAAATTGGATCTTCCATACTAGAAGATTAACACTATTCAAGAGCAACTTACTTTTTATCAACATGAATATTTAGATCGTATGACAACTCTAATCATCCATAATAATACATGGGTTCAAATAAATTTCCACAAATAAAACATGATCTTTCAAACATCAAATATTCATTATTCAAAAGAGAATCAACATAAGAGTATTATGCCATCAAGATCTAATTTTTATCATATTAATAGTTAAATTTTATCTAACAATTTATCTCTACAATCATATCATCAACAAAACATCATGTTCATGCTAATATAATCATAATCTCACAAAATATAAACTTTAACATGATTCTATATTATTCATGAGAAATAGAAAGAAAAAAAAATCAAGAGAGTTGGAAGATTACCCACCACAAAGAAGATCAATTGAAAGAAAATAATAATAAGAAAAGAAATGCTCATTCTCCTCCTTGCGAAAATTCAGAGATCCAAGCCTCCAAAACTTCAAGAAATAATAAAAGGATAAATTTTTATTCACCAAAGAGGAGGGCGGCTGCTACTGCTGTTAATATAGACTCAGACCCCTCCTTAGGCTTTATACGAAGATTTTATGAAAAAGTCCCTTAAGAAAATATATTTTTTACATGTATATATCATTCAAAATTAATTAGCTAAATCAAATCAAATCAAATAAAAAAAATTAACCCCCGAACTCCTCCAATCAGTTCGGTCTAAATGCAGCCCAGAATTTTAATTTTCTAAACTTTGCTTCTGAGTGGCAATTTTACACAAAAGTCCTTCACTTTGAAATATATGCAAGTATGCCATAAATTATTCATAAAAATCTAGAAAATTTAGAATTATTGTATACTAATAAATATTAGATTTTTCAAATAAATTTTCTGACTTTTTATTCTCCAGGAAGAATATTTGCAATAAAGTCCCCAATAATCCCAAAATTGCGTAAATATTTATATATTCAATAAATTCAAATCAAATAAAATTAGAGGGATAAAATATCTCCCCCCAATCTCTCAACTGCCAAACCGGGCTACCAAAACAGCCCAACCAATTTTTGAATTCGAATTTTACATCCAAACGACATTTTGCACAAAAACCATTTTCTTTCAAGGTATTTACAAACATAGTTTCTTATTCAGAAAAATCCCAAAATTTAGAATATAATCAATTATCAATAGGAGAATTTATTTAGAAATTTAAAAGTGGAAATTTTCACCTCAAAAATATTTGCACGTGTGACGACAATTTCATAAAGTAGCCAAAATGATCAAAAATTTAATTTAAAATTATTTATTAATTCAAAATGATATATCATTAATAGAAAATACTTTTGATTTAATTTTTAGCTCTTTTATGGTCGGAATGTAATTCTTTCCTAAAAAACATCAATTATATCAACATAGAGTCCAAAAATGAGTTTCTTTAATCAAGTAATCTAAAAAATAAAATATGTCATGCTTAAATGAGGGAAATGAATTATTGACAACCAAATTTTGAGAAATCCAAAATTTTCTAAAGAAATTTCAAGAAAATGGTTAAAATAGTCAATTTCACTAATTCAATATTATTTAATAATTCCAAAAATACATTTTATTTTATGGGGTGTTACAGCCTATTCTAGAAGGTACATGAGAAGGTCTCTATATGTAAAAATGAAAAAGTTAAAAAGGATGAGTGGTTTGAGAAGTACTTTTGTTATTAAAAGGGAGTGTTATGTGTTTAGTAAACTGACAACCCTGACAAACAGACAAACGTGTTAAAGAAAGATGACCAAGGGCACAACTACGGATAGAAATATTGAGTCGAGACTAACTAACATGAACTAAATGCCTGTGCTACAGATCAACATCAGATAACACAACACTAGCAAAACTATGATGAGATCTATGTGCATATAGAAAATCAAGGTGATATTGACGACCATGTTGACGAGCAAGCTTAAACTCCTGACCAGTGTGTGAATCGGTAATAAAACAACCCAAAGAATTGAATGTAATGACAAGACATTATCGCACACAGCACTAATGAAAATAAGGTTCATGGATAAATAGGGAGTATAAAGAACGTAAGGTAATGTGATAGTGGGAGAGATAATAGATCCTGAATATGTAGTGAGAAATTATGAGTCATCGGCTATTGAAGGGATGGGGAGTGAGAGGGAAGTGTTGTGCTTGTGGTGAGCAGTGTATAATTACTAATAAGATGATGTGATCCAACAGAATCTAAAATTCATCAATAATTCATACCGGGAGTAATAGAAAATGCAAAGACAGAGGGGCCAGTATTGGCATACTGACCCAAGAGCTTGAGTTCCAGTTAAGCGAGGCGATGCTAAAAATTGACTCAATCAGCAGGAGATGGCTAAGCTAGAGTAAAGGTCAAGACATAAGAAGTAAGGGAAGCAGTACGACGAGGAGGAATGGGACGGGTGATTTTGTGGCAGGAATGAGTATGGCGATGGTGTTGCCGAGATCGATATGGCGAGGAGGATAAGGATCGAGATGTTGCTACTGTTGCTGGTGTCAGAAGAATTGCAGTGGGGATGAGATAGGGATGACTTTGTTGTTATCGATGTTAGGATTATGGATGAGTGAAAAGGAAGGTGCAGTAACAGGGAATTCGATAGAGACTGGAAGGTTGGGGTTCCATTGGAGAAGTTCCTGCAAGTTTTTTTTTCTTTTGACCTTTTTTTGTGGATGATGATAACGAACGGCATCGGCGGTGAAGATCGGCAACGGCAACAGCATGAACAGATGAGCGAGAGTAGGGAGAGGTAGGGTTAGGGTTAGGGTTAGGGTTATGGTGTCGGGTTTGAGGTTTGGATGTGGGTTTGGGTGTGGGTTCATTTTCTTTTTTTTTTGGGAAAAAAAGAACCGAGTACTAGGGTTGGAATGTATGGTTTCAAGTATATGGTATTAGAAATTAGGGTTTCGGGTATTAGGGTAGTAGTATTTGGATTTGGGTTGGATTTCGGGTTGAAGTGTATAGTGATTCGAGTATTTGGAGTAGGGTTGGCAACCGGGTTGACCGGGCCAGGTCGGGTCAGACCCGTCCGGGTTGGAACCGAAATTAGGCGGGTCCGGGTCGAGTCGGTTGGTTAACCAGGCCGGGTTGTATTTGAACCCATTCGGGTCCAACCCGGGTCGGGTCGGGTCGCGGGTTGGCCCTTGTTTTGAATTTTTTTTACTTCAAAAAAATTGTAGTAATAATAATAATAATAATAATTAAAGAGTGAAATTATGAAAAAAAATGTATATATTAATTGTATGATTTCAACTTTTACAAATTTTCAACTTATTTATAAGAAATAAAGAATTATTATAAATTGGTTCTATACAATTACAATTTTCTTCTATAAAATGAAAATTTTCTTCAATTTTCCAGCTTATTTATAAGAAACAAAGATTTATTACAATTTTTTATACATTTACAAATTTCTTGCATATGTTATTCTTCAATTTGTTGTTGTTGTTGGTCTTCAATTCTTCATGTTGGTTGCTATTGTTGTTGTTGTTGTTCTTCCGGCGAGTTGCTTCCACTTGTAGACGTGTCGAACCCTATTCCTTGAGTCCTATCTTCGACCTTCATCCAGTCTTCCGTACAGACGAGCATCTCCAACGATTCGGGTTTCAAGCGAGTCCTGTAATCGGTTAGAACCCTGCCACTTGTAGAAAATGTACTTTCTGAAGCAACTGTAGAGACAGGAGGAGTTAATAGATCTTTAGCCATATATTTAAGAATACTATAAGTATGTTCATGGTCTTTCCACCATTGTAAAATATCTAATGAAGGAGTAAAACTTTCAGAATCTTGTTGATTATACCAATGTAATTCATTTGGTTGATTAGTCCTAGCATTTTTTATTGAATTTTTGCAAGTAAATTAAATGTGGCATCATCTAATTTATTCTTACCCTTACCTGTAAAAGTAGCAGATAACTAAAGTAGTAGTACTACTAGATGAAAAACTTCTATCATAATAATCGTACAAGTTATTTAATGTCGATTCAAATTTAGCTAAAAATATTTCGTAATCAATTTCAGATTCATCTTTCCCAAGTAAAGTAAATAACATTTCAATCAAACTCTTCGTACCTTCTAATTTGATACGAGAATCCATCACAGTAGCAATACAATACAACATAAGAGGAAGATTAAAATACTTCAAATTTTTGGTGTATGCAGGTTTCACAAAATGACCAATAAAAGTATCATTGATCATTTCTTTGAAAGTTTGCATCATAATAACTATTGAAAGAAAAATGCTACTAGAAGTAGATTCATAAGATTTTGAAAATATTTAAGTTGCGGTTTTAAAAGGTTCTACAAATTTTAACAAAGATCCGGCATAAAACCAAGCTTGGGGAGTCATTTCAAAATTTGGCATATTTTTTGCCATACAAAAATCATTTATACATGTTTTGTATTCAGTAACAACATGTAGCAAATCAAAAGTAGAGTTTCTTCGGTGTATAACATCCTTCGGAAATTTTCTAAAATGTACATTTTTAAGCGTACACCATGCTTTCCATTCTTGAAATATAGGGCCACTTAATGCAATAAAATGTACACAATTTCTAATGTTAACTATATATGGGTCAGCTATTTTTAATGCATCTTGAACACATAAATTTATAATATCACATGCACATCTAACATGAAAAATATTGTGAGATGGAGGATTTAATGCGGTTTTTAATATACTAATTGATGCATTGTTGTTAGATGCATTATCAAAGCTTATACACATAATTTTATTACGAATATGAAAAAAATCACAAATTTCTAACATACGATATGCAATTTCATTACTACTATGAGGAAGGCAACGCGGCAAGTGATATGATCCTTTTTTGAATGATCCGATCACTATCGATCCAATCACAAGTTACTGCCATCATTGGAATATTGTTGCAATCCTTCCAACAATCGGAAATAAGAGAAACTCTACAAGTTAGACTCCATAAAATGGCAATCAAAGCTTCTCTCATTTCGTTGTACATTTTAAAACAATCAGACTTCAAAGTATTCCTAGGCATTCTTTTAAAGTGCGGGTTTAAGGCGGTTTGATTAAAAATTTCTAAGTCCCTACTCTCGGAATGGAAAAATGGTAACTCTTTCTTGATTACTAATCGAGTCATTTCCCGACGAACAAGTTCGGGATCATAAGAATGGCTATCAACCACACCGGTCCGAGGGTGAATTTTTTGTTGGCCGGATAGGTCTACAAGAAGTTCTTCGTGTACATTTTGGATGTATCGTTTTATTGTACTCATCCCCTCACCCTTCTTCCATTTGTATGGCTTTAAACATGTTTACAAATTTTTATACCTACACCCGGAATTTCTTCGTCCTGAATATAATCATAAAATTTTTGCCAATCACTACGTTCCCCTCTAGTTTTCCTACTACTACCCGGTCGTGTTGTTTCGGTTGCTTGTGTTTGTGGTTCTTCTTCTATGTCTATGTATCCTACAAACTCATCGTGTGTAGCAATGTGTCCGGTCATATGGTACTCTTCGGCGGGCTCATTTTGTGGAACAATTGGAGGCCTACGAGAAGTGCCGGTGGAATCTTGTCCACTTTAGCTACGGCCGCTACCTCGTGATCTAGACATGTTGATATAGTAGTGTATGTGAAAAAATTAAATACAATTTAGGTGAGATAAGTTGAAAAAAAAACTAGAAAACAATAGGAGGGTTGTGAGAGAGAAGATTAAAAAACCAACAAACAAATATGATATAAAAAAATTATAACTACAAAAATAATATCAAGACAATAAGAGGATTGTGAAATTTTGATACCATACTTCATGGATACTCGTATATAGAATGAGAGTGAAAATAAAAGTAGAAGTAGAAGTAGAAGTCCAGACTCGTATATAGATAGAAAGAGTGCGTCTTTATTGGAGCCTTGGAGGAGTTGAAGACTGGAAGACGTAGCTAAATGTTGAATTCGATACGATCGGAATTTGGCACTTCTATGTTGCTAGCTTATTTGTTGACAAAATTTCAAAAAATTGAGATTGAATTGAGTAGTAGTAGTAGTAGTAGAGAGAGTAAGAGAATTAGGTGTAAAAAATTTTGTAACTCCTATTTTTCCGTATTTGTATTTTTATACTGTATTTTGCCCATTGTACTTTTTCATCTATTTGAGATCCTGTATCTTGCTTTCATTTGAATAAAATCACTAATTTGTTTTGACTCAATTTTTGGTCCTTTTATCTAATTCAATTGTATGTGCTCCTTGTGTCGTTCTTCATGAAGAATGAGTTGTTTGATGTCATTCACCTCTTTATTCCCCATTTTAATACAATTTGACCAATTCTCCGGTTGGATCCCACTCAAAACGGATACCCTAAAATCCAAAACCCAAAAACCCTAACTATATAAACCCTCACTCTAACCCTAACCCCTACCCTATACTGTTTAACCCTAACAAACCCACTGCTAATCTCCTTCTTCCTCACCTCGCTCCCGTTCTCCTTCACCCTTCGTCCAAACACCAGAACCCAATTCCTTTCATCCCCGTCACCTCCTTACTCGCATCGCCACCCTCTCCTCGTCAACACCACCACCACAGCACCCAACCATCGAACTCAACACCCAATCTCCATCGCAATTACTCGAACCTCAATACCCAACCCGCCATTCCCATTAGCTTCTCCAACCACCTTTCACAATCACCATTCCTTTGCCGTGCATCCCCCTTCATCCTTCGGAGAACCCCACACCGCCTCGTCGTCATCCAAGCCCCGTCGAAGCCCCGATCAGCCGCTGTCGTCGCTCCCCTGTTTCGAAACCAGAAGCAGAGCATCACCGTCGCGCCGCCACAGTCGCTTCCCGACCATCCGCCACCTCACGTCACCGCCGTCAGCGTCGCAAGCGGCTATGTCTCGTCGCAGTCGTCGTGCGAGACCTCGTCGTCTCTCCCCCTCTCTCGCTCTTGTTTCGACGAAGAAGAAGAAAGGCAGGGTTAGGCGGGATTGAATCTCAGGCGTTGGATCGCGTCAAGATCCGTGCAACCCAGACTGATCTGATCGCTGTCCCGTGTTTTGCCACACCGGATCCCACTCGCCGTCCCCTGTTCTGGCCCAGATCCGCTGCGTAGGAGCGATCTGATTCGCTGGTTTTGCTGTCCCGTGTTCTGCCGCACCGGATCGAGAGTCGATGTATGCTGTTTTGGTTGATCTGGTGTGGGGGGATTCACTCTTACTGTTGGTTTCTTCGTGCGGAGTTTGCGCGTGCTTTTGGGAGATTCGCCCGGGATTTTTCGATCCCGTTTTCCACTGTTAGTGGATTTAATCGTCGTCAATCAAGGCAAGTATTTACCTTGTACAAATTTTTGTTCTAGTACAAGCGTTCAATTTGAAAATACCGCAAATAGTTAGTAGTTGTGACTCCTCCTTGACTTGTCGTTGTTGATCAAATATTAATCCTCATTAATTCTATAATCGTAAGAGTCACAATAATTTCATTGTATTACATTATAACTACTTACTCTCATTTTATCCTCTGAACACATGAACACATGAATTAAGGAACCCTAGATTTGTAGACATATTTTATATCTTGTATTTGATGATCTTGCAACCATTTGGCTTGAAAGAAAATTATCACTTGCTGTTTTGACAACCATTACCCCGTATTTACATCACACATTAACCTAGACGCCTAATAACAAAATTTCATGTAACCTATTCTAGTAAGATATTCCCACATGTTGCTGTCCTGAATCTTATTATACTGTTTTGACCCCTTTAACATCCAAATCTGAACCCGATCCCTGAATAGAAAATGTAGCTCTAGATGTCTAGATGTTGATAGCTTCCGGAATTTTTGAATTCCGAGTTGCGGTCTGGGATTTATTGCAGTTTTACTGCAGCTGTGTTGGTAGACGCAGATTCGCAAAACTGCTGCACACCTTTACTTTGCGAATTAACTTAACTATGTTAACAGAAAGCGTTTGACTTGAAATTTTATATTCGGTTGCTGGACACCCTAGAGAACCTTTCCAAATTTTCTTAGAATTAGTTTACAACTTTTCAATATTGTTTCACATGTATAAACTCAAAAACACAAATTCTGCCTGAACACTTTAGCTGTGTGATTCGCTGTTTTGACACATGTTCCCACCACTTCCAGGTACCTTAATTATATGCGTTGGAATCGGACAGGAGTCTAGTTTCTAGATCTCCTGACGGATTCACTTTTGCTATTTCGTAGCAACGGGAATCACAGTTTTGGAACAGTAACGTCATGCTGTCCAGATTTGGGATTTTCGTTGTTCGTGTTATTTTTATTCACGTCGACCCTCGAATATGCCATATAATTACCCTAAACTTGTTCCGTGTCCATGACCATACTTTCTTGACTTGTTTCGCATACATGTATGCTTGCTTGATAAAATAATAAAGAGTAACAAGCCGGGGTTAAGGGAAAGACCATAGTGGTGGACAATATAGGTAAGTGTACTCGGAAGGGGGCTCGTGTTTCCCACTTAATACATGTCCCATGAACTAGTATATTATAAATCGATTCATGGACTAGTATATTATTTATCCATGAACTAGTATATATATGTGATTCATGACTTGTCTTGCTATGACTCGACACATGAACTAGTTATATGATTACCCGATTCATGAGCATGACTTGCTTGATACTTGATACTTGATACATGAGTACACCGCCCTATAAAATTCATTACTAGGCCTAAACGAAATTATTTTGACTGTAGCAACCATGTAGTAAAAAGATGGATGCATGGAGTGCTACCTAGATAGTAATAACTACAAGACTTGAACATGAAACATGCTACACGACACTTGATTACATGATACATGAAACTTGATACATGTTACCTGATACTTGACAACTTGTTACTTGAGATGGACACTTGAAATTAATAGTTGACACTAGACTTAGCACTTATTACTTGACACTAGGCTTGAGACTTGTCACGTGCTCCACTATTAGAATTTGTTATTCAGCCTGTTCACTTGAGTTGTCCTCCTTGCTAGCTAGTTCTTGAATCTCCATTACTTGTTGTAACCCTATTATATTCTTGATTCAAAATTTTTTTCTACATTACTTGCACACGTTTTTACTATTTGTGGCCCTAACTTGCACTAAGGGCATTTTCTCTTGTTTTTCCCTATTTTCCCTTTTATATTTATTAAGCAGATTTTGGTGATGAGCTACCCGCTAGAATTGGTGAGCGGAGGTTTTAGTCTTCAAGAGGAGAAAAGACTTGATTAGAATACTTGTCTCTTGAATTATTTGTTTTTCTTGGATTATTATTTCTTGCTATTTAAGAACTTGTAACGGGCTGATGTTCCCGAGTTTTAACTTGGTCCAGACTCGAAACTATTTGGATGTTATTATTATATTTTCAATTGTTTCTGTTGCTAATAAATTATTCATGCATGCTTGGTTATATATATTTCTCTTGTTATATTCTTGTTGTGATGCTGAGTCGATCCTACAGCTTATGAATGATGTTAAGATCATTCGTTGGGCTTCGTCACGCACTCGTATTCCGTGTTTTGGGAAGCGGGGCATGACAAGGTTTTTAGTGGTATCAGAGCCAGGTTTGGCTAATGTGTTAGTTAACTAATACATTAAACAGGCCTGACTCAGTCAGGGTTAACTCAGCATTTAACAGGCCATGAAATTGTATAAAAAAATTTATTATCAACTCGATCTGGATCATGATGCTTTGGATTTTTGCAGGCCATGGCTCGAAAGAATGCTTTGTCCTCCCAGTCTGGGGGTGACCAGACAGAGCAGCCCACTATTATGCAGCTGTTATAGATGCAGTAAGAACAATATGAGCGGCACATGCAGCAGATGATGCAAATGTAGAGAGAGCATGCAAAGATAATGAGGGCAGCCTTAGGAGCTGTCAAAAAAGAGCCCCTTGTACCTGCGCCTGGGGTGTTACCGCCTAGACTGGGCAATGTAGCTGACTTCATGAGACTACACCCCGACAAGTTCATGGGTGCAGAAGGTCCACTGGAAGCTGAGCAATGGCTCATTAGGCTGCTAATCGCAGTAAGGATAGCCGATGTTGACCGAGTGGATGTCGTAAGTATCCAGCTGGTTGATCTTGCCCATATCTGGTGGCGAGCTGAGATGGAGAGACTGGAGCGTCCCGTCGCCTGGGACATTTCCAGGGAGAGCTTCCTCACAAAGTTCTTCCTTAACGTCACCAGGAACGAGATGGAGTGGCAGTTTGTCGCACTCACTCAGGTTCGTCAAATAGTGTTTTATATGCAAAATTTCATTGTCAATTTATGATATATCGATGCTTAACTAAGACACTATCTTGAATCAGGAAAATCGGATCGTGGACGAGTATGTCGCAGAGTTTACCCGTTTGAGCCGCTTTGCCACGTCTATGGTGGCTAATGATGAGAACAAGGGCCGTCGCTTCTTACTGGGCTTGGATATCCATATCCAGGATTGCCTAGCTGCTTTGAGAGTTCGTGCCTAGCTGCTAGGAGCCAGGAACAGACCAGCAGACGGAAGCGTGTCATTCAACGGTCCGCTCTGCATCCGATTACTGCTAGGCCCATTGGAGGGCCAATCAGGAGACCAGCTCCAGCCTACCCTGCCAGGACTGCTCCCTACCCTGCTGCTACCCCACGAAGGGGAGGTTTCTGTGACTTCTGCCAGATTCCAAGACACGTACGTGAGGATTGTCGGCGAGCTAACCGCCGATGTTTTGGGTGTGGTGCTAGCGACCACACAGTCCGAGATTGTCCAGGGGGTAGGCCAGGCCAGCCTGCAATCGCACCGACTCGTGATCAGGTCAGGCCGCCACTTCCTCCTCAGCATCAGATCGTCGGTCAGAGGACCACTGCCTCGAGGAGAGGTTAGGCCTTCAACCTAACTGCAGAGGAAGCCGAGACCGCAGAGGAGGTCGTTGCAGGTATATTTGTATTTTGTTGTTTTGTTATTTATTTCATGCTTTATTGTTATCTTGCATCATACCTTGTGTAGTTCTTTTCACATCAGTATTTACTATCCCTTATTATCCTGCATATTCATCTCTTCCCATATTTTGACTCTATCATAGGTATCATCCTAGTCCATTCCTTTCCCGCCCATGTCCTATTTGATTCCGGGGTGACCCACTCCTTAGTTTCCTCTCGCTTTGTGGATCAGCACCAGTTGGAGTGCAATGATATGCAGACAGCTTGGAATATCACCACAGGTGGCGGTGTTGTCGTTTGCTCCAAGGAGTGCAAGCAAAGCCATTTGGTTATTGGGGGCAGAGATTTCAAGGCAGACCTGATAGTGATTGGCAATTCAGGGTTTGATGTAATTCTTGGCATGGATTGGTTGGGGGAGTCTCATGCTGTTATTGATTGTCGAGCAAAAAAGGTTGTATTCAGGATTCCGGAGCATGATAAGTTTGAATTCCATGTTGGGGAAACACCTCTTGGGCGTGGTGAGAAGGTGGCAGATGAGGAAGATTGTGCAATGGAGTTGCACACAGGCTGTGAGGCTGCACCTCTTATAGTGCGGGAATTCCTGGATGTGTTCCCAGAGGAATTGCTCGGGTTACCTCCAGATCGAGAAGTGGAGTTCGGCATTGAGGTTCAGCCGGGTATAGTGCCGATATCGAAGAGCCCGTACAGGATGGCACCAATCGAGCTTGCAGAGCTGAAGGTACAGATTCAGGGTCTATTGGATTTGGGTTTCATCAGGCCCAGTGTATCACCATTGGGAGCTCATGTACTGTTCGTCAATAAGAAGGACGGAAGCTGCAGGTTGTGCATGGATTATTGATAGCTGAATAGTGTCACTATGAAGAATCGGTACCCACTACCCAGGATCAATGACTTGTTTGATCAGTTGGGCAGTGCTGCAGTGTTTTCGAAGTTGGATCTTCGCTCGGGGTACCATCAGGTGAAAGTGAAAGCAGCAGATGTGCCGAAGACTGCGTTCAGGACCAGGTACGGGCATTATGAGTTCTTGGTGATGCCCATCGGTATCACGAATGCCCCAGCAGTGTTTATGAGCCTGATGAACAAAGTCTTCTCCCAATTCCTAGACAGATTCGTGGTGGTCTTTATAGACGATATTTTGGTGTATTTGCGGAACCGGGAAGAGCATGCAGAACATCTGAGAATAGTCTTGCAGACTCTGAGGGAGAACAAGCTCTATGGAAAGCTCAGCAAGTGTGAGTTTTGGCTTGATCGAGTTCCATTCTTGGGACACATTATCTCGGGCGAAGGAATCTCAGTTGATCCATCCAAGATTGCTACAGTGAAGGATTGGCCAGTGCCAATGTCAGTTTCTGAGGTGAGGAGTTTCCTCAGGCTAGCAGGGTATTACAGGAAGTTTGTTCAGGACTTCTCGAGAATTGCTGGGCTATTGACTAAGCTGACAGGGAAGGATCAGAAATTTGTTTGGAATGAGTCCTACAGTGAAGCTTTTGCAGAGCTGAAGAGTAGGTTGACTTCAGTGCCCGTGTTAACTATACTAGATGGTTCGAGTGGCTTCGTGATTCACTGCGGTGCTTCAGGCAGAGGTCTAGGTGCAGTGCTGATGCAGAAGAGTCGGGTTGTTGCTTATGCATCCAGAAAGTTGAGGTCGCACGAGAAGAACTACCCTACTCATGACTTGGAATTGGCAGCAATGATCTACGCTCTGAAGTTGTGGAGGCACTACTTGCTTGGAGACCACATGGAAATTTTTACTGACTACAAGAGTTTCAAGTATGTCTTCACTCAGAAAGAGCTGAACATGAGGCAGAGGTGCTGGTTAGAGTTGATGGCAGACTACTACATCAGTTTGCAGTATCACCCTAGTAAGGTGAACATGGTGCCAGATGCATTGAGCAGGAGGCCAGCCGTCATGTGTTTGACTCAACAGAAGGAGCTTATTGAGCAGATGAGGAGGTTGGATCTGAATGTGATTTTGCCGGGCACCGATAGCAGTTGCATGATGCTTCACTTGCAGTCATCTTTGGTAGAGCAGATCAAGGAAGCTCAGGCAGGTGATGAGCAGTTGCAGAAGTTCAGGGCAGATGTTGAGGCAGGTTCGAGGACCGATATGGTCATTCACTCCGATGGATCACTTCGCTTTGGGGCTAGGCTGTATGTCCCAAAGGGTGAAGTCAGGCAAAAATTGCTCGAGGAAGACCACCAGTCAGTGTACTCTATTCATCCCGGTGGTACCAAGATGTATCGGGATTTGAAGCTCCACTTCTGGTGGCATGGCATGAAGAGGGCAGTAGCCAGATTTGTGTCTCAGTGCTTGATCTGCCAGCAGGTGAAGACAGAACATCAGAGGGCCGCCGGACTTCTCCAGCCTCTTCCCATTCCAGAGTGGAAGTGGGAGCACATCACCATGGACTTTGTGACCACCTTGCCAAGGAGTCCTAAGGGTCACAACGCCATTTGGGTGATTTTTGATAGACTGACGAAGAGTGCCCATTTCATCCCCTTCAGAGTTGGTCAGTCTACTGAGAGTCTCGCAGAGAGGTACATGCAGGAGATTGTCAGACTCCATGGGGTTCCGGTCAGCATTGTATCCGACAGGGATACCAGGTTCCGATCTCAGTTTTGGGAGAGCCTGCAGAACAGTCTTGGGAGCAAGCTGAAGAACAACACAGCATTCCATTCTCAGACAGACGGGCAATCAGAGAGGACCATTCAGACATTAGAGGACATGTTGAGGTACTGCGTACTTCAGTTTGGAGGGTCTTGGGAGGATCACCTACACTTGGTTGAGTTCTCGTACAACAACAGCTATCAAGCTAGTCTTAAAGCTGCGCCGTACGAGGCTTTGTATGATCGGAAGTGTAGGTCACCAGTGTGCTGGGACGACATTGGTGAGAGAAAATTGTTGGGGCCAGAATTGATCACCAAGACAGTTGATGCAATGGCTCAGATCAGAAAGCACCTTGTAGCAGCACAGGACAGGCAGAGGAAGTGGGTGGATGTCCACAGGAGACCCTTGGAGTTTGAGGTGGGAGACCACGTGTTCCTCAAGGTATCGCCGTGGAGAGGCATTATCCGATTTAGAGGTGGAGGCAAGCTAAGCCCCAGGTTCATCGGGCCCTTCGACATTGTGGAACGCGTAGGCAAGGTGGCCTATCGACTCGCGCTGCCGCTGGCTCTATCCGGAGTACATAATATTTTTCATATCTCCCAGCTCAGGAGATACATTAGGGATGAGAGTCATGTGATCGAATACTCGGAGCTGTCAGTGCAGCCAGACTTGTCTTGTGAGATTCTGCCGGTTACTATCTTGGACAGGCGTGAGAAGGTGTTGAAGAATAAAGTCATGAAGCTGGTTCGAGTTGCATGGAATCCTCACTCGCCAGGTGAGTCGACTTGGAAATTGGAAGAAGAGAACCAGAAGAAATTTCCGCATCTGTTTCAATAGCATTGTTTATTGTTGTTCTTTCTTTTCTTTTGGGAGTTACCCTATGTACCACTTGTCTGAATTTCGAGGACGAAATTCTACTTGTTAGGTGGGTAGGATTTGTAACTCCTATTTTTCCATATTTATATTTTTATACTGTATTTTGCCTATTGTACTTTTTCATCTATTTGAGATCCTGTATCTTGTTTTCATTTGAATAAAATCACTAATTTGTTTTGACTCAATTTTTGGTCCTTTTATCTAATTCAATTGTATGTGCTCCTTGTGTATGAAGAATGAGTTGTTTGATGTCATTCATCTCTTTATTCCCCATTTTAATACAATTTGACCAATTCTCCGGTTGGATCCCACTCAAAACGGATACCCTAAAACCCAAAACCCAAAAAACCTAACTATATAAACCCTAACTCTAACCCTAACCCCTACCCTATATTGTTTAACCCTAACAAACCCGCCGCTAATCTCCTTCTTCCTCGCCTCGCTCCCGTTCTCCTTCACCCTTCGTCCAAACGCCAAAACCCAATTCCCTTCATCCCCGTCACCTCCTTACTCGCCTCGCCACCCTCTCCTCGTCAACACCACCACCACAGCACCCAACCATCGAACTCAACACCCAATCTCCATCGCCATTACTCGAACCTCGAAGCCCAATCTGCCATTCCCATTAGCTTCTCTGACCACCTTTCACAGTCACCATTCCCTTGCCGTGCATCCCCCTTCATCCTTCGGAGAACCCCACGCCGCCTCGTCGTCATCCAAGCCCCGTCGAAGCCCCGAACAGCCGCTGTCGTCGCTCCCCTATTTCGAAACCAGAAGCAGAGCATCGCCGTCGTGCCACCACAGGCGCTTCCCGACCATCCGCCACCTCACGTCACTGCCGTCAGCGTCGCAAGCCGCTGCGTCTCGTCGCAGTCGTCGTGCGAGACCTCGCTGTCTCTCCCTCTCTCTCGCTCTTATTTCGACAAAGAAGAAGAAAGGCAGGGTTGGGCGGGATTGAATCTCAGGCGTTGGATCGCGTCAAGATCCATGCAACCCAGACTGATCTGATCGCTGTCCCGTATTTTGCCACACCGGATCCCACTCGCCGTCCCCTGTTCTGGCCCAGATCTGCTGCGTAGAAGCGATCTGATTCGCTGGTTTTGCTGTCCCGTGTTCTGCCGTGCCGGATCGAGAGTCGTTGTATGCTGTTTTGGCTGATCTAGTGTGGGGGGATTCACTCTTACTGTTGGTTTCTTCGTACGGAGTTCGCGCGTGCTTTTGGGAGATTCGCCCGGGATTTTTCGATCTCATTTTTCCCTGTTAGCAGATTTAATCGTCGTCAATTAAGGCAAGTATTCATCTTGTACAAATTTTTATTCTAGTACAAGCGTTCAATTTGAAAATACCGCAAATAGTGAGTAGTTGTGACTCCTCCTTGACTTGTCGTTGTTGATCAAATATTAATCCTCATCAATTCTATAATCGTAAGAGTCACAAGAATTTTATTGTATTACATTATAACTACTTGGACTCATTTTATCCCCTGAATACATGAACACATGAATTAACGAGCCCTAGATTTGTAGACATATATTATATCTTGTATTTGATGAACTTGCAACCATTTGGCTTGAAAAACAATTATCACTTGCTGTTTTGACAACCATTACCCCGTATTTATATCACACATTAACCTAGACGCCTAATAACAAAATTTCATGTAACCTATTCTAGTAAGATATTCCCACATGTTGCTGTCCTGAATCTTATTATACTGTTTTGACCCTTTTAACATTAGAATCTGAACCCGAGCCCTAAATAGAAAATGTAGCTCTACATGTCTAGATGTCGATAGCCTCTGGAATTTGCGAATTCCAAATTGCGGTCTAGGATTTATTGCATTTTTACTGCAGCTGTGTCGGTAGACGCAGATTCGCAAAACTGCTGCACACCTTTACTTTGCGAATTAACTTAACTATGTTAACAGTAAGCGTTTGAATTGAAATTTTATATGCGGTTGCTGGACACCCTAGAGAACCTTCCCAAATTCTCTTAGAATTAATTTACAACTTTTCAACACTGTTTCACATGTATAAACTCAAAAACACAAATTCTGCCTGAACACTTTAGCTGTGTGATTCGCTGTTTTGACACATGTTCCCACCACTTCCATGTACCTTAATTATATGCATTGGAACCGGGCAAGAGTCTAGTTTCTAGATCTCCTGACGGATTCACTTTTGCTATTTCGTAGCAACGGAAATCACAGTTTTGGCTCTTATGCATATGTGGGTGAAAACCAGACGTTACCTGTGATAGTTGCTGCAAACTTGAGAATGCAGGAAGAAGAGAAGCAATTGAAAATATGGCAAGAACACAAGGGTGCATTAAGGTGGACTATTGCGGATAGGCTTATGTCAAGATGGTACGGTCTGTACGTTGTTACAAAGGTTTCCCCACATGGAGCGTTGTAGGTTCATAGCAAAACGGAAAATCAAACGTTCAAGGTAAATGGTCATAGGGGAAAACCTTATAATAAGATGAGTTTTGAGCCGCGAGCCATTCAATACATTGCATAAACTCATCAAGTCTAGCTGAAGACAAGAAACGCAGCGCTTATTGGGAGGCAACCCAATTTTCAGGGGAGTACTTACACTCTCTCTTTATTTCTCTTTATTTCTCTTTATTTCTCTTTATTCATTTCTTTATTTCATTTTCTTTCCTTCAAACTGGATGGACACATGCCTATTTTAAGTTGTGTACAAACATTGAGGATAATGTTCCATCTAAGTTTGGGGGTAGTTACTCACAATTTAGAGTCTTTTGATTTTTATATCATACCCCCCCAAAAAAAAAATTGATGAATAAATAAAAAACCTTCTAACAACAATGATGAGAACATGAGCTCAGTTACTATAGATAGAGAGTAGAGAACAAGTATTAATGGTGGTCTTTATCTTTAGAAATGTTAGTAACTTATCATATGAATCATACTTGAAACTTTTATTCATGTGGTCATGTCAATTCGACGAATTTTGAAAGAGAATAGCAAGTTCGACTGTGAGTAAACTTAAATACACAAATTGTGAGTTTTGAGCCTTATTTATTTTTTTTAGAGAGTCATACACTTGAAGATCTCAGTTGACTGCATTCTAGAGGTGAACTAGAACTTGTTTTGGCTACTTTTCGAAACTTGTTTTGATTTTTGCATGAAAACTTGGAAATGATTAAGGCACCTAAGAATCTATCACCAAAGACAAATAGCCTACCCAACATTAATTATTCACTAGTTGCCCCTTTGAAGCCTATAAAAGCCTTCTTTTTGTATGACACATCATCCTTAACCATGCCTAGATGAATAGGTTACCTTACCTATATCTATTGAGTTAGTAGAGAAAAAAAAATTGTAAAAAAGATGTGGCATGACAAGGTGAGGGGTTGAAATATAAAGTAAAGTTGGAGGATTTGTCATAAGAAAAAAATAAAAAGTTGAAAATTGCTGAGTTGTGGATGGGTGAAAGGTGTTTGTAGAAATAAGGTATAGGCCTGTATTACATGGCCTCATACTTGTGTAAAAAAAAAAAACCAAAAAAAAAAAAAAAAAAAGAAAAGAAAAGAAAAGAAAATCTCTTAGAACAATAAGTTGCTCTACTAATCCTTTAGAATTTTGTATTCCTTCTCCCTTCAATTGTTTAAACCCTCACCCATGGCCCCATTAAAACCTATATAAGACCTTTTGATCTAAGTAGTGTGCAAAATCAATGGTGTGAAGATGTAGTAGCAAGATCAAGCATATGGTTTCATCCAAGTAATGAAATTTGTCACGAGATCTAATTTGAAATTCCCATGTTAATGAGAGCTATATTTTTGGGGAGTGTATGCCATGGTGAGATTTTGGAGTTGAAATATAGTTGAGCTTGCTAACCTTAATCATGAGTATGTTGCATAGGCATTGGCCACACTACTATTTGACATTCAAGTTGAGTATTCTTATGAATAAGTGATTAACATTTAAATTAAAACTTGTTTAGACCTATCTTAATGCTTGTTCTAACCTTGACACTAACAGTAGCAAGTTCTCTGAGGTAATGTTGGGAGGGTCAAGATGTTCAAGCGATGCTTGTAGTCTATTTTGCTTGAGGACAAGCAAAAGCTAAGTTTGGGGGTATTTGATAAATCCAATATATCCACATTTTGGAGCAATAATCTGAATGCAATTAGACAGTTAAATTCTCTATATGTGGTAATTTACTCTTCTTTTTTCTTTTCCATAGGAAACAGCCTAAAAGCAACTAAACGAAGCAGATTCAAGATTTACTCCAGACTGTGAGGATGATACACGGGAAGCTGCAGAACACAAGTCGACTGGTTCTTCAAATTAGTCGACTGGACAGAGGAGGTTGAATTTCGAAGCCGTGCAGTACAGTCGACTCACTCCAAAAGACAGTCGACTTGACTGAATGGATTTGAATCTCCAGAAGTCACGATACGGTCGACTGATTCTAAAACCAGTCGACTGGCATTCAGCGGGAGTTAAAAGATAAGAATAGTTGAAGATTCATCCTCATCCAAATCCGAATCAAAGTGAGCTGCCAAAATCTAGAAAACAGATATGGGATAACTGCAAATAACAACTTCCCAACAAATCAACTTAGAAACCCGGGTTTGGCAAGTAAGAAGATCGACTCAATCCATATCCGATGCGTGAAGAGATAGGAATGTTGGAACTTGAGATCTGTAGATGGGAGCAAAAGAAACTATAAAAAGGCTGGAATACGCAGTTAGAAGACATCTCTTGATATCTAGAATCGAGAATCAGATCGAAAGAAGAGAAGGAATCAATGAAAGAAGATCAAGTACAATCAAACAAAGAAGGAGATCGAGTGCCACTGAAGAACGAGATCAAGTCGACTTAGAAGCAGTTCAAGTCGACTTCAAGGCTGAACATCATAAAAAGCAGTGTTACTTCTTCTCTTTCTAGTTTTTGTTTTTATTGTTAGAGTCATGAATTCTGAATTGTTAATCAATAAAAGTTGTATTATGTGCAACTAATTTCATTGTTGGGCAGATTGAAACCGTAGTCATGTAATGCTTATAAATCTTCTAAAATACTATTTCTATCACTTATTGATTAAACCTGGTTGTCTTGATCAAAATTATAATATGAATCAACATTTATTAGAAAGTTTGTCAAATTAGTCGACTGAGAGCTAGCAACAGTCGACCTGATCTGAAGAACCTGATATTATCAAGTTAGCTTATTATAAAATTGACTCTGTTATATGAGTATAGAGATGACCCATATCTTGTGCTCATACTTGTAACACAGGAATCTTTTAGGTTCTTGGTTTAATCAACTTGAAGGATCTAGATTTGATACCAACTTCTAGAACTTTGAGTGTTTGTTATTTCCATCGTTCCTATGCTTTCTTCAAGTGCAACTTAGTAGATACCATGCTAAATACTTAAGGAAAGACACGAATTAGAGTAGATACCATGCCTAATTCTTGACTTAGGGAAATCTTAACTTTAAGGAGTAGATACCATGCCCTTAAAGGAACAAACATGAGTGATCAGAATAGTGTAGAAGTTAATTTAGCATTCGTGACTATAGGTGAAAATCAAGCCCAACTACTTTAATAGATATTTTGTGACTCAATTTGTGATTCTACTTAATCTAGATTTAAATCTCTTTTTCTTTCAAATATACTTTTAGAACAAAACTTTATGAATTGCATTTTCTGTTTTATTGATTAGTGAGTTAAGTACCACAATCTCTGTGGGATCGACCCTTGCTTTTCACTACGCTTCTATAAACGATTCGTACACTTGCGAGGTTTTAATTTGTGTCTAGTTTATCTGTTTATTTAGATTACTGAGACCTACAACATCTTGCTATGACTCGATACATGAACTAGTTATATGATTACCCGATTCATGAGCATGACTTGCTTGATACTTGATACTTGATACCTGAGTACGCCATCCTATAAAATTCATTACTAGGCCTAAACGAAATTGTTTTGACTGTAGCAACCATGTAGTAAAAAGATGGATGCATGAAGTGCTACCTAGATAGTAATAACTACAAGACTTGAACATGAAACATGCTACACGATACTTGATTACATGATACATGAAACTTGATACATGTTACCTGATACTTGAAAACTTGTTACTTGAGACTTAACACTTGAAATTAATAGTTGACACTAGACTTAGCACTTATTACTTGACACTAGGCTTGAGACTTGTCACGTGCTCCACTATTAGAATTTGTTATTCAGCCTGTTCACTTGAGTTGTCCTCCTTGCTAGCTAGTTCTTGAATCTCCATTACTTGTTGTAACCCTATTATATTCTTGATTCCAATTTTTGTTCTACATTACTTGTACTCATTTTTACTACTTGTGGCCCTAACTTGCACTAAGGACATTTTCTCTTGTTTTTTCCTATTTTCCCTTTTATATTTATTAAGCAGATTTTGGTGATGCGCTACCCGCTGGAATTGGTGAGCAGAGGTTTTAGTCTTCAAGAGGAGAAAGGACTTGATTAGAATACTTGTCTCTTGAATTATTTGATTTTTTTGGATTATTATTTCTTGCTATTTAAGAACTTGTAACGGGCTGATGTTCCCGAGTTTTAACTTGGTCCAGACTCAAAACTATTTGGATGTTATTATTATATTTTCAATTGTTTCTGTTGCTAATAAATTATTCATGCATGCTTGGTTATATATATTTCTCTTGTTATATTCTTGTTGTGATGCTGAGTCGATCCTATAGCTTATGAATAATGTTAAGATCATTCGCTGGGCTTCGTCATGCACTCGTATTCCGTGTTTTGGGAAGTGGGGCGTGACATTTTTAGATTGGGTTTAAGGGGTATTTATAAGGAAAAAACCAAAATAACCAAAAAAATGGCTAGAACAGCAACGGCCTCTGTTTTTCGTCTGTTGGACCCGCGGATCGAATAGTCGACCCACTTGGGTCGAATGTTTGGCCCGTATGGGTCTAACGGTTCGAATCCTGCGGGTTGGTGGGTGGTTTCGTCACTATTCACCGGGTTCAAAGGCTAGGTTCAACAGGTTGGAAACCCTTATTTGATGACCCGGGTCGACCCGCTTAGACTCGCGGGTTCAACCCGGACCCGAACCGTATTTGAATGGGCCGGATTTTGGCGAGCGGGTCGCGGGTCAGCCCGTCCCGATGCCATCCCTAATTTGGAGTATAAAAATCAAGTTAGCTAAAAATAGAAGCGGGTTAGGGTTTTTAACATCCCGTATAAAATTTCAAAATAAAAATACATTTTTTATTTTCCTGCACGTGCAATTTCACCTCATTATTTTTCATTCTAAAATTTACTTGAAGTTATGGATAATTTCCTTTCTTTTATTTTATCTCATTTAGTTGTCTACTTTTAATTAGAACCCATAGGCCTAATAGAAGACTCTAAGCCCATTTTAATAAATTAAATAAATAAACCAAGCCCACAAGAGAAGCCCACTAAGATAATCCTACAATTAGTTGTACACATTCTTACACATGTCATGTAACAACTAGTAGATACACAAATATAAAAATAAATATAAAAATGAGAAGGGTGTACACTTGTGCACTACACGTGCACGTGTATGCACTTGGAAGCTATAAGCCGGCCTTGCTTGGTTAGTGGGAGAGTGGGAGAAGTGGAAGAGTGGGGTGGTGGGTGGTTATTTGGAGTTGTGAGATTAAATCATAACCATACATTTCCCCTATAAATACCCCCCCCCCCCCCCCCCCCCAATTGTTTATCATTTGTACCAAAATTAAGAATCAAAAAAGAAGAAAAGAAAGAGGGTTACAGTTTTTGTCTTGTAATTTTTGGAGGAGCTTGGAGTTGTTCTTGCTAGGAGGAGAAGGGCTAGACGATCGTGTTGGATCTATGAGCTTTTTAGAAGTTTTTCTTCTACATTACAATCTTCTTTGAAGTGGGTATTTCTTGAATACTTTCTAAATTTTGTAGAATGAAGCACGCTTGTTTGACATATGAGTAGTTGTAGAATTTTGATGAATATAGATTGCATAATGTTGTTTTAATTATGTCATGATTTGTTGAAATGATGTTGTGGTTCAAATGAATGGCTAGAACTCATGTTAATTAGGAAGGAAAAAAAAATCTAGTAAATTGTTAGAATGAAAAGATTCAAATTGATGCATGTTAGAACGTTCATATAATAGTCAAAATAATGCAACTTGTATGAAAAAATTTTAAGATACTATTATAGTAAAGAAATGTGGAAATAGTCTCACTAGTATATATTTTCCTTAGTGTAAAGAATTTTATAAAGTTGTTTTGAAGAGGGACAATATTTTACTTGAAATTTGATAATATGAGTTTATTAATGCAATTTGGGAGAAAAACTTTTATTATATTATCGCAAATAAGAATTTTATAGTTTAAATATATGCTACTAAACTGTATTTTGGAAAGAAAATGTTCTGGAAAGAATTAGATTTGAATGATATAAAATTGTTGAGAAATCGATATTTGTAAAGAAAAGTTATAAACAGACAGATAGTATAAAGATATTTCAGCTCGTAATTATAACAGAGAATGGGTTGGGCATACTAGTTTTCGGTGTGGGCTTAGAGCGCTGTGAACAGTGCTCATGGTCTTGGGTTTGAGTCTTGAAGAGGCTCTATTTTTATTTCGAAATGAAATTTCCCCAAAGACACAGTGGCCTAAACATGAACCAACTAAATGATTTTCTTTCACCAGTCGCAATTGGGCTTACTGGTTACTGGGCGCTGCTTTGGATGCTGTCCTCTGTGGCTTGTGGTCGCGGGTTCGAAACCGGCCATGGCCAGTTTCAGATTTTACTTTTTTTGAGTTTTTCAAATAAATAAAGTTTGGGAAAAAATTCTGTTATTACACTAAAATATTATCTAGACTTTATAAAATATTTCCACAATATTTTGATGTATTTTGTGAGAATTGAAGGTGGAATTTACATTAATAATGTGTTGAAGAATTCAAAATTTTCAATTAAAAATGTGAATCTTGTTTGTTGAAAGGAAGATAAAATTTGTAATACAACTGGATTCCTCTTGATAAGATTATATAGTTATTCATCTTTGATTAAGAATACTTTGAGTTGTATACAATGTTATAAGTGATTAAATTGATAATGAAAGTTGATGTGAGTTACATCATGTTATGAGATTATAAAGAAATGTATTTGAAAAAGATATTGTGAATAAATAAATTGAAATATTATTTTGAGGTTGAATATAACCTATGGTTGATCTCTAGAACGTGATAGTTGTTGGAATCTAGAGGCTAGGCGAGACCCTTAGAAACCGGCAGCTATTAATATGAATTTGAGAGCTAACCAGAGTTGGTTGAACATCTCTTGAGAAGTAGCCAGTTGGGTTGACTGTCTCTTGTGTTGGTTTAAATCTGGTAGGGTAAGCTAGCTCTAGGTTGTAATGATTTCTTCTAAAACAAACTAAAAATGTAAGGACATGCACTAAGGGGAGACGTGATGAAGTATGGGCAAACTTGGGTATGAGAGCCTCAGTTGGTCTGTGGTGTAAGATAGTTTCCCCAAAATTATCGAGGTGTGATTGGGAGTGTCCCCAGCTCATCTGCGGTGTGGAATTCATCTTCAAAATTATCAGGATCAAGGCGATGCCTATGGGGTGTTTTAGGACTATATAGGCGCCATAGCTTGCGGTGTCAGATAGTTTTCCCGGAATTATCGAGGTGTGATTAAGAGTGTCCCCAGCTTATCTGCAGTGTGGGATTCATCTCTGGAATTATCGAGGCGTGGGCCTAAATACTCCCAGAACATCTTAACCTTATCTTAGTCACCGTAGTAGTAATTCATGGCGAGGGATCTAACCCTTTAATGCGGAGTACGTAGGTGCTTTTCCTCGGACCTATATAGTATGGGATGCATAGACTCCGAACAAGTATGCATAAGTGTCATCCTAGCGTAGACATCTACATCAGGCGTTAAGTCATTGCATACACTGACATGTTTAGGTTAGCCACTCTTTTACACTTTGTTTACATTCAAGTTTGTGGTTGTTAAAGTGTTAAAGAATCGTTATATTACGGCCTAGTGAGGATCGTCATTTATAATATTGCGTCGGTTGTGAGCAACTAACGTAACCACAGTTTTATATGCAGGACATGAAATTTACAAGAAGATATAAAGATGAATTTGATGTTGATGATTACTTACATGCTAAAGTTGTTATAATTGTATATTTACCATGTTGTAATTCATTTATTTTTCCGCAGCGTGTTGTTATAAAAGAATATGTTGTAATAAAAGTTTTAAAATTCCTTGTAAAATTGTACGAAGTGAAGTGTAGATCCTGTTGAGCTACGAATTACCGTATTTTGGTATTCGGGGCGTTACAAGGTTTAAGAAGCGGGAAAGTGGCGGTGGACTGGGAGGTCAAGGTGCCGTCAGGATTTAGGGAGGAGTTGTGGTCGAGAGTTGCAGCGGGGGCATCAGGAGCTATGGGGGGATGAAGACGGTGGAAATGAGATGGGTTTTTGGAGATGAGGAGATGGATTATGGGATTGGCGGGTTTGGGTCGCCGGGAGTGAGGTTCGGGATTGGGAGTTGGGGTGAAGGAGAGGAGAGGCAGTGGGTTGACGATAGTGCTTGGAGTTGGGTTGTATGAGGATGAAGAAGATGATGGGATGTGGCGGTTATTGTATCTTCTTTCTAGTTGGTGCAGTCGAGGATGGTGTCCAGTTTCGAGTAGGAGGAGATGTAGCAGGGGGGTTAGGAAGGATGGAGTTTGCCGGAGCCGTCGAAAATTTGTTGTTGTGTTGATGTTGTTTCGCCAGAAGTAGTTGTTTATTGACGTCGTGAGTTATTGCTGATTTGGATGTGTCGATGGGGTAGAATAATTAGAGTTTAAGGTAGAGTAATTAGGGTTAGGGATTAGAGCTCTGATACCATGTTAATGTAAACAGAGTTATAGAAGAAATATTATTAGATTATTGGATTGATTATAATTGAGTACAATATCTCCTATATATGTGGAAACCAAATACTAAACTAATACATATTCTGATATGGAACTAAATATATAACATAATATCTAACATGATGCATTTAGGGCATCAAAAAATAAGCGTCTTCACAATTGGAGCTTAAGTTAGGTCTAATGCTGGTGTGCTTTCAAGAAGTGAGAGTTACCGGATAAGAAAGAAGATCTAGAGGCAGTGATCAGAATGCCCTTGCTGTACAGAGCATCCTTAGTTGTGATGTGGGGATGATTGTTGTTGAACTTGCATGAGTCATATGATGATATGTTAGGATTTTGAGGTCCAGTGACTCCATCCCACACTACAAACAGCACAGGCTTTTCTGATTTTTCTTATGGGCTATCCCGGCGTTTATAAACGTCAGGATAGTCCGTAGCGACATTTCTGAAAACGCCGTCAGAAATAGCCAGCGTCGAGACAGATATAGGGTCTATTCCGGCATTTTTTAGCAATGCCGCTATAGCCTATATCTATCTCGACGTTTAAATGAAAAAACACTAGTATATAGCTTTTGTCAGGAAAAAGGAAAAGGTAATTTATCCCTGGCGTTTTGACCAAAATCATCGGGATAGGTTATTATTTTTTTTAAAACACCCTATGCCGGCGATTTTTGGCCAAAAACGTCGGGATAAATAGGTTATTTTTTAAATTTTGAATTTTAAAACATTTTTTAATAAAAAATAACCTACATGAAATAAAATTTCATACATATGTTATGAACAACATAGAAATACAACCAATTGAATCAACATGAATATTTATCAACAAGTAGTTAGTTAAGCTCCTCAATGTTGTCATCTGTAACTCACTATACAAAGCAAAAAAAAACAAATTAAGCTATAAATACATAAAAAAATGAGCTCTAATTCAAGCAGCTATAAATACATAGAAAATGAGCTCTCCAATGGCACTATACAAAATACAAGAGATCTACTTTGTAAATGCTATAGCACTAAGGCTTGAAAATAAACATATTACAAACTCTGAAGAGAAATTGATGCGTACTCTTTCTTGTTTGCATATTCTACTATCTGAAAGGAGAAAGAAAATGTACATAATTATAGGAAGTTCATTTAAACTTAAAGACAAATATGAGTTGTCTAACAAACAGTACATTCAAATAGAGCCATGAAACACCTGAAACTTCTATTTGTTTGCTATGTGTCAGACTTTAATCTGACACGATACTTGATATTTCAGTGTAGCTTTCAAATTTTCCATGTGTTAGTGGTTCATGCGCATCATGTCCCAGCTTCTAATTAGAATAAGTGAGGAGAAAAAATCTAACATACTGTTTGGTTAGCGGATTGAGATGTTGGTCTGACTTGTGGCTGACCGGGTCTCTATTGATTTTGACCAGTAACTCCTCTGGCTCACATTTGAGTAGCAGCAGCCGCATGATTCATTCAAAAACATGGCCTACCGCTAGGGTATAATGCAATTTTTATACTGGAAAGCCCGAAAATAAATTCAAGAAGTTGGCCTGAAAATTTAGTAGGTTAAAGTAAGTCATATTGTTCCCCTTCCCAGTTCAAAGCCACAGGAAACTCTTCTATCATTGTCACAGATTCAGCTATCTATCTAGCATCATCCATCTATTACCAGAATCAGCAATTGGACTAAAGAACTAATTACCACTACGCAACTAACTATGCATGTCGGATGTAAGCGACTTTTTATTTATTTCTCATTTTCTGTGTGTGAGCGAGTTACTGATAGAAAATTATAAAATATGGATTTAATTAAAAAAAAAAGCAACAAGAATGAACTATCAATCTAAAAAAATTGGTCTAAGAGCTTCACTAGAAGGAACTGTGAATCATCGCTTGACATCAAGAAATGACAAAGAAAATAGGAAGTGTGGACAAACTAAAAGGAGTGAGGTAAGGAGATTACATATGAAACAATTACTTATATAAGCACACATCATTGTACAACCCTATGGACTAAATTACACACTCATTAACAATATTACCATATTTTATGTGCTTGTACTATATCTAATGTCAAAATTTGAACCATAAAAAATATTAGAGCGCTAGGAATACCCTAGGATTTCTTAGTCAATATTTAACTGTTAAGCCAATTCTGTGTTGTACCTGCCTAGCTACCTGGTAAGGTTGTATTTAACCATAAAGAACAATCGAAAGAGGACATCGAGAGAGGCACTTAAAGTTACTCAGAAGCATACAAACCATTTGATCTCTGATTCTTAGACTAACTGCAGTAAGTAAATCAAGTTCAGTAATGTGGATCATCCATGGAATTACTCTCCAGGTTAGTAAATTTGAAAAAAGAAAAAATATCATTCTTTGCCAGATTTCTTCAAATTAAATTTTACCAGAAGTTAAAGACATTCTTAAGAAAGAATGATATGGATTATATGAAAGACCAAACTCTCTTTATTTGGTAGATCGATGAAACTACCCAGTAGCCCCAAATGCGTATAATGAGATAAAAATTAAGTATATGATATATTGTTGTATTACCACAATGCTTATATGATTGATGGCTTCACTTTATTTGTTTGTCTATAAGAAACTGTTTTCACAAAAGTTAACTGTTCAAAATCTAAATCATCGATGAAATAACTCTGAAGATGAAACTACTAGAGTCAGAATTCCTCCACCATTGAACTAATATTGATGAATCATCCTCATCGATAACCAGGGCCGGCCCCACCCTTGAAGCGGGTGAGGCGGCCGCCTCAGGCCCCCAGCATTTTTGCGATTTTAAGGCCCCCAAATTCGTAATTCCCTTGTAAATATAGGCACGTATTTTGCGCGTAAAAAAATTTACTGGTATTTGGAGCCCAAAAAATAATTATTTTAGCCTTTAAATTTTTTTTTTGAAATTATTTGGGTTTAAGCTTTAAGACTTGAAATGAATTTGAGACTTTAAATTTTGGTGATTTAAAACAAATTTATATATTTTGCATATTTTGCTTTCAACAATGTGCAAATTTTTTGTATACATGTTATTTTTTTTTAGTGTGTGGATGGGCCATTTCGGGAGTTAGCCTCAGGCCCCCGGGAACTCAGGGTCGGCCCTGTCGATAACTTGAAAATCAATTTTCTAGAACATCCGACAATGTTAATACACACATTCTTATGTGATAAATAATGAAAATCTAAACAGAATTCCAACAATCTAAATAAACAAACCTTTGGGCCATTCAGCAAGAATACTCTCTTTGAGAGTGGCAACACTGGTGGCAATTAATAAACACACATTCTTATCTGATGAATAATGAAAATCTAAACAGAAATCCAGCAATCTAAATAAACAAACCTTTGGGCCATTCAGCAAGAATACTCTCTTTGAGAGTGGCAACACTAGTGGCAGTCGGATATGTTTTCGGGCCAATATTAAATCCATTGTGCAACCGGAACTTGATCTTGGGCTGCTCTTGTACTTCTTCTATCTCCAAAGAACTCCACAACCTTCACTTTGTAATTTAAACAACACATATAACAACTAAAATTAGAAGCAACATAAAATTAAATGCAGGCCATTCAAAGAATATATTCCAAAATATATGGGCAAACACCGAATCTAACTAAACATAGCATTTACGAGAAATAAAACAACAAATCGGCCAACTACCATACAAACAGATCTAATTCCTAATTCCCTAAACAGACTATAAATAATCCAATTTCATAAATCAATAAGAGATTACAGAATAACAAACAAATAAATGGCACTTACCTACTAAATTAGGGAGCCCTAATTCCACACAAAAAATCCATGTATCAAGATTCAAACTCGATCCACAAGTCGATATGGGTTTTCTCCAAAACCATCAAAAAGCACCTCAAAATCAAAATTTAAAAAAAAACTTATACAAAATCTCGATATGGGTGTTCTACAAAATCCCTAATTATTCTTCTAACAATCCCGAATTCTCAAATTCACAAGTTAACTTACTATCAAATTCTCGAATTCACAAGTTAACCTATTATCAAATTCTCAAATTCATACCTAGGTTTGAGAGAGGAAGGAAGATGACGATGATCGGAGTGATGGCGTGGGAACGGCGACGACAGCGTAGGGGCATGGTGGTCGGGGCTAGGGTTTGTAAGAGAAAGACGTGGATCTAGGATGGTCAGGGGCAGGTAATGTGGGGGCACGGGGGTCATGATGACGTGGGGCGGTAGTCTACGATGGCGAGGTACGGCGACGGCGAGTGGGGGTTTGGGTTTGTAGCGGGAGAGAGAGCGCAAAAATTTGGGGGAAGGTTAAATGAAAATTTGGGGTAGGGAAAATAAAAATTTTGAAATAAGTTAAAATTTTTTACTCCCTCTGTCGCCGCATTTTATATAGCCCCCACTGACCCCGGCGTCTTTGTTAAACGTCGGAGTAGAAGGGGCATTTTGAAAATTTTTTAATACCGGGATCCCCCTCTCATTTGGATCTCCTTGATGTGTGGTAGGATGGATCACATGACCCTTTTAGTTTATTGGCGAGGATTTGAATTCGGTATACCTCTAGTTTCTCTTAATTTCTTTGAATTGTAATTTACCCGTCAAAGGTCATTTCAACGGAAAAATAAAAATAAGATGCTGCATAATATCTTTAATATAATATTTTGAGAATAAGGGAGCTAGGGGCTGACCCTAATTAACTTAGAGAGAAATCTTAAAATTCATATCTTAGTTTTCTAAATTGAAAATCAACACCATTAGATGTGAAATAATTAGATTTTCAAAAATATGTGTGAACAAAATCTTAGAAGAATTTAGCAAGTTTTAATCATTTATCATGCAACCGAAAAATCGATAATTTATAAATTGTCTAGAATTGCTTCATTTCTTGGTCGTAAGGTAAGTGGCTAAAATTTGTCGAATTCGTTTGAAATTTTATACAAAAATAGTATGTGTGATGTAGATCCTATCCAAGGGTATGAATTTTCACTTTAGAGAGTCAGTAATAAATTTTGAGATGTCTCCCTAACTAAATTAGCTAGGCGTCCATCTATTTGTTTGGGGAGGACAATAAAAAACAAAAGTTAAAAAGTTAAAAAGTAAGGCTTAGGGTTGTGCACCAGGTCAGGTTTGACCCAAATCCAAACCGACCTTGTGGAGCCCCGAATTTCCAATAAATAAAATTAGAAATAAGTGGCACAATTCTCAACAACAACTTCAATTGCAATTATAAACATAGTACAAACACAGAAAAAATTAAAACTTCTCATTTCATTACCTCCTTTACAACAGCACGGGGAAATTAAACACTTTAAATTACAATTCTTTTTACAACACAACGGTATTTAAAAGCGCCATCAATACAACAATCTTTTTATAATCATTCCTTTTACAAAATATGCATAAACATTTAAATATTCTCCAACATGCTCCCAATTCCATGCTAATGGTACCTATATGTAAAACATGGAGCTAGAGATATCCCTAACCCCCAAAACTACAGGGATCAGCCATAACGGTGTGAATGATATTCAAAGAAAATACAAACTTAAATGGAAACATAAAGAATAAAATCATAAGTCAACAAGTGAAACATATTAACACAGTAATAATAGATGGAATATGAAATAACAATAATTGAAGCATAAATCATCAAGTGAAACTAGGCTAAGTGTTAAGTGTGAGAAAACAGAAAACAAGCATACATAATACAAGTCAAGAAAAACACAAATGCTAATGATGATTACTAATGCATACTTGTCGGATTCTATGCATCCCATTCTACATAGATCCGGTGCAAGCCCTTATCATTCTCCACTTTATAGGATTTAATCCCTCGTTATGAAACTAATCCTACTACGGTGATAGAAACAAGATCTAGAATACTCCGTGAATAGGCCTACGTCCTGGTATCTACCAACCAGACTAGCACCATCGACACGCAAGCATCATATAAGCATTGCTCTGACCCCGGAGAATCACATCCCTGCCATGTACCCCGCAAATAGGCCTGTCGACCATCAATGCACAAATACACTGTACATTTCGCAAATAAGCATGCCGACCATCGACGCGCGAATATACCATACGTTCCGTGAATAGGTTTGCCGACCATCGACACGCGTGTAACACCCTCAGTTTTTCAAATAATTTTTTGAGATTAATAAATGAATTAAAGTTATTTTTGGATATTTAATAAATATTTTTCTGAAATTTATCTTGTTGCGCGTGCAAAACACGTGCAAATATTTTCTTGGAAAGTTCAAAGTTAGAAATTATTTTGGGAAAACCTAATATTTATTAGTATGTGTTATTTATGAATTTTCTGGATTATTTAATATTTATTTGGTATATTTGCAAATATTACAAAAAATGGGCTTTTGTGCAATTACCACTTGGAGTAAAAACTCCAGAATTTCGATTTTTTTGGATGAGCATGATGGCCAGCCAACTCAGAGGTAAGATTTTATTTTTTTTTTCTAATAAATTTGGTTTATTTTGCTAATTTATCAAAGAATGGTCGTTTTGCAAAATTTCCACTTAGAGGCAAAAAGTTACAAAATTTATTTTTGCTGATTAGATATGGATGCTGGCCAGATCTGGAGAGTTACTTTTGATTTTAATCCTAAAAATTGGTTAACCTAATTTCCTAGTATAAAGATTTATATATGTAAAGATATATTCTAAAGGAATATTATGTAAAATCTTCTCAAAACCCTAAAACTCCGGAATTTCGGCTATATTAAAACCCCTACAGCCGTCCCCCTCCTATGCAAAAACAAAAGACTATTTTATTATTTATTTTCTTGGAGTTTCGAAGCGAGGATCTTGAATTTTTTGCAAAAGAATGAGCTTTTTCTTATTTTTTATTATTTCGTTGATTCTTCAATAAGGTGAGTGATATATGTTCAATTTCTTGTTATTCTATGCTTGTTATATATGATGATTGTCTAGTAGAATGCATGTTAGATGATTGTATGATGTTATAATGAATTTATTGATGGATGAATTATTAAAAGTATATTTTTATGAATAATATGAATAAAACCTCTATATGGATGACTTAAGAATGTTAAGAACCTAATAGAAATCATGGGGATGCTAATTCTTTCTTATTCTTACTGATTTGATGAAATATATAATCAGATTATAATATAGGGTGCACAAATTGAATAAAAATGGCTTCTTTACTGGATATGTATGTATGTATATACTGTTGGATGTTTAGATGAAGAATAACTTGATTAAAATATATTGTAGATGCTAGAAATCAGGGGGTAAACTAATATAATTTGTTTGTGCATAACAAGTCGATGAAGGATTTTAGAATCAAAAGATCAAGTCTTCATGTGTTAAATTGTTTTTTTTAGTTTCGGGTCTGATGCTTGTAGGCCGAAATTGATTTTTGAAGTTTGGTAAGTTTTCGATTGGATCTCGACATATATTGATACTAAGATTGAATTGAACCATATACTACTCATAAACAATAAATTCTTGATGCTTTAACTGATGCCTACACCCTTATATACACATACCTATACACTTTTACTGATATTGAAGAATCTTAATGAAAATTTTCTCTTTTGTGATTTTGATGAGAATTTGATTTGTTTTATAAACTCCAGTATATTAGAAAAGTTGTAATTGATCGTACCAGGATTTTTATTTTACAATTTTAAGCTTTTAAAGAGTATAATCGATGTACGAGTGAAAAGTGCACAAGTTTTGAAACTGACTGAGTAACAACTGACAGTCGACCGCCGTACTTTTGAACTAGGATGTGCGGTCGACCGTCACTTGGGAATCTTTGGATTTTTGGCTTGTGCGGTCGACCGCCTTTTTTTGAACTATTTTGACAGTCGACCTACACCTACTATTCTGTTGAGTTTTCTTGCTAATTTCTTGAACTATTATTTCTTCGAACTTATGGAGTATTGATCTACTATTTTAGATGATGTTTTTACTACAGATTACTGTATTTTACAGAGATTTATATTTTGATTAACAATGGGATTTAATTGGTATTTCTATAACTTTAAAAAGTAAATTATATATGGATTTCGAGGAATTGATGTTTTATGATTTTTTTTATGGCTTCAAAAATGTGAAACTTAATTGTTTAAGAGATTTAGTCTCAGGTTGTTACTTCTGGAAATTTGTGAGTATTTGGATAAATTTGGATTTGTTGATTTAAAGAAATTTCTTGATATAAACGGTTTGGTGATGGAATTAAGAGTTTTTAATGAAATGTTTTGTGTTGATATTCGATTGGTGAGTCTCTAGAAGTTGAGTGGGATTCCTGTCAACCGGCAGATGAGATTTTGTGGATTTTAACCAGTTTGGGTCTTGTGGTTGTTTTGTTGAAATTAAGTCCGGCATGGTACACCAACTCTAGAGAGGAGAAAATTATGTTTTAACTAATAATAACCAACCTAAAGACATGCACTAGTGGATATGTGATAGAACTTGGAAAACATAAGTATATGCTCTGTTGTTAGTCCGACGGATGCGTTCCAGGACTGTGTGTTGCTGTATCCCGAAAGTACAGTTGGTATGTTCACGTGTCGAGGGTCGGTAGGCCTATTTACGGAACATACGGTGCATTCGCCTGTCAAGGGTCGGCGAGGCAATTCACGGGATTGTGTATCTGCACGTCGATGATCGGCAGGCCTATTCGTGGGGTACACGGCAGGGAGTTGATGCTCCACTTTTTTAGCTATGCTTGCATGATGCTTGCGCATTGAGGGTTGCCAGGCCTATTCGCGAAGTATTCTATATCTTGTTTCTATCACCATAGTAGGATTAGTTGCATAACGAGTAATTTAACCCTATAAAATAGAGAACGATAAGGGCTTGCACTGGACCTATGTAGTATAGAATGCATAGAATCCGATAAGTATATATTAGAGAGTCATCATACTGCATTTGTATTTTCTTGACTTGTTTTACAATAATGTTTTCTGTTTTCCTACACTTGACACGTAGCTTAATTTCACTTAATGTTTTCTTGCGTTAGTTATCGATATTTCATATTTCATTGGTACTACTGTTGATATGTGTTGATTATGAATTTATTCTTTATGTTTCATTTATGTTGTATTTCTTTTGATGTCATTGACACCGTTATGGCTAACCCCTGTAGTTTTGGCGGTTAGGGTTATCTCTAGCCTCATGTTTTACAGATAGGTACCTATAGCTTGGGATTTGGATGCATGTGGTAAAATGATAATGTGGCTTATGCAAATTGTAAAAGAATGTGTTGTAAAAAAAAAGAAAATATAATTTAAGGTGTTTAATTTTCCACTGTGCTATGTAAAAAATTGATGTAATAAAAGTTGAAAAAATTTATGTGTCTGGCTATGTTTACTATTACATTAAGGTAGATGCTGAGAATTGTGCCACGTATTTCTGAATTTATTATATTGAAAATTCAGGGCGCTACAACACGAACATACCAAAACCTTCTCACTTCTAGACATTCTGCGAATAGGCTTGCTGACCATCGATGCGCGAACATACTAGAGAGACACAAAAAATACACAGTCCCGGAATACACCCGTGCGACTGGCAACAGAACCCATGCTTACGTTTCCCAAGATCTATCACATCTCCAACTAGTGTCTTTCCTTAGATTTATTGTTATTAGTTAAGTCACAATCCCCCCTAGAGTTTGTGTACCCTACCGGACTTAACTCAACCAAATCATCAACAAAAGCCCCACTGGCCAATATCCACAAAAATCTCAACTGTCAGCATGTTAGGATCTCACCCAACCTCCCGAGTCACATAACTCAAAATATCATCAATAGTCTTTCTGGGGTCCACGTCATAACCCTAAGTCTCAAATCAAACTCATCTTAGTTTTTATTGTACAAAAAAACTCTTCATTAGTCACATTCTTATAAACCAACCAATGTTTTCACGAAGGACTCTTTCATACATGATAATATATTCAACTTACGAAATTCCTTAAAAAATCAACTTTTAACCATCACTCTCCATTTATTTGTAAAGTTCCATAAATTCAACTACAATTTCATTTGACCAAAACTAAAACAAATCTGTTAAAGGCTGAGAATTTCATCTACAAAATTTTAGATTTTTTTACTACAATCCATTATTTGAATGCACCAAAAAACAAAACTAGAATTTCACCAAAATCTGAAAGTTACACGTTTTCGTTCTTCAAAACAGTACACTTCAAAATCATTATTAAATTCTAAAAAAAATCCATTAAGTCCAACACATATCAAGGAACTTGTCATAAAAATCTGGATTCAAATAAATTTATTTAAAGGGTTCATATTCAACAAATTCTAAGAACTATCTGTATTAAAATCTGAAGGTTACATGATTTCGTTCCTCAAAACAGTATACTCTAAAATCATTATTTAATTCTGAAAAAATACATTTAATTCCAGCATACAACACGGAACTCATCATAAAAATTTGAACTCAAATGAATTAATTTAAACGGTTGATATTCGATAAATTCTAAAAACTATCTTTCATCCAAAAATCTGAAAGTTATATAATTTCGTTCCTCAAAACAGTAAATTCTATAGTCAATGTCAAATTATGGAAAAAATCAATTTAAATTCATCACATAACGAGGAATTCACCATAAAAATCTGAACTCAAATAAATGTATTCAAGTGGTTCATATCCAATAAATTCTGAAAACTAACCGTTATTTTAAAAATATGGAACTACGACAGTACAGTGGTAGAAATTGCATATTTTACAATCTATGAGTCAGATTAAGGATCTGTTGGATGTTCTGAAAACTAGACACAGTGAGCTACAATTTCTATTTAATAAGTTTTAGGTTATATCATCAGCAACTATATCGAAATTCTCGTTCTAATCTGGAACAGACAGTAGTCCAGACCGTATAACGACTTCGAAATCTCATCCAAACTCGATCAAATGTCTCATAATTATTAGTTTAAACACTTGTACACATGCTTCTAAATGTATACTAGGCTTCCCCCCACCTTAGCACACAAATTCACACACACAAAAACACCCGAAAACACCAAAAATCCAACCAAAAAAAAACAGCAACTTGCCTGGTTACTGTCCAGGTTAAGGTTATTGTTCATCCGAGAACAGCAACACCCCCCCCCCCCACAAAAAAAACCCCGTTTTTTACCTCCAGCCCTAACCCCTTTACGTATATATGCATTTTCTGTATGTACTTTTCCATATTCATACACATATGACTAAAAATTTGGGGTTCAGGAATTTTGTTTGCATTAAAATATCGAATAGTTTATCAAAACTTCATCTTTTAATTAAGAATCAACAATGCATGCTATTCATTCAATAGATCCACATCCAAAATGTAGCACATCAATCTATTCTACCATGGAAACACAACAAGGAAATTTAAATAACTACTTACCTCAATTTGAAGAAGTCCCAATTTGAAGGAAATAAAATTTAAAAAGATTCAATCCTCCTCCTTGCGAAAATCCAAGATCCAAGCCACGAAAACTCCAAGAAAATAACGAGAAAAATAGGTTTGAGTTCACAATAGGGAATAGCGGCCCCTGCCCCCCCCCCCCCCCCCCCCCCCGCCCGGCCGGGATGTAGTGTTTTAGGGTTTCACAAAGTTTACAAAAATACTCAAGCAAGAAAATTATTTATTTACATATATGGATCCTTCCAATTATTAGTTAATCAAATTGATTTAAAATAAAATAAATTTAAATCTTCCCACTATCCTGATTTGGTCAGCCAATATGCGCAGCCCAGAAAAATAGAAATATGGAGTTTTTACTCTAAGTGGCAATTTTGCACAAAAGTCCTTCATTATTGAGTATTTGCAAATATGCCTTAAAATATTCGTAAAAATCCAGGAAAATTATAATTATTATCTACTAACAAAGATTGGATTTTTCAAATAAATTTTATGACTTTTATTCACCAGGAAGAAAATTTTTAATAAAGTCTCCAACAATCTCAAAATTGCGTAATTACATATTTATTCAATTAAATAAATAAAAATCAACCAAATATGGAAATAATATAATTCCTTAGAGCCCAAGACTGAATAGCTGGCCCTAAATGCAATAAATCAATTTTTAAGTTCAATTTTCACACCCTAAATGACTTTTTACGAAAAAACCATTTTCTTTCAAAAATTTACAAAATTAGTTTTCTTTATTTAGAAAAATTCAAAAAATTTAAATATACCCAATAAAAAATAATAGAATTTGTGCACAACTCAGAGTTCTAAATTCACATTTCGAAAATATATGCACGTGTTTCGCATGTGTGAAAATATCAATTTAACGAAAATTCAAAAAAATTAAATAAATTGATTAAAAATTATTTATTAATTCAAAATATAGTATTTAAAATTCTAGGGCGGTAGACCCAGCCCGAACAGGTGGATTTTTATAGTATTGAAAAATCGCACAAACCCTGATTGGGTGGGTTTGAAAATTCCCATTAAAATTTCGGGTCGAATTTGGGGTTTATGGGGTTTATGGGAAACTCACCCATTCAAACCCAAAACCAACCCACCTCACACCCGATATAGTTATATATACTAGTATTATACACGTGCTGTGCACGTAGAGAAAATTGGGGGAATGAAAAGGGCAAAAAAAAAAATCTATCAGCACGTGCGTTGTACGGGTTGGATTAAGGACAAATTACACTAAGGCCTTCTCCCATTATAGTAGTAGAGATATCTAATTTGTGTGTACATTAGTTATAATTTTCAACTATTATATCATAATAGTACAGCTTATACTTTATACACATAGCAATTAATTTCAATTGTTGATCTGATTGGGTAGAAGGTCAATTTTTTATCATATTACTCTTAATCTTAAATGACTAGAAATGAGTGCAAATTAATTATCAAAGCAAAATTATCGGGTTCATCCGAAAAAACAGACCCATCTGTGGAACCAAAAATTCACCCGAACCAACTCAAAATCGATGGGTCCAAGTTTGGATATAAAAAATAAAACTCGACGTGTTTGGATGGGTGTTGGGTTTACAAAAATAAAGTGGATTGGGTTTAAAAAATTTTACTCACCTAACCTTACCTGTGCACACCGCTACTACGTACCAACATTAAATATAAGGCTAAATATTAAAAAAATCCCACTCAACTATTGTGCATTTTTAAAAAATCATACTCAAACTTTTTTAATAAAAAAAACATTACCCAACTATGTTTTTAACATAATTTTTTTTGAAAAAAACCTCGCTCACCCATGCCTGAAAAACATAGTTGGGTGAGATTTTTTTTTTTTTTAAAGTTTGGTATGTTTTTTTAAAATGCACAATAGTTAGATGAGGTTTTTTATATTTAGCCTAAATATAATGTACGAAATCCTTGTGCTATAAAGAGAAGCCAAGCAATTAATTAGCGAGAAAAAAGAAAGAAAAAGAGAAGCCAAGCAATTGAATTTAATTCATGTCGTCAAACACTTCTTGCAGAATCCCTCCCCTTCCTAACTTGGAGTGCAGCAGTTGAGAATTGTAAATGGTTTTGGTTGGAGCAGAACTGTTATTTTGTATCTAGAAATTTGCAATGCAACTAGCGTTTGCAGTAGTTGGAAGTGTTACAAGATTAAAATTATAAAAAATTTAGCTTTTTATTAGTTATTACAGTTGCAATATATTGCATGCAATTTAGCGATAGCTGTGCCGAAACATGATATTTCCACTTCAGTAGAGAGTCTTGAAAAGTATTTTCTACCACATTCCCGGTTAAAGAACAGAGGAGGTGAAGAAGTCTGTTAGGAATATTGTCGAAAAATTGAGTTAAATAATCAAGTACATAGTTATTAATAATTGTACAAAAGTACTAACCTAAAGTATGGCTGGATTAACCCGTTTAGAAGAGTTGAACTGCATTTTTCTTTGTCAGAAATACCTGCATAAATAAACCATTAAACTGGAGGCGTCACGAGGTACCGATCTAATCCTAACCCCGTATGGGTGACTTGGAAATACACCCCAAGATACAACCGGAATCCCCTCCTGCAAACACAATTGTGGAAAGGATAGATTTGAGCTCTTTCAACACTCATCTAAAATAGAATACAGTATAATACATTTAGACTTGAGAACAACACCTGAATCATAGTACAGAGGAGATGAAGAAATCTCTCTCTCAATGTCATAGAGAATTATTAGCTTTATATATAAGCTTATTATTTACAAAGAGTTTAGTTGCTCATGAATTCATTAGTTAATAAGAAAGTTATTCGATGTGTACAAGGAAACATAAGTAATGTAAAAGGTGGAGTAACTTCAAATCATTAGTGAATGCAATTAGTACGCTAAAGGTTATGAATATACAGAGTTAATGAAATAAATACAATACCAAAAGTAATTTCTTGATTGGTAATGGGTAGGGTGGGTTATTGAGTGGAAGCTCGAATCCAAGATCCCTGGTTCGGACCAAAGCTTTCCCGTCAAAAGAAAAATACAGATATTTGCATTTGTATCCGAAATATGAGAATACGAATATAATTTATTTCGAGTTTTATCTGTATTCGTATTCGAACCCATCTTTGAAGTACGGATACGGATAATGGCTATACGAATATCTGATCCGTATCCGATCCGAAAGTATTCCTAGATAAGGATTGGGCCGATTGGCTCGCTTTTGGCCTCTTCTAAGTGTAGTGTTGACATGGCGTTATCCAACATATGACCTGGTCAAACACGAGCATGCATAGGTCACGTCCTGATAGCAAAATCTTTAAAATATTCTTGATATTATTTTGTGTATGATTCCACACCGAACACCTAGGGGAGGCATTCGGGCTCGTCGGGCCTGGCTGGGCCTGAAACCATCGGGCCTGATCTGGTCCCAAGCCTGGGCAGGCCAGGCTGGGGGGGGGTAGTCGGCCCAGGCCGAGCTGGGCTGCAATGGGCGAAGGGGAGGCCTGGACCCGTCCATAGGTCCCTGGCTTAGGGGCCGGGCCGGGCCTGAGTGGTTCGTAGTTTTTGATTTTTTTAATTTATTTTTTTAATAGAATAGAATAAACTATAAAGGCATAAATTAATTTTTTTTAAAATAAATTAGTTAATATTTTAAATTTTATATCAAAGAAGTGTAAACAGCCAAATTAATTTGTTCACTGCCCACTACTCAATTAACCCACCCCACCCTAGTGTTTTATAGCCAACTCCACCCCCTCACTTCTCTCATCTCATCTCATCAATGTGGGACTAAATGAATTTGAATTTTAAACTTTGAAAACTTTTAGTCACATATTGGTGAAATGAGAGAAGTGAGAATACGGAGTTGACTATAAATAGTTAGGGTGTGGGTTTGCAAATTGAGTAGTTGGTACTAATCAATTAATTTTGATACACTCATTTTTCTAAATTTTTGAAATATTTTTGAATATATATCTATATACATCTATTTTACAAATATATTCTTTTTTATAGCAAAATTCAAAAAATCCTTGTCGGTCGGTCTAGCCTGGATCGGATCGGGCCGGTTCAACTCGGGTCGGGCCACAACCGGGCGGGGTCAACGCGGGTTTTCAAGGGGCAAGGGAGGCCCAACTTGGACCTGGTCTAGGGGGTTCAGGTTCGAGTGGCCTGATTTGGTTGCGGGCTGAGCCGGTCCAGGCTGTGTCAGAGGATCTACCCCACAACTTGTAGTGCTAATAGCGGAAACACACCACAAGTAATAGAAACTCCTAAAACTTAGATGAACCAAGAACAAGCCACCACAAAACTAAGCAAGATCTCACAAGAACACATCAATATGTAGAGATAACCAATACTTCTTATTCCCCAAGAAATACAAAGATTACAAAATAGATTACAACTCTCAATCTCTCTCTCACCTTTGAAACACTCAGCAAAATCCACTCTTGAAGTTGAATAATGATCAGATTAACTAAACCCTAGAGTTTACGGCCATATATATAGCCCCCAAGTAAACCCTAAAAGATAAACACAAATCTAGCAATTGGGCCTTTAAACTCGTAAGTCCAAAAACAATCAGCCACCGATGTCGGTCAACCGCACCCCTAAGGTCAGTCGACCGCAACGTGTAGAACCAAACCCGAGAGCTGATCGGTCGACTGTACCCCCAAGACCGGTCGACCGTCTCCTCCTCTGTTGGACCTGTACACTCAAAGAACTCTCAGCAGCTAGGGGCAGTCGACCGCACCCCCAGGTCGGTCGACCGCAACTCTCCATGCTGCACTCTTCTACTCGCTACTTGTCTTCTCTTGCTTCTTTGTCTCATCCTCTTCTTCTCCAACTTCAAGTACTCAGTGCCTACGTGTATGTGAGGTCAAACCTAACAATCTCTCACTTGGACCAAATACACCACGCTTCAAAGTTATTGTAATCTTCACATCGCATTATCTCTACCAATCTCCCACTCTCATGGAAGACTCAAGTACTTCCCACTCTCATAAAGAGCACCTCCGCCACTCCACCACGTGGAATGCACCAACCACCCCTCATCACCTCATAAGGATGTGCTCCACCAATCGCATATAGCACGAATACCAAAGAAACAACCTCCCGTATCTGATTTCGTGTTATGAGACTCCCCAACTCGTAAGATCTCCATCAACACCGGACATGGTTCAAAACCTCTCAATGCACCCTCTACACTAGAAACCTCTGTGGACGACACCTTCACAAACTCCGCAGACTGTTCAACCCCTACAATCTTAATTCAATTATCCTCATCAACATCACCCCGTATATTGATACCAGTGCTCTCTATCATACAAGAGCGACTTGAAGCTTCAACTGTCATATCGCAAAGTACCCTCACCGCAGTAACGTCTTGCCCTCTAGGATCACTTCCATGGCCAGCAGCTCCCACTAAATTAGTAATCTCCCCTCTACAACTGAAAGAACTCGGTTGCACCCCACACAACCTACTACTCGATTCCGGCTGAGAGTCAACCACAGAAAAAACGCTCCTCACGTTTCTAAGCAAATACAGCGTTCCCTCACGATTTTCTTTTGTAGTCACCCTTGAACCTACAGCTATACACCACTCTCAACTACCAACTGTAGTAGACAACACCTCCTTGTCTAGCCTTCTAATCGAGATAAAATTTTCTTTCAAGTCTGGAACATGCCTTGTCTTTCGCAAGACAACACTTTGATCATCAATAGTGTTCACGCGAACAGTACCAACCCCACGTACAGGATACCGGTGACCATTCTCCACGATCACATCTCCAAAAGAATCCTCCTCGTAGTCATCAAATATCTCTCTCCTCGGAGTGCAATGAAAAAAGCTCCCGAATCAATACACCAATCTTGAGTACCCAACTCCTCCCGAGCTGATAAGCATAGATTCTCAACAAGCCCCACTTGCGCTTTCTTCGGGGTATCTTTCTTCAGTTTCTTCTGCTTCTTCTTCATATAAGCCTTGTAACTGCGCAACATGTGACCCTTTTTGTGACAATACCAACACTCAGGCCCATGTCCCTCATCGCTGTCATCAAACCCACTCTCAGATGAACTACTCTGATCCTTTCTTCTTCGACTGTTCTTAGATCTTTCACATCTTTTCTCAATGTACATAGCGGAATCTCTAGAAGATAACGATGGATATCCTCCGTTTCTCATCCTTCTCACCTCCTCGTACAGAATGCTACTCACCACATCCTATAGAGTCGTCAAATCTATCATACTGCCTGTAATAGTCTGTTCCACCGTACCATAACTATCGGGTAAACTAGATAGAAGTAACAATGACTCCCCTCTCCCTGAAAACTTCAAACCTGCAGCTTCCATCTGATTGTAAATCATACAGTAATTGTTCACATGCTCTGCTACTGAACCCCCTTCCTTCAACTTTATATTAACCAATTTCTTCAGATGAAGAATTTGATTAGATGCCGATGATTTCTCATACATATCCGTGAGAATCTCCATAGCCTTCTTTGTGGTCTTTGCCTTTAAGATATGAAATAACGCCTTCCTACTCAGTCCCGACTGAATCTGTCCCAGCGCCTTCTGATCCAAACGATTCCAATCCACTAAGACCTTCGCATCCTTATCTGCACCTACCGGTTTCTCATCAAACAATGGAGCATCAAGATCTTTCTGATGAAGATACGCTATCATCTGAATCTTTCAAGCTGCACTCTTTTACTCGCTGCTTGTCTTCTCTCATTTCTTCGTCTCATTCTCTCCTTCGCCAATTTTAAGTACTCAGTGTCTACATGTATTTAAGGCCAAACCCTAACAAGCTGAACCAGCCCGATGCCACCCCTCCGAAACCCAACCCCCCCCCCCCCCCCCCCCCCCAGCCACAAGCCCGAATTACAAGCCCGAATTACTGTCAACCTGCTACAAAGAGTCAGTTTGCAATGAAGCAGTAAAAGAGTTTACTTGAGAATTGCAATGAAGCAGTAAAAGAGTTTACTTGAGAATTTCACTCGCTGTTGAGGCACATGGTTGGGATCCGTGAGACTTGCCGTGCATGCCATTTCCAAGAAAAGCAATTATTCTACTCAAATACACAGTACCTGTTATTTCCTAGGGCTTTTATATCAGTTTCCTCCTGCTCCTGCATTCACTTCGCTCTCGGTATTTTATAGTATTATACTACTAACATTAGCAAAATTCCACTCTGGTCCTCGCTATTTTAATCTGTCATTTTCAGACCACCCAATATATCTTGCCATTAATATACTAGTAACCTACTCCCCACAACCCAATAATATCTCCTATTAACTTAATCTTTCCCTCTATCCAAACTGTCAACTAATCTAATATAATAAACCATATATGTCCTAAACCCTAGGTTATGATATACTCCAATTTATAAATGTAACATGGAGTCCCATACCCATAAGCCAATTAATTTTCAATCAAAATTTAAAGACCTATATAAGCTAGATAGGAATGAGATTGGTTACTATGAAGCATAGGTTTTCTAATCAAGATCACTTCGAGATAAATCAAGACATCATCAATTTGAATTGAATACTTAAAACTAAGTAAGCACAAATTTTGATGGCCAATCACATTGGTCTGAGATCAAGGAGACTCACTCCCATAGTTATTTATTTTTTGAAGGAGACTCACTCCCATAGTTCCCATTGAAGGAACAGAAGTGCTGCCTTACAGACAAGTCACCATCAAAGAACGATGTAGTTACTGTCTCAAAATACCAAACCTGATTAATCTACCTTGACAGTCATAATTATAGTTACTAAATGCAACTGCAATTTATAAAATCACAGGACATGATGATAATCCCATAGTCACAAAATTTGAGATTCGAAAATAATTCTGACAAGATTTAATTTTCGAAATTTGACAAAAACTTGATAAATTCGGGCAAAAACTCTAAAAAAAATCTAAAAAAATACAAAATTTAATACATCATAGTATACATCACCTAAATAAATATATATGTTTAAATTCATAAATATGAAAATTAGTAACAAAGTTAGCAGATATTCGTTTGATTCACAAATTATTCGTGAAGAGCGCGAATTAAACGCGAATTGGCAATTGATTCAGCAGATAAGTTCTTCGTGCATAATTCGCGAATTTGATAAATTATCCGCAAACTTTTAATTACTACGGATAATCCTGGTTGAATCTTCCCAACACATGAATGTTTTCTTATTATTGAAACTTCTTATTTCCAAAGATAATGAAATATGATCAAAATGAAATATGATGGCTTTGTTTCATTTCATCAATGGCTAATATAGAAAACGAAAAGAGAGGAAAACCACATTAACAACAGTATCAAATAATACACTTCGAACTAGTGATGAAAATAAATTTCAAAACAACAAAGCAAGTCTCCATTGTTTCTGGATTTGAAACGAGCTAGTTACAGGGCCAGGATGTGCAATTTAAAGCACAATACACCAATAACAACTTTATGATCAATAAGATGATAATTTCAACAATATATAAGATTAATTCCTTGTTAGTACCAGATAATGTGATTAAAGAATATCATCCACACATATACACAACTACAACCTAATTAATTAGCTGCTTAAGCTCACAAGTAGCTCCAACGCAAAGAACCTTTGACCTTTGAGATAAAAGTACTATATTTATGAGCATATGCAATTACTGAATAAAGTTACCAAATCCACAATCCATGCTGCCTCTAAAATGTAGACCAAGCGAGATGCATTCCTTTCAAATTATATAATAAACTTGCATGTATGCATATTAGTCATTATGCACTAAAGTTCAAAATATACAAGCTGAAGAGATGATTTCCCCAACTACCATTACAGGTTGACAACTAAATTTCAAAGCCTTTTCAGCATTGGCGTTTTACTACCACTCCAAATCATAAATGGCTCAATACACCTGTGCCTTCAAATAGAGTATACCCTTTCAATCCTACTTCATTCGTAATCTCCCCCGCAACAAAACATATTAAGTTTCTTGTTGCAACACCTTCATCCAACAAAATCACGGAGAAAATGCCCGCCAATGTCCTTCTCAAAATGTCGTTCTTGCCCTTCATACGATCCAATCACATATGCATCACTGCACTCATCAAGACCAAGACCAAACCTACGAACAATGGATATAGGCTCAGTTAGGCAAATCCCGTTGTTTTGGTGGAGGCCAAGAGTTAGAGAAACACCACCTCCATTTCCCTTAACATCAACACCACCTCCACTTGCTCCAAGTAGCCCAACATTGTGATGCCCATGAAAGGCATCACAAACAAGGTTATAATTAGAATCTTGAATGTGGCTAGGAATTTGAGTAAGCTCATTCTGAGGTTGTTTTGATGATTGGTTTGGATCGATTTCGTTGTGGTTTTGAAATGGTGGATCGTTAGAAGAGGTTGGAGTTGAAGATGAAGGGAGTTGAGGTTGCTTGCTGGTACTACAAGGGTTCATATCGCCTGATTTATTTTGTTGTCGCTGCTCAAGAGAGTGTATTTCTTCCACCATTGGCTTCCATAATCTTACTCTAGCATTGATAAACCAGTTTGACACCTGTTCATACCAACTAATCGACATTAATTATTCATAATATAAATAATGATCCCCAACCCTCACCATAATTCTGGATTTTTGGTGGTGGAAGGGTCAGTTCAAATCCAACCACAGCGGTATCTAACGCAGATTATTGAAAAGTAAAAACATTAATGTTGCAAACAATCTTGATTTCAACCCAAAAATGGACACTAAGCCGGCGGAAGTGTGTCAAAGACTCCAGGCATTTCGAATAAATGAGAATCACAAGGAATGAAGGTTTTGGCACGACTATATATATGCGCTTTATATGTGATGTAACTACTTGATTGTATTTTCATCATTATCTCTTAAATCTATGCCCTTTATTACTCAAAATATATATTGTCAAGTGAATGGTGAAATAAGGATATTGCTTAACAAAGTTAACAATATAAGAACATTGGTTGCTTAGTTCCCTTCTTCACAGAAAAGGGTACGATAATTAATTTTCAATGGAAGCATCAAAATTCAAGGAAATATTCACTACCTGGTTTCTTGTCAATCCAGTTTGTTTAGCCAACATCTGCTTGTCGGTGTCAGTTGGGTATCTGTATACAAACAAACAGCAGAAAAATCAGACAACCTCAATCTGTGCATTTAGCATATGATGCACACTTTTAATTTTAGACAAGAATTAGAATTGTCATGTTTAGAATCCTATGGAAGTTGAATCATTATGAAATAGAAGTTTAGGTCACAAGAAATCTTAAACTATACAGACAAACACAAGTAATAAGCTTAATTAATTAAACAATAAGAGTAGTACTAGTTGATAATAAGTTCTTACTATAGTGGATCCGCATGAGATATAGTTTACTTGCAAGAGAGTTTTAAAGGCATATGTGCACTTCACAGCCATAAGAGGAAAAAATATCTCATACTTTACAGTACCAGATGATACTAACACATACAAGAGTGGCTGACATGTTGATCCCACAACTCATGGGGGTCCATATGGCAGTCTCCCCAAGAGATACCACTCGCTATTGCGTACAAGGTACTAGATAGATATACTTTTGTCCATCTTCCAAAAGAAGGATTTAAGAGTTTCATCAACGGTACTTACGGGTGCAAGAAGTGTTCAAAGAGCCATGCTCGAAGCACAGCAACCGCCCGTTCAGGAAGTCCCCTCTGAGGCCGCCAAACATGGGGCTGTCTAATAGTGCCATAGTTATTTGGCTGTCTATGGGGACTCACACTACTAGTTAAGATCCCAAATCCAGTGGTAGAGTTGTTTTCTTCTTCGCCAAAGCGCTCTTTCCCAACGGCTTTGTTCATGTGTTGGAGTTGGTCGGATATTGCATTCTTTAAACACCTGAAGTGCTTGGACATAACCTTGAGGGCTAAAGAGGCATATGGGGCAGCACTACTGAGGCCAGGTACAGACTCAAATGAAGTAATGACCGCTTGCACTTGCTGGTAGTACAGTTTGTATCTCCTATAGACCTGAAGAAAACATACAAAACAACAATATAAAACTGAAATTAAAGTTAAAAGAATAATATCTACATCCAAAAAGTTGCCAAAATGGTCATACCACATAGTATGGATGCTTGTGTAATGCATGTTTATAGATAGACATGAATGAGAAATACATGCAAAGTTAAGAAAAAATTTACCATTACCAGTGGATAAGAATGTGGGAGTTTCATATACTGCATGAGCTAACTTCCATTGAAAAATATCATGCTATTAAGTAATAACATTGTATACAATAATTAATTATCATTTTACTTAAATATATCCTTATATCCTTCAGTCGGCCTCAAAAATTTGAGGTAAAGGCTTTGTTGTTGTTGTATTCTTATGTCCTATTTATTCAGAAAAAAAATCTGCATATCTTCATTTATTAAAATTTGTGTTCACTAACAAACTTTCAGCAAAAAACAAATAGTTAATATTATATTTAAAGATTCCATGAATGTCACTGGAAAAAAAGTGAACAATCACATCCCCATTTCCAATTGCATGTCATGCAACTTAGTAGATTTGGATATCTATATATGATAAGAATCCTATAATCATTTTAGTTTCTTAAAGTATTTCTGGTCTTCATATCTTGTTCAAAATGTGCGAGAATTACTTAATGTCAACTTATTTATATACTCATGAAAATCTCTAAGATTTATTATAATGTTTAACTAAAATTTTTGAAAACAAATAATGGTGTTACTACAACAAATAGGGTTTTCTTCAGCAGATTCATTACGGCGTTTAAGCATTAATGCCGTTAAAAATGATCAATAACAGCATTTATAAAGGAAACAATATCTTAAATTAATTTTAAAATTTACTCAGACATGACAGCGTTTTTTGAAAGATGTGTTTCTACAGCTTTTTAGAAACGCCGTTAATCCATAAATGTTGCAGGCCTAGATGGGACCCAGATTAGGCTCATTCAATTTTAATCAGACCCACGGCTACCTTGTTGACTCTTAGTTTGGTGTGCACAAAACATGTCTATAAATACTAATAAGTGTAAATTGAGTTATTCAGATTTTCAGGATCAAATAATATCCATATGAGATCCAAGAGAGATTCAAGAATATTCAAAGAAGGAAAGTAATAAAGCAAGATTGAGAAATCAAGCAAAAGAGGAAGATATTCAAAAAGAGCAGTTGATTGGTTAGTGTCCAGGAAAGCTATCAAGACCAGTTGTTATTATTCTATATTTGTGAGATTTAATCTGTATAAAATTGATTGGTGATAGATTAGTTTTTTGTAAGAATATAAAGTGTATTCGGTATGAACAGCGCGATACCGGTCGACCGCATCTCATGACGGTCGACCGCATCCCAGTCGATTGCAACTCACAGTTACGTAAGAAGCAGTCGACCCTTCATCTCTCTACTTTACGTCAGAGAGATGAACGGTCAACCGTATTTTGCGCTGTTTACATTTTTGGAATGTATCGTTTCTAATTTTGATCGATACACTTTTCAGTCTATTTAATTGGACGAACCCACTGTGTATTCTTCATCTATTACTTCTGCGAAAAATCTTCTGAACTAATCTTTCAACAATCAATCCGAGTGTGTATAACTATTTGTATTATTCAGTCAGGATCATTAAAGATCATGAACTTTTTCTTTTTCTTCTACTTCGGTGAGATTGACGAAACTTGTGTTAGAAGTCCTGCAGATGTATTAGGTCTCTCGGCCTGAATCCAAGAATCACTGTACAATGGTTTTGAGTATAGTGAAACGCTTGTGACGCAGAATTGCTACAAGTAGCAGGTGTGAACGTAGACCTGGGGGTCGAACCATGTTATATCACTGCGTCACTTGTGCTATCTACGTTTGCTTTTCTTATCACTTTTTATTTACTCTACACTTTATTTTAGTCCTTTTTTAATTCTGCACAATCACCCTATTCACTCCCCCCAGGGTGATTTACATACCTTTGGGTTCCAACTCGCATTTTAGGAGCCTCCTCTCCAGATCGAGATCGAGAGAGAGAGAGAGACTCCTCAAACTTGGTGACGGCGGAGTTCCAATTCGGGATCGAGAAAGAGAGACTCCCTCCAATCGATTCAGGCATCATCACTCAAACCCTAAATTAATTTAAAAGCATTAGGTTTCTCGATGAACTAGGTTTTGATTTACTTTGTTATTTTTATTTATTTTGTTCATAATTTGTTAGCTATTGGAAATGTGTGTATGTCAAGTCTATTAGTGCCAATTTACAGATTATATTGTCATCATTTTAAATTTCATTTCTAATATGTCTTCAAATTAAAATGGTGTCAATTTTATTTTATAAATAAATCTGAGGAAAATGTTAACAAGAGAGATGGGTATTGGAAAATATTTTTGGCTCGTCGAAATCTGGATTGAAGTAAAATGTGTACATTTTTTAATGTCGGTCACAATGACGAATTTGGTTTTAGCGTTTATTGCTTCAGGCAGCTACAAGTAGTTATGAGTACTGGGTTCTTAGGGAGTCCTCATTTGTTACTGTTAGGTTAATGAACTTTGTCATTTAATCGTGAGTGGAGCACTGGAACTTCGATATCTATTAATTGTTGGTTGGTTAACGGATATGTTAGAAGAAGGAAAAAAAAGGGATTAAACAACTTTTAAATGGCATCCACTGATCATGTTTTTTTTAGTGTACCTTTCTACTAATGTTTCATCTGAAAACCTTCACACCTTCAATGGATCTTGTACTCAAAAGAATTTAATAAACTCATTCAAGTTTTCCAGTAGTTTAAATATCAGTCTATTATGTGAATTCTGTTGTGAGTGGCACAATCCGTGAGTAGCTAGGTTTCGCTATATGACAGACATTATGTTAAAGAGTTTGGAAAACTTTAATATAAACAAATATGGGTATGTTATGTAACTACTCAAGTCGGAGTGGGAATCCTGTGGATTTCTTGGTCGCCCTCCATATCAGTTTGAATAGTTACATACCAGTGTCAGTTTTTAGTTCAAGTAGAATTTCCTGAACATATAAATACTGCAACTGAAAAAGAACCAATCCGAGAGCTACAATTAAGAGTCTCACTTTGAGTTTTTGGTTTTCTAGTACTGCTCAGAAATGTGAGGTATTACTAACATAAGTCATTGTATAGTCTACAACAAGATCTTAGAATTAATACATAATAGATAATAGTTTATTCAAGAAATTGTAACAGAAGACAGTTATGTTGCTTATTCAAGAAACAACCCAAAATTTAAGGTAAACTATGTACACTTTTTGTATAACTTGTAATAAAATATCTTTTATATAAAATTAAATATATGAGAGTGCTAGTTTTTTAGGCAAAATGCGCGAAGTTCAAGGAAATGAGAAAGAAACAAACTATTCCTTATTGTGGCAGTCAAAAGAAATTTGTTCAGATAGAAGCTGAAATGGTAGTAAGTTAATTATAAATTACTTTTCTTGCATTTATTAAATATAATGGTTATAAAATTAATATTTTTGTTGATGGTTGTGTATTTCTAAATAGAAAAAAGAGGGTCACATTTGTCAAGATAAGGTTAGGCTTCGTTTTGTATTGCTAAAAAGAACGGTGAAGCAGGAAATCCGGAAGATGTTGAACTCATAGTATGGATCTAAAATTGTTTTCCCACATGGTTTACTCTTAGCTAAATACATGTTCTAATTGTTCAATCATATGTTCTAATTGATTTGGTACTTCATTTATTTTCAGAAAAAGGTAAAAGAAGAGCTAGCTTCACCGCCAACCGAGACGTCCCCAGTTGGCTAGGGTTATAAAGGTGATTTATATTTAAGGGTATTCAACAAGCCTGAGAGACAAGACCGTTTATCAGCGAAGAGAACCAAAGCCAACTCATCTAAATTAAGTGCATTCATTGCAACATCCGTAGAAGTAATTGAGCTGAGAGAAAGGTTTGATTCACTAGCTGAAATAGTGAAACATTTGTTAGCTCTACTTAAAAAGCAAACTAAGTGTAGAAACTCTTATTCGAACCATAAGAAGCATAAGAAACATAAGAAATATAAGGTAAGTTGGTTGGTTGATGCTCATTTGACAATTGATTAGTTTAACCATAAGAGACTTATAATTAAATTTGTTATTTTTACAGAGTGTGGTTCAACAAGAAGAAGATAGTGATTTGATCACAATGAAAAAGATAGTGATGTTGATCTTGAGGAAGAGGATAGTGATGATCAGGATGATGAGAGTAGTGATGACGAGGAAGAAGATGATACTGTTGGTGAAGATGAGGATAAGGCAAAAGCGATAGTGATGATGATAGTGATGAGGATAAGAATGAGTATATGCTCTCAAATGTGTAACTAAGATCCAATAACACCTACAAATACAACTGATACTCCACAAAGGACCCATTAAATTTTTGTATTTTCAAATATATATTACACATGTAGTAACTACAGTTTTTTATTTTAGTCACACAATGGAAGTAGTAACCGCAGAAGTAGAAAATTGTTAAATTGGGAGCACCGCATTGGGTGATAAGACGATCATGAAGTAATGGTGCACTGTGTTACTGTACCCTTTGGAGAAAATGCTTCGAAAGTTTGGGTGGATGCAGTTAGACAACCTTCACCAGTTATTTAAAAAAGGTGGCGGTGTAGATACTCTAGATGATGTTATGGGATTTGCAATTACATGGACGACCACATTAAGATGTTGGATGATAACTAGGCACAAGGGGGCCAAGCCAGTACCTTTTTTTTTTTTGCCCCTGCCAGGCACGTAAATTTTATTCTAAGAAATTATTTTAACTTGGTTCCAACAGCATAGAGGGACCGATATGATCGATGTTGAAGAAAAGAAGCCATACATTAAAAAATCATATGCTCTATTGGGTATAAGAACAAAGTATGACAAAAGATCTTGGCCTCTCATTATTTTAACTTGTAACTCTTTGTTTTTTTTTCCTCTCATTTTTTTATAAATTATTCACAAAATGACAAAAAAAGATTCCATTTGCAGGTTAGAGATGTCGTGGATGAACAAAATAGTTTATTTTGTTAAGAGGGTAAATTAAGTCATATATATATATAGGGTAAAAGGGTTATGAGCAACTTGCTCATTTAGTAAATGAGCAATTGATTATGTGGCATACATGTGATTGGACAATCTTTAAAAGGGTTAGTTGTCCAATGTATCACATGCATGCCACATAATCAATTGCTCATTTACTAAATGAGCAAGTTGCTCATATCCCTTTTACCCATATATATATATATATATATATATATATATATATATATATATATGGAGGAGATATGGCGAGCATGTGAATTTTAAAAAAAAGCGTAAATGAAGAAAAAATTATTTTAACTTGGTTCCAACAGCATAGAGGGACCGATATGATCGATGTTGAAGAAAAGAAGCCATACATTAAAAAATCATATGCTCTATTGGGTATAAGAACAAAGTATGACAAAAGATGTTGGCCTCTCATTATTTTAACTTGTAACTCTTTGTTTTTTTCCTCTCATTTTTTTATAAATTATTCACAAAATGACAAAAAAAGATTCCATTTGCAGGTTAGAGATGTCGTGGATGAACAAAATAGTTTATTTTGTTAAGAGGGTAAATTAAGTCATATATATATATATATATATATATATATATATATATATATATATATATATATATATGGAGGAGATATGGCGAGCATGTGAATTTTTAAAAAAAGCGTAAACGAAGAAAAATACTACTATACTTCCCTGGATATAAAAGATTTTTTGTTGTCAGTTTTAAGTTTATTGGCACTATAGAACCAACTTAGATTTCTATGATGCTAGATTTTGAAATTCTTGTAAACGGATTTTAAAAACCTTCTATAGTTTCAATGGTATGTTGGCATTCTATATATCAAATTCCATGCAGAAATTTTTCTGGGGAATCCAAGGGAAAAAAATTACATCTAGGTAAAAAACAGCACTCTCAAACAACATCGTTCCTAAAACGCTATCAATTAACATCGTTCTTCAAATGTTGCAACACCACAGCATTCTTCAACATCATCAAAATTACAGCATTTTTCTTAAACACTCTTAAATTTCGAACTTTCTACAGCGTGTGTTATGAGAGTGTTTCTGTCGAGCAGTTGAAACCCTTCTATAGCATTTCAAGAATGTTGTCATAAGGCACAAGGCATTTCTGTTGTAGTGTGTTATCCCAAATTTTATCCCCAATGGCTTATGATTGTCGCACTACGAATGCCAACTATAATTACCATTCATAGAAATTACTTCTGGTGCATCTAGACTTTGATGTTTATTAGTTGGAAAAATTTAGGATTACTCCATAAAAAGTATAAACTTCAATTTTCTGTCAAAAGAAGATGTACTTGATGCACCAAGGTTCGACCATTTCTCCTTACCTCTGTGCATTGGGGGTGGGTTTGTGCAAATTATACATGAAAAATGATTGGGAGGTCAATGACTGGTATTTCAAGACACTTGCAGCTTTAAAATATCCATGCAAATCCATAGAAATAATTTCAAACCAACACCAAAAAGAAGATATGCATAGCTCCTAATTCATGAGTACATAATTACTTCGCCACAATAAATACATGAAATAATTTCAAACGAGAACATACAGAGGATGCGGGTGGAGGTATAATAGATGTTGATACCGTTCATCGTTTTGGCGTACAATCACAATCAAATCTTTTCTATTTACATGACTATAATAAGGTGCATTACAATCTTTCGGGCCATATTTGTTAAAATACTCTTATTGCAGTCATATTTCAAAATGTGAAATTGTTGATTAAAAGCGTCAATATACTTCATGATAACAATTCGTATACACTGTTTTTGCTTACCATAAGGGATGAACTGAATACACTGTTTGATAAAACACATATTGCCATAATATTATCCTTTCTGGTCACATGAAATTTGCTTTGTTAAACTCCTAACAAGAAAGGAAAATAAATAGTATACTACGCATTATAATCTGCAACCAATATCTTACTTCAGTCACAGCATTACAGCTTGAGTTAAATCAATAATAACTAATGCAGGTGGCTCGCAATGTCTGTTCTTTCTCTTCCTTAATTTCTCTCGGTTAATGAATACACTACATTATAACTCATGCCTATATTTTTAGTGTCAACCTGAAGGTTAACCTATCATATACACTAATGATCAAACTAAATTAAGAGGACAAACCAATCACTTAATTAGCACCTTGAAATAGCTGCCTATCTATAAACATATACAATTCTTAGAGTTACTACTGCTCAATATATATTTAAATAAACACAAACCTATTAAAACAAGGGTCAAAATTTTATATCAACCACAGTTTTGATTATGAAAACCTTAATTAACAGCCCAAACCCTAATTTATTAGCCCTAAACACTCGACCTTTCCCCACTAGTCAACCCTAAACTACAAATCACAGCAACAGTAACAAGATTCCCCTTCAAAGAGTGCATCCAAAACCCTTGACAAGATTGAACATACCCACCACCATTTCCTCCCAAAACAACTGTCATCTCCTAATTCTTTAAATCAAAACTAATCATTCATTCAACCCCCTTAAACAATTCAATAATTCCACAATAACCCATACCTCATCCAACATAGACAAAAGCTTCGTCTTCTTCCACTGCTGCTGCTGCTGCCCTTCCTCCTCCTCGACCACCACTACCGCCACCCCCTCCGCCTCCACCCTCCCCTCCCACGCCGCCGCCGCCCCCCCTTCCTCCGACCAACTCACAACTCCCCCTACACTGCACACTTCTTCTAGAAGGTGCCTTGCCGGCTCCAAAAACCTAGACCTGCTCAGAATCTCGGAGTACCCCGTAAACGGCCCAAGCGGCGTCGGGCCCAAGTGGGTCGGCCCATCTGTCAACTGCAGACGTGGCGGCAGAGAAGTATGGGATGAGGAGAGAGAAAGAGAAAAGGGTGGTTGTTGATGGTGGGTGGTAGAGATCTGGTGTGAGAAGAGACTCATGAGAGGTGGTGGTGGTTGTGGGGTGCAAAAAATAGAGTAGTTATCATGGTAATTAGGGTTTTGATTATGATGATGAGAAGAAGAAGATGATGGTGGTGGTGGTTGTACTACTCCAGTGTGGTAGAACTGCGGAGGAGGGTAAGAAGAAGGATGATGGTGGTGGTGAAGGTGGTGGTGGTGGTCTACTTCTTGTGCGTAGCGCAGCTTCTCCCGCCTGCTCTGCTGGGGCACGTGAAACATAAACTGATCCTCAGTTCCACCATACTCCGATGCTGCCATGTTTTCTCTCCTTCTCTTTCTTACTTTAGAGAGAGAGAGAGAGAAGAGGGAAAAGAAGGTGAATGATGAAAGCGAAAGGTGAAACTGGGTCTTGAATGATGATGAGAGAGAGATAGAGAGAGAGAGATGGAGAGAGAGATACAGAGAGTGGGGGGTATTGGGTTGACCGGTTGTAGCCGGTGGCTGGGTGGGGTGTGTTTTAATAATGCAAAGAGATTTGGATGGATGGGTACTAGCGGTAGTGCTGACGCACGTGGGAGCTGAAAACGGGGTACCCTACACTGAATGGGTACTGAAAATGACAGTTTTAGCCCTGAGAACAGCTGAAGGTGGGGTGGGGCCTGGGAGGTGAAAGATACGTTACATCTGCATAGTTGCATGTCCGTCAGCTTGGCACTAATCGTGATGATTACATTGATGGGGGGTTGAGGGCTCTGAAGAGTGGGAAATGTGATGTTCATAGGGCATTATTAGACACGTGTCGAACTTTCATAAGAGAATCTGGGAGAGAATCCTGAGTATTATTGGTGTTTCCTGGGTCTTGGAGCATCCACTGGTTTGCTAAATATGTACTAGTAATCCGCACGTGCAATGCACGTTTTATGGGTTAGCACGTGCAAATTGCATTGGGGATATGCACGTGCAATGCATGAATTTGATGGAGGAAGAGGAAGAGACGGTTTTGATTTTTGAGGGAACAAAATTTTATGAAGACTTTAAATATGAAGTGAAAATTACAGAATTAACCTTATATATTTTTTTTAGCTTTTTATGTATATGGGCATAATAGTAAAAAGCCGCCAAAATGGGGCTTTGCTTAATTTTATGGAGACTTTAAATATGAAGTGAAAATTACAGAATTAACCTTTTATATTTTTTCTAGCTTTTTATGTATATGGGGGCATAATAGTAAAAAGCCGCCAAAATGGGGCTTTGCTTAATAATAGTATAGATAATACGCATATTTCTGTTTAAAAAATACTGCAGTCGTTAGTTATTTATGCATTTTTTATATTTTTGCAACAGTAGATTACAATATATGAAAGTGGATTCGAGAAAAATGCATATTTTACAGGACGCAACTTTACTTTGTGCCCGATAAAAAAATATTTGTTATTTCTCTAACACAACTACACTTTCCGTCTCCCAAAAAAAATTTAATAAACCGTAATAAAAAAACTCAAAAAGTAAATAAAGCAAATTAAAAAATACAAAATATGTCGGGCGCAACATGAAGTTGTGTCTCACCATTTTTTGTGAACTTTTTTTCTCTTCGGACGCAACATGAAGTTGCGTCCCACCATTTTTTTTGAATTTTTTTTTTCTCTTCGGACGCAACATAAAGTTGCGTCCCACCATTTTCTTTTATTTTTATTTTTGTCTTCCAACGCAAAGTGAAGTTGCGTCAGACCATTTTTGTGTTTTTTTCTTTCGACGCAAAGTGAAGTTCCGTCTACCAATTAAAAAATAATTAAATTCCTCCGACGCAACTTCAAACACCGTTTGATATGAGATTTTTATTATTTTAAATTAAATTGCTATAAAATACCATTCGGCGACTGCAGCAAAGAGGCAAAATGCTATACGCATTTATGCATTTATGCATTTTTTAACAATCACGACTGTGGATGCTCTTAGAGCCAAGTATCTTAGAGCATCTGTAGTCGTCTGCTATATATGCATAATATACATATTTTATCAAAAAAATCGGTGCAGTCGTCTGCTAAATATACATATTATGCATATTCTGCTACAGTAGATTGCTATATATGAGAGAAGATATAAGAATTATGCATATTATACAGGACGCAACTTCGAGTTGCGTCGCTCAAAAAATATTATTTTTAAATCGCCAGACGCAACTTCGAGTTTCGTCGCTCCAAAAAAAATTAATTTTTGCAAATAAAAAAGACCGAAAATTGAAAAAATCCCTCGGACGCAACTTGATGTTGTGTCCCTCCCTAGCGGATTCCTCGGATGCAACAAGAAGTTGCGTCTGTGAATTTTTTTTGAAAAAAATAATAATATTGAATTACCTATTTATGCCTCTTCATTAATCCAACGACTAGTTTTTTTATTTTCCAACCTATATCCAACGGCTCTTCATTAATCAACGGCTATTTTTTTTGTTTTTTTATTTTTTTCTCCTCCGACGCAATATGATCTTCCGTTTGTCATTTAAAAATTATATTTTTCCCTCCGACGCAACTTCGAGTTCCGTCTGATATGAGATTTTTATTATTTTAAATTAAATTGCTAAAAAATAGCATTCTACAACTGCAGCACAATAGCCAAATTCTATATGCATGTATCAATATATGCATAATTTACACATTGACGACTATAGATGCTCTTATGTGTTGCTTTTGGTGCATATTTTGGTGCTGGTGCGGGAGTAAAAAGACAGTAAATTTATATTTGAAGAAAACTAGTAAAAGTCTGATTTTTTATCGTTGCCGTAAAAAGTAGTTAGAGCTTCCATGAGATGATCTGGATTGTTGATTAAACACCATGATTGAAATCTGACTCTCAAGAAAGAGAGAGAGAGAGTTTGATAGAAAATTGCGAATTATCGATTACATTCTGACTAAAGAAGGGAAAGTATTTATAGGACTCAGAAACAGTTTAGGAAATTGATATGAATATTATCTCTTGTTGATTCTCCCCCTTAAGATATAAGACTGTCTAGTCTGGGGAAACGAGATTTGACATACAACCCTCATGGGCTGGATGTCTCTCCTAATGGGCATAATCTGTCACTTTTAATGGGCTTGAAAGCGGCTCATGTCTTATTAGATGAGTCTGAAGAAGACCCGGACCAGTTAAATATGTCTGTTATGATTAATCTGCCTGTAGGAGTTTTAGGATCTGTTCTAGAATCATACAGCCCAGATTTGTTGCGATTTTTACCATTATCATCAGCCCCCACTCCCGGAAGATAATTTTCTTGAGTTTTGAAAAGTAGTTCACCTTATTTTTGAATTCTGAAGTACAATCTTAGCCTTTAGGGAGTATTGGAGATATCTGTAACTAATTGTAGCTTCTGAAGGCGGCGAATATTTCCTAGATTTTTTCTGAAATTTTCCATAATTTTTAGGATTTTTTCGACTTTTTCCCTTTTTTTATTTTTCCCCCAATTTTAAAATCACTTTTTCGAATTTTTTAATTAATAATCCCAATTTTTAATTATTTTTTGGAAATTTTAATTATTTTTTTTGAATAAAAAATTAATTTTAGAAATATTAATTAGATTTTCGAATTAAAAATGAATTTCTGAGGATTTTTAATGAATTATCAAACCTCGACTCACGTTTTGGAGCATTCGTGCGCGTCCATCGCATCCAGGCTCGCCCGCTGAGTGGTTTCAACGGATGTGATAGGGCTAAGGTGATGAGGCCAGTCCGACTCGTTGATCAAGAGCTAGCGTGCTTTTTGGAGAGGTCGTGGCTGCAAATTAAGCAGAGTGGTGATGAAGAAGACTGGCGATGTGGCACGATCTTGAGCATTCATCGCGAAAGCACGCGATTATTGGAGAGATCCGCAGACCAGCGAATGTTGCGCGCAGCTGCCTAGCTCGCCCGATGATTTCATCGAGCTATGGCCATTTTTTATGAATTTTCAGGGCTTTGTTGACCTACCCCTCAGTCGTGCCATAGTTTTCTCATCGAGCTATGGGCTTCGTCGAGCTACAGGCTTCGTCGAGCTATAATCTTCAAGCGTGCTTTGAACTGGGGAGCCACTTTGTTTTGGTCATGCTATATCCCTCGTCGAGTTATGGGCTTCGTCGAGCTACTCTCCATAGGAGAGCTATGTTCAGCCAAGCTATTGGAGTCCTCATCGACCTATGATCCCTCGTCGAGCTATGGAGTTGAAGCGTCGTGAACTACCACTTCCCATCGAGCTATTCATCTCGTCGAGCTGTGTCTAGTTATCGAGCTACCAGGGACGTTGAGCTAAGGAGTTGAGCTTCTCATCCGGTCGAGCTATTATTTGGTTAAGCTCTGTTTTTCTTGGGTAAGCTCTTTTTTCGGTCGACCTCGGAGTTTGGGCGAGCTTCAGTCTAGCAAGCTACTCTGTTTTGGGCAAGCTGCATTTTCCCTCGTGCTATGGCACACCGTCGAGCTATGCATTTCGTCAAGCTATTGCCCTCACCGAGCTGTTCATCTCGTCGAGCTACTGCCGTCGTCAAGCTATGTTCTCATCGAGCTATGGAGTTGGGCGAGCTATGGGGTTCGGTCGAGCTATGCTTTGGTCCAGCTCTTATCCCCGTCAAGCCATAAGCTTCTCGTCGAGCTCTAGAATTGGGCTTACTCCTTTGGCGACCAGGAGCTTGGTGGAGTTGCTGAGCCTTTAAAGAAGTGGGAGCTCGGAGTTGGGCGTTGCCAACTTTCAAAGGGGCGAGCTCGTTGTTGTCAAGCTTCGGGTTTGGAAGAAGAAGCTATTCTTCGGGTTTTAGATTTTGTACCCGCAGACCCACTTAGTTTTGGAACTCAGAGTTTTGGATTTCGTTTGTGGGTTTAGGGTATTTGGAGTTCAGTTTTAAGACCCCATCATATACTTTGATGTAAACACAAGTTTTCTTTTCCTTTTTTTAACTCGAAAATTCCATTTCTTCTTATTGGAGTTTTTAGAAACATCGGAGCTTGTAGGTGGAATTCTTAGCTATCGAAGTTTAGGTGAGGTTGAGTTTGGATTTGCATCTTTGATGTCTTTGTATCTTCGTTTCTATCTCAGAATGGACTTCGTGTTGGGTTTGAACTCGTCTTTGAGGTTGTTTGCAAAGCTATGATGTTGAAGTTTTGATCAACTCCATAGTTCGAAGCTTGTGTTAAGCTTTTGTTGATGTCGAAGTTGTGCTCAAAGTGGAGTTTGGTTTTTGAAGATCTTTTGGAGAGTAATTGCTTCTGGTACATGTCGACCAAACATTTGTTGCTCATTTCGTTGAGCCGCCGTTTTGTTGACAAAACATTGTGTTGTTCGCTTGTTTTGTCGATCGAGTGTTTCTTTGTTGGACGAGCATTACATTGGTCTGGGACTTGAGTGCTTTAATCGTTGGATCTTGTTTATGTAGCTGACCTAGAAAAGTTGTAGCAGGTACAAACTTCGGAAGGCGGTCAGACTATGGACTTACTATGTGATCCCAACAAGTTTGTTGAGGCAATTCTGTGATGGAGTTGAAGTTTGAACTTGTTGTTTGATCTTAGTGAGTTTGTGGAGACAACTCTTAGGCGGAGTTGAACATAGAGCTCATAATTTGACCCCGGCAAATTTGGAGGGACAAGTCAGAGTCGAAGTTGTTCATAAAGCTCGCTGTTTGATCGCAACAAATTAGTGGAGACAACTCTTGGACGGAGTTGATATAGATCTTGATGTTTGCGCCCAACAAGTTTTGTAGAGGGCAACTCTAAGGCGGAGTTGAACATTGAGCTTGCCGTTTGATCCCGACAAGTATATAGATAACTCTGCGACGAAGTTAAATATTTGAACTTGTTGTTTGTTCCCAACAAGTTTAGATAGAAAACTTTCTGATCGAGTTGATGTAGAACCTACCGTTTGCGCCCGACAAGTGAGTAGAGATAATTGTAGGCGGAGTTGGACGTTTGAACTTGTTGTTGGCACCCAGCAACACTGAGAGAACTCTGTGACAAAGTTGAGCGTTGAAATTTCTGTTTGCACCCGGCAAGTTTGTAGAAAACTCTATTGTAATACCCTGAATTTTATGAATGTGAAATTGTAGATTTTACGTGTTTTGTACGTGCAGAATTTTGTATAAATATTCTCTTATGAAATAATTTTCTATAACATGAACAAATAATTATTTTCTTTCTTTTCTTCTCTTATTTCTTTAAGCCCATTTTTTCTTTTAAGGAGCCTAAATTCGTTTTTCTAAACTAAGCCCAACTTAATAAATTAAGTATTTTTTTTCTCTAAAAGCCCATTATTTTAAAAGCCTATGAATTAACTATTTTTTAATTAACTTGACATGTAGACACAGATTTTTGTAGACAATTAATTAATTCTTAATGTAAAACTTTAATTAGGGGGACACTAGTTGGGACTCATGTTTGCACGCGTGTGTGCTATGCACACTCTTTTTTTTTGGCCGGATTGTAGGAGAGAGAGAGTGGGGGTGTGGATTAGTGGAGTGGTGGTTTTTGTGTTCATGGATGGTTGCCACCACTTCCCATCTTATCCTAGCCATTCATCTACAACCATCTAGTGTAATCTAAGCTCTCCATTCTATCCTAAAACTAGTATAAATACCCCCTCCCTTCATGCATACAACACTAGGAAAAATAATTGAAAGAAAGAAACTATAGGAGAGTAAAAGATTGAGAGAGAGTAGAAGATTGAGTGCATTAGTGTGTGTGTGTGTGTTCTCTATTGTGGAGGTCGGCTACTTCAACCCACGGCAAGAGAGAGGGCTCAGGTTTCACCAAGTGCACGGAGGAGGAACATTGTGGTGGCTCATTCTAGGAGAAGAAGGACCAATCGTGTTCAAGGAGATCGTAGGAGCTTAGTAGTATTTTCTTCAAATAGGTGGGTGTTTCTCATGCTTCTAAATTTTAGATGGCATGCTAGGAATGATTTGATAAAATGGTTATAGAGAAATCAAGAAATTCTAGTCTCATGTTTGATAAATTAGAGATGGAATGATAATTTAGAGAATGATTGCGAAGATGATTGCTAAATGATAAATGTGTGAAATTGAAATGCTAGAATCTATCTTATTGTCATGTTTTATGTGTATAAATCATGCTATGTGAAGAAAGTTATATTTATGAGACACAAATTGATTAAATGCATCATTTGTAGTTGATTGTCTAAAATAAAATTTCATTATTGTAGAAAGAAGAAAACTTGTGTTCTTAAAATATTATTTCGTAGAAACCTCGATTTTAAATAATATGAAAATTGTGATCTTATTTTCAATGCCCATGATCTACTCTAATTTGCAACCTGGTGCAATCGATAGTCGACTGAATTCGAGTCGACAGTCGACTGTCAGGTAATAAATTTCGAATTTTAGTTACAGAACAGTCGACCGACTATATTGTAACAGTCAACTGCACTGATCATTTTATTTTCGAGTTTTAAATCTCTACAGAACAGTCGACCGATTATAGTGTAACAATCGACTGCCCTGATCATTTTATTTTCAAGTTTTAAATCTCTGCAGAACCGTCGGCCGATTATATTGTAACAATCGACTGCCCTGATCATTTTATTTTCGAGTTTTTAATCTTTGCGGAACAGTCAACTGATCATAGTGTAACAGTCGACGGCCCTGATCATTTGTTTTTCGAGATTTAAATTGAACAACTGACTGGCCATGTTTTAACAGTCGATTGCCCTGAAGTTTCAAATAATATCTGGATTTTCGTGAGATAATTTTCTATGACTTGTGGCCTAGTATAAATGAGAATTTAAGACTACTTTTGCAAGAAAGAACTTATTTTAATTATTAACTTAAATTGTCTTTTAGATAAAGAAATTAAATGGATTGTTTTAAGGAATTTTAAAATGAGATTTTGTAATTAGAAATTTGAAAAGTGTGAATTGTGAAACTAAGTGAGATTGTGAATTGTGAAATTAGTGGAATTATGAACTAGTGAATGTGACATGTTAGAAGAATTGAATTTTTATTATTTGGGCATGATATTGTACTTGAAAATTGAAATTAGATAACATGATGAGTTATGAAGAGCATTATGAATATGAATACATGAATACTATGAATATGAAATGTGAATCGTGATTAAACATGAAAAAGACTTTATGAGTATGAAAACTCAATGTTGTAATTATGAGTTGAAATTAAGAACTAGGGTGTAGCTAAGCCTTATACCGGCAATAGAAGAAATGTTGAGATGAAATTTGAAATGAAAAGACCAAGGTTAGGTCATGTGAAATGAATGAATGAGACCGATATAATGAGAGTGCTAACCCTAGGAGATTGATTTTATTCGTGATTTAATTAAAATAAGAATTAGATACATAGTGAAGATGTCACGAAAGTAAGAGAAAAACATTGAGTATGAGGGCCATTAGATTGGCGGCGTGAGAGTATTCACAGGATGTCCCATGATGAGTCATAGTAGGACGTGGATACTGCTCCAGAGTACCATCTCGGTGGCGATGCTCGTGGGGTGTTTGGTGACTGCAGGTGGTGTTATGTCTGTGGTGGTAGGTGAATTACCACAGGATGCCTGCATGATGAGTCATGTGTCAGTGCGTTGGGATTCTCTCCAGGGTGCCTAGACATGAGTTCGTAGGTTATAGAACATCTAGGATACTTACCGTAGTTACAATGGTAGATTAAGTCATGGCGAGAGATTGAACCCTACAGAATGAAGAACGGTTAAGGGCTTGCCCTCGGACCTATATAGTATGTGCCGCATAGACTCTGAACAAGTGCGCATTAGTGTCATATAACATAAATAATTGCATTAAGGACTAAGTGCACATTCACAATACGACATCAATAGGATAGTCCCCTTAGCTTTGTTTGTGAACAAGTTTGTCGTCTGTTAAGTGTTGAGAATCGTTATACTGTTTCCGGCATAGAGAGGATGACCGTGTATAATATTTTGTCAGTGAATGAACTGACGCGCCCATGGTTTTACATGCAGGATAAAGATGCTTGACAAATTGAAGTATACATGCTGCTCAAAGATTGATTTAAATATTGTTTCATGTAATTATTGTAAAATTGCTTCCGCTATAATAATGTAAAGATATAATATAACTCTGATGTAAGAAATGTTTTAATATCCTTATAAAATTGTACGAAAGAAGTGTAAAGATCCGGTGGAACTTCGAATTCAGACTGTTTTGAAATTCGGGGTGTTACATCTGTGATGGAGTTAGACGTTGAACTTACTATTTACGCTAAGAAAGTTTTGTAAAGGCAACTTTGAGACAGAGTTGATGTTGAACTTTTTGTTTTTGCCCAACAAGTTTTGTTGAGGCAACTTTGAGGTGAAATTGAATATTTGAACTTATTTTTTGTTCCCAACAAGTATGTAGAGTCAACTCTCGGGTTAAGTTGATGTCGAACCTGCCGTTTGTGCCCAGCAGGTGAGTAGAGGCAACTCTAGAACATAGTTGATGTAGATTTTGTTGTTTGACCCCAACAAGTTTATAGAGATAACTATTAGAAACAATTGATCGTAGAGCTTACTGTTTGATCCTGGAAAGTTTGGAGAGACAACTCTGAGACGGAATTGAACGAAGAACTTGATGTTTGCACCTAGCAAGTTGATAGAGAACTCTGAGACAGAGTTGAATTTTGAACTTGTTGTTTGCACCCAACAAGTTTGCAGAGGTAACTCTAAATAGAGTTGAACGTAGAGCTTGTTGTTTGTGTTGGGCTGGTGTGTCTACAAACACACCGATGGCACAGCGGAACTGATTAGAGCAATGAGAATGTTGAAGTAGAAGAGACGAATCAATTAAACATCCAAGCAATAAATCTACCAATCCAACACAAACACATTGAGGATTTATCCCGATTAGATTTTGCTTAATCCAGAAGGAAATATAGAGAGATATAATATTTATCTAGAATAGATTACAAGGTGTTAATGATTCACTCAATACAAGAAATTAAACTTACTCTTCATGAACTATCTCTCTCGAGACTCTCTTTGCGATGAAAAAAATATCAATGAAGTACTTCTCTCATATTGGTGGTGATTACAATATATAGAAGAAGAATAGAGAGAACACTAGGTTAATCTTGATTCTCAATCGTCCAATATAACATAAATAATAAGTAAAAGCCGTATGATTTGACTTGGAGTTAAAGATTAGGCTGAAACTACCTACCAAATCGAGGCTCCAAAAGAACACATCCCCGCGATCGATTGACTGCACCAACAATTGCGGTCGACTGTCCCTCTTTCGGATAAAAACTATACAGGCATGACCAGTCGACTGTCCCCTAGATCGGTCGACCGTCCCTTTCTCGGCTGCTGCTGTTTTCTTCTCTCTCTCTTCGACTGCTTTGACATTCGTGCTTCATCGTATCTTCTTCTAATCTGAACCACGATTATTCAAGACATATTCCTAATAACCTCCACCTTGGATTGCATACGAGTGCTATCAACATGATGTGATTAATAATCTCCAAACTATACTAAACTCCACTTGTGAATATACTTGGAACAATAGTTTCTTCTATTAGTTGAATAAATCTTCTACCCAATCTCACCGATTAGTATACCCCCTAAAGGGCACACCTCATTAGGCATTATCACGGAGTTGCCAACTTACGCACGAACTCCACGAACATCGAGGCAATCTCCACCTCTCGATGATATTCGAACGTCATTATCTCAAATTGATTATGCTAGTTGCGGCAAACTAGATGAACTTGCGGAAATAACGGAAAAAGAATCAACACTTGTACAAGTATTTTAGATTTCCCAAAGTATTTTGAGACTGTTTTGGCTTGGCCCAACCACTTTTATACCTCTAATCACCTTATGACGACCCTGAAAAACAAACAGAACTCTCCCTCGAGTTGTGTACCTACAACCATGTGTTTCAAGAGTTCCCAAGGAAATCAAATTCTTTTTATGTAGAGGAATATGTAAAACTTTCCTTAGAGTGAACATGTTTAGATCTACATCTTCAACTCAACTGTCCCCTCACCTACTACTTCACAAATCTCGCCAGTTCCCGTTCTCACACAACGCCATGTAGTAGACTTATAACTAGAAAACAATTCCCTCTCTGAGCAAATATGAGACGAACTCTCTGAGTCAAGAAACAAACTAGAATCCACTTCTAAAGAATTTGAAACATGAAGACATAAATCACTTGAATAACAAGCACTATCCACATAGGCGGAAGATTTTTCATCCTTGGTGCTCTTCTGATTCTGCAATTTCTAACAATCTTTTTTGAAATGCCCTGACCTTTTGCAATGTCGGCAGCGGATCGAATCTTTTTCATAGCACTTTGTCTTCCACCTGAAGGACAACCCACTGCTAGACAACTTGCAATAGACGATGATTTATAAGTCTCCTCCTAAGTTGATTTTATTTCAAAGCTTTGATTACACCATCCACTGTAATACTCTCCTTAGCATATTTACCATGTAGAGTGGTAGTGATCAAATGCTCGTACGAATCCGATAGTGAATATATCAAGTTGAAAGCTTTATCTTCCTCACTCACATCCGCTTGATTTCTTGAAGTTTACATAATACTTTGTTGAACTCTGTGATGTGGTCTTGGAGATTGATACCTTCCTTCATAGAAAAACAGAATAACTTCATCTTCTAATGCATCCGATCTAATAACAACGAACTAGAGTAGTCAGCTATGAGTTTTTCCTACAAACTCGCCATGCCAGTTTCTTCAACAAACTTGCACTTGACCTCGTCCGTCAATGAAAGTCGGATTAGACTTACAACTCTTTCAAAAATATCATCACAAACATTCTCCTTCATATTGAATAGAAATTCCTTCTTCTTGATGACTAACTGCAGACGTTCTTGAACTACGACATCATACATGTCTACCTTTCAAAGATTGAAGTTGATCTTTCCATCGAATTGCATGATCTTCCAAGGAATGTGACTTGTCATCTTAACCAAGCAAATCGGCAACCAGAAGCTCTGATACCACTTTGTTGAGATGGGTTATCTACAACCACACTGGTGGTGCAGTGGAACTGATTAGTGTAATGAGGATGTCGAAGTAAAGGAGACGAATCAATTGAACACCCAAGCAAATAGATCTACCAATCCCACACAAACACGAGGATTTATCCCGGTTAGCTTTTGCATAATCCAGAGGAAAATATAGGGAGATATAATATTCAACTAGAAGATATTATAATAAGTTAATGATTCACTCGATACAAGGAATTAACTCACTCACCAAGAACTATCTCTCGCAAGCATCTATTTGCAATAGAGAAAATATCAATGAAATACTTTTCTCATATTGGAGGTGATTACAATATATAGAAGACGAATAAAGAGATCCCTAGGTTAATCTTGATTCTCAGTCGTCCGATATAACCTGAAGAAAAAGTAACTAAATAGGAGCCGTACGATCTGACTTGGAGTTGAAGATTGGGCTGAAACGACATAACAAATTGAGGCCCAAAAAGAACACAATGCCGCGACCGGTCGTCTGCACCAACAAGTACGGTCGACTGTCCCTCTTTCAGATAAACACTGTACAAGCATGACCGTTTGACTGTCCTCAAGGTCGGTCGACCATTCCTTTCTCGGCCGCTGTTGTTGCTGTTTTCCTCTCTCTCTTTCTCTTTTCGACTGCTTTGACCACTGTGCTTCATCATATCTTCTTCTAATCTGAACCATGAGTATTCAATACATATTCTTAACAGTTTGATCCTAGCAAGTTTGTTCAGACAACTCTTTGTTCTATTTGATGTAGAGCTCGCCATTTGATTCAACAAGTTAATAGAGAACTCTTTGACGGAGTTAGACTTTGAACTTACCGTTTGTGCCCAACAAGTTTTATAAAGGTAACTTTGAGATGAAGTTGAATGTTTGAACTTGTTATTTGTTCCAAATAAGTATGTAGAGACAACTCTTGGTTCGATTTGATGTCAAACCTACCATTTGTGCCCAACAGCTGAGTAGAGACAACTCAAGGACGGAGTTGATGTAGAACTTGATGTTTGACCTCAGCAAGTTATAAAGGTAACCCTTAGACAGAGTTGACCATAAAGCTTACTATTTGATCCTGGCAAGTTTGGAGATACAAATCTAAGATGGAACTAAGCGTTTGATCTTGCCATTTGCACCCGAAAAGTTTGTAGAGGCAACTCTGAGACGAAGTTGTTCGTTTGAATATACTATTTGTTCCCAAAAAAATTTCAGAGAACTCTGTGATGGAGTTGAACGTTGAACTTGCATTTTGCACCTAGCAAGTTTGTAGAGGAAACTCTGAGATGGAGTTGGACGTAGAGGTTGTCGTTTGAACCCAACAAGTTTGTGGAGGTAACCCTAACCCGATGTTAGGCGACGAACCTATTGCACAAAGTTATGAGGTTTTTGGAAGGACTTCAGTAATGAGTAGGGTGCTGAACTCGTTGTTTGAAGTCAGCAAGTTGTTGATGGAGTCAAGTAGAGAACAGAGTGCTGAACACATTGTTTGGAATCAACGAGTTATTGAAGGAGCTCATGAGGAGAGCAGAGCGTTGAACTCGTTGTTGAGTAAACAAGTTGTTGATGGAGCTCGAGCGGTGAACAATGCATCGAACTCGTCGTTTATATTCAACGAGTGGTTGATGGAGCTCGGGTGATGAGAAGAGCATTGAACTCGTTGTTTGGGGTCAACGAGTTTTTGGTGGAGCTCAAGCGAATGGCAGAGTGTTGAACTCACTGTTTGGAGTCAATAAGTTGTTGATGGAGCTTGTGCGGAGAGTAAGGCATTGAACTCGTTATTAGGAGTCAACGAGTTATTGATGGAACTTGAGCGGTGAGCAAGGCGTGGAACTCGTTGTATGGAGCTAACGAGTTGTTGGTGGTACTTATTCTGAGTCTTCCTTATATTGAAGTAAAATCTTTAGCATTTGTGCAGCATTGATTTGATTCCATTCTTCTCTTTGCTGATAAGTAATCGTGTTCACCGAGTGATGTCATGGGGATGCCAAGTTTGCTTTTCTTCTCATTATGTTGTGCTTGACGGAGTTGGGACTAGTCCATTTGCATGGTGCGTCACGCAAGATGGAGCTGGAGCTTTCTCTGGTGAAGGTGCTAGGGAAGACTTGAAACTTGCCCGCTTAAGGAGGGCTTGTCTTGAATTTTATCGTCAAGTGTTAAGGCGGCTATGGGGAGCTGTTAGCTGGTAGGAGGCCTATAAAGAAGTTTGGATTGACTCTTAGGAAGAACATTCTTCTATTGTGTCGCTGGAAGAACGACTTGCAAGACAACTTTTTGTATAGTACTTGCAAGACTTTTGTAGCGATGCTTTTACTTGCAGACTCTTTGCGGTTTGACACTTGTAGTATGACCCATAGTTTTGTACTTGTAAATATTTGTAGTGGAACTTTATCCGAATACATAGATTTGCGATAGTTCCGTGATTTAGAGAATTCTTTCATATGCTTGATCCTTGCCATGTAACTTGTTGTAGAAGTTGATGAGTCATCGACTGGGTTCTTTGTAGCTAAAAGAATAAGGCATCGAACTTGTTGTCTGTAGATAACGAACTATTGATGGGGTTCACATGATGTGCGTAGTATTTGATGGAGTTAGAACTTGTCTGTCTTGTACCCAGCTAATTGTCAGAGTAACTCTGAGGAAGAGTCCTTTTCTAAACTTGTTGTATAGGTGTTTAGCTAGTTGTAGGAGCAACTCTAAGAGAGAGTTATTTTCCAAAACTTGCTATGTGGGTCCTCCAAGTGAGAGTCACATCGAGTGGTGAGTTGAACCCAAATGTTGCTTTTGCAAGTTTTATTGGACTAACTACAATCCACGATTTTGGACATCTAATATGTCATTAATGAATTTTAAACTAATTTTAGGAACATATCAAATGGCAAGTTAAACTCTGAACGTGCTTAATTGCAGGTTGCTAAAGTATCTCCGAGCCATGGGTATGGATTCCGAATATGTTAGTTTGGGTATTAACAGGTTGCAGAAGCAGTTCGAATAACAAGTTGAACTCAGAGTTTTCTTTGCCATTATTTGCTAGAGTAACATCGAGCCATGGGTATGGAATCCGAACATGTCGTCGAGGCGTTAACAGAATGCAGGAGCAGATCAAATGGCAAAGCGAACTTTGAACTTGCTCTGTTGCAGATTGCTAGAGTGACTTCGATTCATGAGTATGGACTTCGAACTCGTCTTATAGGGAGCTTTTAATGATTTTTTTGTGTCATTTTTACGAGTAGGCTTGGCATTTAACACATTGTATGCATCCATAGAGTCGTACAATAATTCTGCAAAAAATAATACTAAATTTTATTGAAAAATAAAACTAAACAGTTGCTCTAATGGCTAGCCGTTATGACATGTAAGGACCAGTAGTGAAAGCGGTCTTTATTTAGAAAAATACTCAAAATATATAGAGGAGGCAGATGTTAAGCGCCCTTGTTGAAGTTCATGAGGTGTTCCACTTTCCAAGTCCATGCTGATATCTCATTTCCTCTTGGATCTTCAAGTTCATCGAAATGGGTGCATCCATGATGGGTTTGTTGAATGGGTGGGGGGGGGGGGGTGCAGCTAGAGCGATTCCTGTCATTCTTCATCTGTTTCAAATGATCTTCAACTTCTCGGATGCGGCGAAGGACTTGGTCGTCCTTCCCCCTGAATCTAGTTGAATAGCTGGATTCTTCTTCTTTTGAGGGAACGACTGCCTTGGATTGCTCGGAGTATGTCAAACTTGAAGTTTTCCAATTTTGACCTAGTGATTAGGGCCTCTTTCTCTTTGTTTCTCTCAAGAATCTTTCAACACTCACGATTCAAGATTTTTTTTTGCATTGCGCCTCCTATGAGAAGATGGGTGTCTTGATCTCTGCCTTTAGGGAGAGTTGCTTCTCTGGTTCACTTAACGTTCTGAGCAGGAGGCCTCATTTTAGGGGAACTCTTATCGAAATGGATCAGTAGATCGGTTCCTTATTGTTTGGCATTGATGATTTGACAGAGATCTTTTGACCCTTGGGGACCTCGCGAGGGCATCGAGCCGCTGGAGGCATTGTGGACTAAGATATGGTCGTGCAGAGGGCTCTGTTTATGATGTCTGTGTTGGGAACCCCTGGTACTTCTCCGTTGACAAATGCTTGACTAGGCTGATGGGGTAGGTCCAGTTGGTGAGGATGAATTGGGTCCTCCACAAGAATGGTCGGTTGGCGAAGAGAATTAGTTTGACGACTTGAGGCCGCCGCTCTGCCTCTTAGTCTTGGAGGCATTGCTGTAAGTCTGATCTGTGTAGTTTTCCAGCGATTGTGCCAATTTGTTACTGCTTATTTTGGTGTGGGAGCAAACAGACAATGAGTTTATATTAAAGGAAACTACTAAAGATCTAACATTTGATTGTTGCCTTAAAATGTAGTTAGAGCTCCCATGAGTTAATCTGGATCCTTGACTGGACCTGCAAAAGGGTTGCTGACGCAACCTATGGACCTGCAAAAAACTTGAAATACCGAGGATGGCCCCGACGACAGACCCTCAGACGCTCAAGTCAGAAGCAGAGAGAGAAAGAGAGTTTGAAAGAGAAATTGCAAATTACCGATTACCTTCTGACTGAGAAGGGGGGAGGGGGGAGGGTATTTATATGCCTCAGAAATAGTTTAGGAGATTTATTTGAATCCATTGGATTAATACGAATTCCTTATCTCCTACTGATTCTCCTCCTTAAGAGAGAAGATAGTCTTGTCTGGGGATAAGAGATTTGACTTACAACCCTTAAGGGCTAGATGTCTCTCCTAGTGAGCCTAATCCGTCACTATTAATGGGCTTGAAAGTAGCACACATCTTGTTAGATAAGCCTGAACAAGGCCCGGACCTGTTAAAGAGGCCCGTTTATGATTAATCTGAATGTAAAAGCTTTAGGACCTATACTGAAATCATACGGCCCTGATTTGCTGTGATTTTTACCATTATTAGTTGCTTGGCTAGGTTAGTAAGAAAATACGTACATTGCACTAGCAGCTTGTACTATTAGTAGTACTATTTGCAAAAAGATACTCCTGTATCTTGGGGTTGGTTGGCGGTAAACATTTTTAAAGAAAAAAATGTAAAGTCTAACCACCATATTTCATTAATAATAAGGTAACAAAACAAATCCAAAAGACCGTTATATAAGTGCAGATAAGCGAAATAGAAATGCGCAAAATAAAACAGTAATCCTCTAACATCTCTAGGAGGGTGGGACAAATCCAATAAAAGAGATAAAACAACATCAAGAGTACATGAGATAAATTCCCTCTATCAACATCCTTGTAGGATGGGAATATCAATTAAGTGTCGGCTCAATCTCTATCTCCTCGTCATCGTACTCGTCATCCTGAAAAGCTCTATCTATCACCCCCTCGATCCTCTAGCCGTAGCTGTATCCCAAAAGAAAATAAAATGTATGATCTGAGTTAGTTTGCCATAAATAATATTACAAGTCTTACATAAGTAAAATTTATTTTTATCATGTCAGAAGATAATTGGAAATTTCTCTCTCTAATTCTCTTTCTGGTTCTGACTTGAGCATCGAAGGGTCTGTTGTCGGAGCCATCCATGATGTTTCCGATTTTTTGCAGGTCCATCGACTGCGTCAGCAACCGTCGAATTCAGATCACGGTGTTCAATCAACGATCAAGATCTACTTTTAGGGGCTCTAACTACTTTTTATGGCGACGATGAAATGTTAGATCTTTAGTAGTTTCTTTCAAATATAAAATCACTCTCTGTTTGCTCCCACACCAAAATAAGTAGCAACAGTAAGCTATAAATGTCATAGTTCCAAAAGAATAAGTTAGATATGTGTGGCATATGACAAGCGTACCTTTTAATTTGTAAGAGCATCCACACCATCATGCCATTTGGGTTGCCATATTCATATTTGATAACTCAAATGGCAAAAAACCCCACACCGGCATGCCATTTTAGTTGGCAAATTTGAGAATACACTTTTTTTTGTCAAATTTGGCAAACCAAATGGCATTGTCAAATGTCCCATCACCACACTTTTTTTCTCTTTTCCCACAAAATTTGAATATATTTATGTATATTTAATACTGCATATATATATTATATATATATTTATGTATATATATACTACTATACACTATTAATATACTATTATATACATATTTGGCAACTCAAATAGCAACTGTGGGTGAAGAACAACCTCTCATTTTTTAAAAAAAGTTATCATTTAAATTGCCAAAATTTAAAATAGCAAACCACATGGCTATTCAAGTAGTTGAGATACTCTATGCTATAAATGGCATATGTATCATAAGTGTAGTGTTGCTACTTATTTTGGTGTGGGAGTAAACAGATAGTGAGTTAAAGTTGATAGAACCTACTAAAAACCTGACCTTTGATTTTCAACGTGAAATGCGATTGGAGCCCCTGAGATTGAATCTAAATCTTCGATTGAACACCGTGATTTGGATCCGACGATTGCTGATGCGGCCAATGGACCTGCAAAAAGCCTGAAACATCAGGGGTTGGTCCTGGCGACAGACCCTCTAACGCTCAAGTCAGAACCAGAGAGATAAAGAGAGTTTGAGAGAGAAACTGGAGATTTATTGATTACCTTCTGACTAAAGGGGGGGTATTTATAGGCCTGAAAAATAGTTTAGAAGACTGAAATGTATCCGTTAGATAGATATGAATTTCTTATCTCCTTTATGGTTCTCCCTCTCAAGAGATAAGCTTCCTTGTTAGGGGATAAGAGATTTGACTTCTAGCTGTCATGGGTTGGGTGTATCTTATAGTGGGCCTAGTATATTACTTTTTATGGACTTGAAAGAAGCTTATGTCTTGTAGAGGAGCTTGGAGAAGGCCCGAACCTATTAAACAGGCCGTTATGATTAATCTTATTTGTAGAAACTTTGAAATCTGTACTGGAATCGTACGATCCTGATTTATTGCGATTTTTACCATTACCATAAACCCCCACTCCCAGAAGGCAATTTTCTGGGTTTTCGAGAAGTAGTACGCCTTATTTTTGGATTCTGGAGTACAATCTTAGCTGTCAGGGTGCTTGGAGATACCTGAAACTGATCAGTGGCTTCTGAAGGATATGTATATCGTCTTGGATTTTTTTTTGGAATTTTCCATATTTTTCAGATTTTTCCGAATATTTCTGGATTTTGCAATATTTTTCCAATTTTAAAATCACTTTTCCGAATTTTATAATGAATAAACCCAATTTAAATTATTTTTTGAAAGTTTTTAATGAATTTTTCTAATTCAAATAATTATTTTTTAATTTTTTTAATTAATTTTTTGAATTTAAAATGAATTTATGGGACTTTTTATGAATTATCAAACCTCAGCACGCTTTTTGGCACGATTGGAGTCATTGATCGCATGCTAGCTCGCGCGCTGATGCACTTGGTCGGTTGTGACGAGAAGGATCTGATGAAGGGTGATGTGGCGACATCAAGGGCATCCATCAGACATCAGCTTTCCCGCTGAGTCAAATCGACGGCTGAGGATAGAGTGGAAGAGAGATTGGAGGTGTGGCAATATCTGCGCTGTTCATCAAGATTTCGTTCTTTTTTTTGGGAGACCGGATAGCTCATGTTGGCTGCGAAGACCCCCTAGCTCGACCGACGAACTCGGCGAGCTATGGGCTTTCGACTTTGGTCGAGCTATGGGAGATGCGTCTTGGTCGAGCTACGGTGGCGTCGAGCTATGGCACCTTCTCTTCAGTCAAGCTACAGGGCCCACGGTCGTCGAGCTATGGGTTTGGAGCTCACGTCGTTGAGCTATGAGATTCTGTCGAGCTATGAAGCTCTTTCAAGCCGTCGAGCTATGGGTTTGGAGCTTTCACCATCGAGCTACGAGATCTTGTCGAGAAATGAAGCTCTTCCAAGTTGTCGAGCTACGGAGAGGCTTTGTCGCTGAGCTACGGGGCATACGCTTTGGTTGAGATATGGTGATGTCGATCTTTGGAGCTGTGCTCTGTTTTGAGCTCTGTTGTGATCGAGCTATGGGCTTTGCAGCACTATCGTCGAGCTATGGATTCCAATCGCCGCTGAGCTATAGGATATGGCAAGCTACTGAGTCCCTCCATTTTCATCGAGCTATGAGAGCTTTTAAAAATAGTCGAGCTATGAAAAGTCTCATCATCGAGCAATGGGTCTTCATCGAATTTGGCCGAGCTATGAAGCTTATTGCGATTCGTCGAGCTATGGAAGAGCTTCAGCGTTGATTTGTGAAGATTGCGGCGATGAGCTATGGAGGAGCTTCGAACCCTTGTCAAACTTGATTTCTCGTCGTCGTCGAGCTTATGAAAATGGGTTGTCGATTAGCTATGGAGGAGTTTTGACGCCATGGAGGCAGAGCTGCAGCCCTTCGTTGAAGGCTTTGATGTTGGCGATGTAGTGAGAGTGGCGCTCGACTTTTTTGAAGAAGAAGTGAAGGAGGAAGAAGGAGTTTTGGGTTTGACTGTTCGGGTTTGGAACCCATACCCGCAACCCGCTTAGATCCACATCTATAGGATTTTTGGGTTTTTGTGGGTTTGGTTTGCGAATCTGAACCCGACCCGAACCCACACTTTTCTTTTCCTCTTCTTTTGAACTCGTGAGCCCCATTTGTTAGGGATTTTTCTTTTTGCAAATCTTTGGAGTTTTGGAGATTTTTTAAACTTTGATCTCACAAGGAGCTTGCCTTGTTTGGAGTTGAATCGTCTTCGGCGGAATTCTCTTTCTTATACCAAGGTAGGAGTACTAGTGTTTTTGGATTTGATCATCTCGTTGGAGTTTGAGTTGATTCTTGACCTTGATCTTGATTGGGGGTGAGATTGACTGCATTTGGTGGTGATTGGGAAACTCAGTGGGGCTAGTAGACTTAGTCACGTGGAAGCTTGGTTGATGATGGATTTCCTTCTGTTGGTGGTGTAAATTGCGCCCACCAAGTTTTTTTGAAATTTTCCACCTCATCGTGCCCACCAAGTGTTTGTAAAATTGTTTACCTTACCACTCCACCAAGTTCTTTTCAAAATGTTTACATCATGAAACGGCTTCTTTTATTAGCCGAGCATTGTGAAGTTCGCCCGTTTTGCCGGTTGACTGTCATGTTACTGAGATACTGTTATTATTGGACCGAGTATGGTGTGATTCGACCGTTTAATTCTTGTGGGTGGCTAGGATATCGCCACGTGGCAATTTGGCCTTGAAGGTTCTATAATAGGAGTGAATTTCACCTCCTCTTCCTCATTTACCTCATTCACTCTCTCTCTCTAAAAAAAATTGAGAGCTTCTCTTTCTAGAAGTTGTGGTGTTTTACTGGACGGTGCTGGTGGCTCGTCAGGTGTTCGACAGTGGTGCAAGTTTGAGCTGTAGATTCGGCTTTCCCATTACTTTGACTTGGTAACATTCTCACGATCGTTATTCATTATGTGTAGCATTTCATCGCCCTGTGCTTCTCCTAGACTGGTTAGTCTAGATGCAAATGATGGTGCTGTGTTCAGCCACTTCACTAGAAGGGAGAGCAGGTGTGATGTAGCCGGTCGTCCCACTATTGTGGAAACGATCATCGAGCCTGGGAGAGATAGGGGATATGCACTTAAGACCCCGTTGTTCTTAGTCCTCGAACTGATTAGGGAGTATCTCGTAGTTTATCGAGGCTTTCTTAAGGGTGGCATGGAATATGACGGGCCAGAGCCCGTCTACGCTACTGAGGCTGATATGCCATCACCATCCTCACACGAGAGGAGCTCGTCGTGATTAGGACGGGCTTTGGGATTCCTCATGAGTACACCTTACTCGGCCAGGTCCTGGAGTTAGGGCCTGCTACACCATGTTAGTGGAATACTGCTTCTTTCCATGTGATTCCTTCTTCACGAGGCTTGTTTGCCCCTTCACCCCTTTATCAAAGAGGTGTTTAACTGGTGTCGACTGTGTCTGGTGCAGCTGATGCCGAACACGTGGAGGCATGTTGTCAGATTTGTCTTACAGTGTCGCAGGCTCAGGGCGGAGCTGAGTCTTGTTGTGTTTAGACTATATTTCAAACTTATCCAACTTAGTAAAATGGAGGAGCGTTGGTACCTTAGCCTTCGTAAAAAATGGGGGTTGGTTGATTCTTCTTGTCCGGTTAAACATTAGAAGAAGAAATTTCTTGTTGTTCGCAGTGCTGAATCGTGGAGAATCCCCACCACATGGAGGAGAACGATTCCATTGGTGGTGAGGGCAGAGTTGATGATGACCTTTGAAGAGAAGAGTGTCAGCGATGCTCTTCTAGCACTGAAAGTGCTAGCGTGACAAGACATCACCGATGAAGTACTCTTTAAAGGTGGTCTTAGCCCAGCTATTTCCTGTATGGATTTACTGTTGTTGCTTTCTTTTTGTTTTATTCATGCTTTTGTTGCTTTTTGTTTGATACCAAGGGTTCTAATTTCTCTGTGTTTTACCTTGCAAGAAAGACAGACATGGACTACGAAAACATATTGGCGAACTTGGATTTACTTCGCAATAAGAAGACAAACGAGCTGAAGAAACGGAAGAGGTCGGCGATGCGCCGTCCTCCTTTACAGGACCCGTTGCCCCCGACCCTAGCTGTTAAAACCGAGCAAGCTTTAGAGGTGTTGCCTTCTTCTGCCGTAGGTTCTTCCTTGGCTGCAGTCATGGCAAGTGCCACGTCAGCTCCACTGATTGCTAAGGCTGCAGCAGTTCTTATTGATGGGGGGGAGGGAGAGATGGTTTATACCTTGACTGAAACGTGAAACCCCATGAGAGCTTCTTGGGGAACTCTGCTGCTTGTCCCGATGCTAGCCGCCACATCCCTACTCTTGCTGACAGAGAGAGACTAAAGATGGAGCCCCCGAGAGGTCGGTCCTGGAGATTGCGAGGGCAAACATGACGGTATGATCCAGTTTTTTTTCTTAGCTTGTATTTTCCTCCCTTGCATCATAATGTTTTAACCATTTTCTTCTTATCTCAGACGATGTGCCACTTCGGGCATTTGGTCGACTTCTTTGCGGACGAGGAGAATAGTTTAAGGGCCCAGATCTCTCGCACTAAAAAAGACAAGAAAAAGGCCTTCAAAAAGCTCAAGGCGAAGTTGGAAAAGCTAAAGAAGAAGGAGGGTGAGGCGCGCCTTGAGTTGGAGACGTTGGTGAAGAGTAAGGAGAAGATGTGCCTCCAATTAGAGGCATCGAATGAGAGAGGGGAGGCATTGGTGAAGATGAGCATCGATCTTCAACTGGAGTTGGAGAAGGCCCGCGCTGATGTGGCTTTGGAATTGAAGGTCGAGGTGGCCAAGGTTCACGCAGAGTGTAAGACCAAGCTGCAAGGGGTGGTGCTCAAGTCTTATGCTACAACGATTTTTCATGTGGCAGAGCGTGTTCCTAGTTTTGATGGGAAATGATACCACATGACTCTTCGACCTGGAGAGCCCCTTAACATGGGCAGGAAAGATGATGGCGAGGTCGGCACTCCCACAAGGGGCGCGAGGAGTAGTTCTGGGAAGAAGAACAAGGGGAAGGAGGCAGTTAGGGGATCCTAATATGTGGTGGTGCCGAAGCAGGTGGACGCTTGATTCACCTTGTAATGCCATTTCTCTTTTTCTTTTTAGGCTTTCCTCAGTTGTTTTTGTTTTAGATGTTAGTTAATTTTGCATTGGACTTTTAGTTGCTTTGTGTGATGCCCAATTGTGAACTGGCCACCGCGTTCTTGTACCTTCATTTCGGTTAATAAAAAAATATTTTCTAGCTTTGTCACTACCTATCATGTTGTATTGATGCGCTTTTGAAGTGATGCTTGGACGTAGCGCTTAATAGTTAGTTTCTTTCATGACTATGTTCTTGGACTTTTTGACAGATGATCGTGGGGACATGTGAGAATCCCGTAGTGATGAGGTTGAGCATCTTCGTAAGCGACTGCGCGTAACAGAATTAGTTATTGTCCGTTTGCGTGTTCAGTCAAAAGACGAGTGGCTGGAGTCTGTTCACCTTAAGTCGGCGCTTATTGAGAGGGATTACGAGTTAGCCATCGTGCATACTGATCGTCTTGCTAGCTTGCCATTGTCTCCGATTGTCACAAAAGATAGTATCGGAGAGTGTGCTATACTTAGGAAAGTAGTTATTGAAAAGGACTTGGAGTTGTATCATCTCCAGGCGGACTTGGTGGATTGCGAACGGGTATCACTTCGCACGTTACTGGTGCAAGCAACAGTTGATGTGAAGAAGGGCATCACGAAGAAGGGCATCATGGCAAATGTGAATAAGAGTGCAACAACTGGAGGAGCTGGGTTAACCATTGGAGGAGCAATCACGACAATGCAGATGCCCCCTCATCATCCTGACAATGCTCAGAGTGGCGTGTCTGCCTTGTCAAGTTTAGCTTTAGTGTATGGGGAATCGCGTGCCTCGAGTGTCGGCCCGCAGAATCAATCCACGGGATTGGCGTTCTCTACCGAGGATGCTGGCAGTCAAGAAAAGTGGTGGTCATCAAGAAACCCACAAGGAGGCTTGTATCTCTTAGGAATAACGTTCCTCGCCCACTGAGATGAAAAGACATTGTGTAGGTCACGTATAGGATTATGGTGTCGCTCAATGTTTCGGCATACCGTTGTATTGATTGTTCCAGTTGCAAACTTATTGTAGTTTGATGCTTGTGGTATGGCTCATGATTTTTTACTTATAAATACTTGTAGTAGTACTGGATATGATCATATGGATTTGCGGTAGTTCTGTAATTTGAAGAATTCTTTTCATATGTTGCATCCTTGTTATACAACTTGTTATCAAAATTGATGGATCGTCGACTGGGTTCTTTGTAGCTAAATAACAGGGCCTCAAGTGTAACATCCCAGAAAATAAATTAATTTTTAATATTTTTGCACGTGCATTGCACCTAAAATTTTATTCATTTTAGTCCCTAAAGTTTTCGAAGAGTAATGCACATTTTTCTTCTCATTTTATTTATCACATTTGTATTATTTATTTTTAATTAAAACCCATTAGGCCTAAAATCATTTTAAAGCTCACTAGAAAATTAATTAAAAAAGAAGCCCATGATTAAATTCTACATTTTTAAATACACTGTAAATCCTACACACATGTCATGTAACATACACCTACATTTTAATTTAATAAACAATTAATAAAAGAATATGAGAGTGTGTACACATTGGGTGCACGTGCCTTGTGCACTAGAGCTTGGCCGGCCAATGTAGAGAGAGGGGAGAGTGGAGGGAGGATGTGTGAAGGTGGGTAGTTATTTGAGTAGTGGGAGTTTTCTCAACCACACAATACTCCTATAAATACTCCCTCCACTAACATGAATGAACACAAAAACTAAAAAAAAAATTCTAAAGAGAAGAGTAAAGGAGGAGTTCGGTTTTTCCAAAGAAGAAAGGCTCGGTTTTGTTATAGGTTGGAGAAGGTCACCCTTTTGTTGGAGCTTTGGAGCAATTTTCTAGGAGGTTTCTTACTTTTGCATTCTTCTAAGAGGTGGGTATTCTTGTTGCCTTCTAGTTTAGTAGAATTGTGCATGTTTAATTTCTATATGAATAGGTTCTAAATTTAATTGGTATGTTGAATGGAGAAGTTTTCTAGATTGCACATTATTAGTTTAATTATTGTATGACTTGTGTAGATGCTTGGTGTGCTCCAATTCAATTGCAAATACATGTTTATTAGAAGGAAAGTGGAAGTAGTACTAGTGGGATGTAAGAATAGAAATCTTCTAATTTTTCTAATTGATGCATGTTAGATTGTTCATGTAGGGGTCAAAATAAAGTATTGTGTGTATGAAACTTTAAAAATTCAAATATGATGAAATTGTATGGAAGTAATCTCATTAATATTAATTTGCATTGTATTGGTGTAAAGTTTTCCCAAAATAAAATTGGATGAGGAACCATAGTTTATATAAATCAAAGTATAGAAGTATAAGTAAATTAGTACAATTTTGGGGAGAAATTTCATTATATTGTTAAAATAAAAGTTTTATAAGATTAATTCGTGCTAATACTCAGATTATTAAGAAGAATGAAATCTGGAAGTAAATTGAATTATTGATACAAAGCAATTTAGAAATCGATAAATTTTAAAGAGATTTATAAACATAAATCGGAAACAAAAGGATTTTCACCCCTATATGTGCAGAGTTCGACCTTAGGCATACTGGTCTTGGCGTGGCTTTTGAGCGCTATGAACAATGTTCCCTGGTTGTGGGTTCGAGTCTTGGGAGGCTCTATCTTTTTATTAAAATCTGATTTTTATGCATAAACAGTAAACCAGTGTATAAATAACTGAAGGGTCCTTCTTTCAAAATCAACGATTGGCCTAGCAGTTAGGGCTTGCGGTCTTGGGTATTGTGCGGGTCTGGGGTTCGATCCCGGCCTCACACAATCTTTTTTTATTGTTTTATTTGGGTTTTCATGATATAAAAATTTGAGAAAAATTATAATAACATCATAAAATATCATTAGAGCTTTAAGAAATATTGCCAAAATATTTATGATGTATTTGTGAGAATTAGAGGTGGTATTCACGTTAAGTTAAATAATGTGTTGGAGAAATTTTTGAATCCAAATTAAAAATGAGATTTTTACATGATTAAAGAGGATTATAAAATTATACAATTTAGACTCAACTTGTAAAATTCATGGATATTAACCTATTGAATCAAGTGAAAAGTTTGGGTTTGCCTACATGGTTTTAATTAATTCAATCATTATTGGAAGTTGAAGTTGGCTACTTCATGTTTTATGAACACAAAGAAATTGAATATGAAGAAATTATGAATAAAGAATTGAGTTATCTATGATGAGGTTAGATGTAACATATGTGGTCTCTATTGAGACAGTTGTTGTTCTAGAGTAAGTGAGGCTTAGGATACCGGCAGTTGTGATATATGGATTTTGAGAAGTAACCAGTGTGGGTTGACTTTCTTTTGAGAAGTGACCAGTGTGGGCTAACTTTCTCAGTTTTGTTTAAGTCCGGTGGGTAAGCTAAACTCTAGGTCTTAATAACTATAACTTAAACTTAAGGACAAGCACTAGTTGGTGACATGATAAAACAAGTGCAAACGTGAGTTATGGACTCCATAATGATTCTTAAAGTGAGATAGTCCCCAGTATTCCGAGACGATGGATGAAATAGGCTACAGGATGATCCACGAAGTGGGAATGATCTCCAATATTCCGGGACGAGAGTGGCGCTCATGGGGCATTTTTGCGATGAGGGTTCCAGAATGACTCACGGAGATAGACAATCCCTAGTATTCCGGGACGATGGATGAAATAGGCCACAGAATGATCCACGGATAGGGATTGATCTCCAGTATTCCGGGGCGAGAACCAATACTTGCAAAGTGTCTAAATCTTGTAGTAGTCATAGTAGTAGGATGCATAGCGAGGAATTTAACCCAATAATGTGAAGTATGTAGGTGATTTCCCTCGAACCTATGTAGAATGGGATGCATAGAATCTGAACAAGTATGCATTAGCGTCATGGTAGTATAAACATCTGCATTAGGCATTATGTCATAACATATACTGACATGTTTAAGATAGTCACATTTTCTCTTTATGCTTTCAAGTTTGTGTTTGTTAAGATAATGAGATCGCTGTTTTATAGCATTGCGTCAGTTATATGCAACTGACGTGCCCACAGTTTCTAGTTGTAGGACTGGACTTGGCATGGACTTAGAGTCACTATAATGAGCTGTTACATGATTGAAGCATTTTCCTTATTGTATATCATGTTGTATTCTTTTTAAATTCCTCTGTGTTAATGTAAAAGAACATGTTGTAAATAAAAGTTTTAATTTCCTTATAAAATTGTACGAATTTGAAGTAAAAGATCTTGTTGTGCTACAAATTACATGTAAATAAAATTTGGGGCGTTACATCAAGTCTATTGTGTATAGCTAACGAACTGTCGACGACGTGCGACGGAGTTTATAATTTATCCGCCTTGTATTCAGCTAGTTGTAGGAGCAACTCTGAGGGGGAGCTATTTTTCAAACATGTTGTGTGGGTCATCCAACAAGTTTTGAGATTCACATCGAGTGGCGAGTTGAACTTCACATGTTGCTTTTGCAAGTGATACTGGAGTAACTACAATCCACGATTTTGGATCTCTAATCTGTCTTCAAGGAATTTTAACTAGTTTCAGGAACAGATTGAATGGCAAGTTAAACTCTAAACGTGCTTGGTTGCAGGTTGCTAAAGTAGCACTGAGCCATGGGTATGGATTCCGAACTTGTTAGTCTAAGTATTAATAGGTTGCAGGAGAAGAGCAAATGGAAAGTTGAACTCCGGACTTGCTTTATCGTGAGTCGCTAAAGTAACATCGAGCCATGGGTATGGACTTCGAACCTGTCATCAAGGCGCTAACAAATTGTAGGAGCAAATCGAATGACGAAGCAAACTCTAAACTTGTTTTATTGCAAGTTGCTAGAGTAACTTCGAGCCATGGGTATGGACTCCGAACCCGTCTTATAGGGAGATTTCAACGAGTTTTTTGTGTAAGTTGGGTGTTTAACTCGTTGTTTAATCTAATAAAGTTGAATAAGATGTTTAGAAATAAACTAGCTAATTTTATTGAAAAACAAACTAAGGGGCTGCTCTAATAGCTGACCTTTATTACATGCATTGACCGGTAGTGAAAATAGTTTTTGTCGAAAGAATAAATAAACTAAATGGCTACTCTAGTGGCTGGTGGTTATTACAAAATAAGAGAATTCTACTACTACTGAAAGAGAGAGAGAGAGAGAGAAAGCGTTTTAAATGCCTTTGTTATGCTTCAAGAGATGTTGCTCGTTCCAAGTCTCTGTTGTTATACCCTTGCCTCCGGGTCTTCAAGTTGGTGAGCTGGTAGGCGAACAACTTGGTAGACTTGACGACGAGGTACTTGGACATGGGAGGAGACGACTTGATAGATTTGGAGATTCTCGATAGGCTTGTCTAGTGCAGTAGCTTCGAACTTGTCTGGAAACTTAGGGTTACTGTAATTGCTTTCTGGCAGTGGCTTTGTGGTGTTGATCAAGAGAACCTAGCTCCCCATATTAGTAGGGTAGCATGCTTGCACTATTTGTTGGCTTCCCACAACCTGGTCTACGCCTGCTATTGTTGAAAATTTCATTTTCATGTGAAACACAGAGGCAACCGCATGAAACGCTGATAGGCTTAGGCGGCCAAATATGGCATTGTACACAGCCTTGATGTCGACCATCATGAATTCTAATGCTTCTGTCTGATCTACTGGGGCTTTTCCTGCTGTCACGTTGAGTGTAACGATTTCCTCGACTTGGACGGGTGCGCCTGAGAAGCCATAAATTGTATAACTGACTGGCTTGAGTCGATCTCGTGAGAGCTTTAGAGCATCGAATGCGGCCATGAAGAGGATGTTCACGGAGCTGTCGTTATCTACGAGAATATATCACGGCTCATGATCTTTCATGCATAAATTGATAACCAGTGCATCGCAATGAAGCATTTTGACGCTCTTGAGATCTTTATCAGAGAAGGACACATGGAGGTCTAAACTCTTTACGGGTGGAGCATTATGTACTGAATTAACTTTCCTTACGAAGGCTTTCTACGAGGAGTTGGAATCACCCCCATGAGACCTTCATGAATGGCATGTAGAATGGCCATGCGTTCAGAGTCTGGTGATTCAGAGGGTCTTTCTTGACGCTTATTAGCTCCCCGTGGCGGAGGGGTTTCGGTGTTATTGTTTCGTTGGACAAATTAAGAGAGATAGCCCCGAAGAATTAGGTCTTCAATTTATTCTTTGAGGGCCCGATAATTGTCAGTAATGTGTTCATAGCCTCTGTGAAATATGCACCACAGGCTCCTGTCTCTTCTCTTGCTGTCCGTTGTCATCTTGGAAGGAGAACGGACAATCCCATCCTTTTCAATTGCCATGAGGATGGCAAACATACTCGCATTCAGGGGAGTGAACTTGTCGAAGCAGGGTGTTGGAGGAGGACTCTGTTGACCTGCACCGTTTTTTAGGAACTTCTTGGGTGCTTCCTCGCTTGCATTCTTCTGTTTGTTCCCGGAAGGTGGCTCTTTCTTGACTTGTGGATTGAGAGATTCCTTGACCCTAATGTACTTGTCACTCCTTTCTAGGAGCTTAGTGAAATCTCTAGGGCTTCTTCGCAAGATAAGCTTTTAATTCTTTATGCATGACGTTGTGACAGAAAGCTACAGCCGCCACTGAAGAGTCAAAGGAGGAAATCGACCTTGCTTTGGTCGTGAAGGGTTTGACGAAGTCTTTTAGTAATTCTCCTTCTTTTTGCTTTAGTTCCAACGGGGAGGCACTTGTCTTTTCAGTTTTATGGCTGGAAACAAAGTGCGCTATGAAAAGGTTCTCGAGTTGGTCGAAAGAGAATATTAACTCTGGAGTAAGGTGGGAATACCATTCCTTTGCTGATCATTTCAGTGTCGCGGGGAATGTTCGACACATGAGTATATCAATGGTGTTCTAGACCATCATGAGGATCATGAAACTCTTGATATGGTCGGTCGGGTCTGATTCCCCATCGTATGATTTGAATTGTGGAGCTTTGAAGTCCTTCAAAATGGTGCATCGAGGATGGTTTTGCTGAAATGAGGTTGACTAGGGCGGTAGGCCCTGCTGGTGTGGTTTTCCTCATTCTCCATTTGCACAAGACGATCTTCTACCACTCGGATACGGCGAAGGACTTGGTCGTCCTTCCCCATGGATCCTATTGAGTCGGCGGATCCTTCTTTGGGGGGCTGGCCCAAATCTTGACTATCTTGGATAGCTCGGAGAATGTCGAGCTTGAACTTATCCAATTTGGCCCTAGTGATTGGGGGCATTTTCCCCTTTGTTCCGCTCAAGAAGCTTTCGGCTCTCACGAGTCGAGCTTCTTATTGTGATGTGCCCCCTATGAGAGTATGATTGCCTTGATCTCTGTATTAGAGAGTTACTTCTTCGGTTTGCCTGATGTCTGAGCGGAAGGCCTCAATTCGGGCACACCTCTAGTCCAAGCGGATTCGTAGATCAGTTCCTTGTTGCCCGGCACTAATGATTTGGTGGAGATCTCTAGATCTCCGGGGGCCTCGCGAGGTCATTGAGTCATTGAAGCATTATAGACTAAGACACGGCCGTACTGAGGATGTTGTTCATGATGATTTTTTTTGGGAGCCCCCCGGTGCCTCTCCGTTGACAGGAGCTTGATTAGGCTATCGGGGCAAGTGTTGAGGAGGAATCAGATCTTCCACATGAAGAGCTGGTTGATGAAGAAAGTTGGTGCGACGGCTTGAGGCCGCCGCTCTGTTTGACTTGTGTAGTTTACCACAGATGGCGTCAATCTGTTGAACACAGATGGCGTGGTGATAAGTCTGACTTGTGTAGTTTCCCACAGATGGCATCAATCTGTTGCTGCTTATTTTGGTGTGGGACCAAACAGATAGTGAGTTATAGTTAATGGAAACTACTAAAAATCCAACCTTTGATTTTCGCTTTGAAATACGGTTGGAGCTCCTGAAATTGAATCTGGATCAGTGATTGAACACCGTGATTTGGATCTAACAGATGCTGATGCGGCCAATGGACGTGCAAAGAGCTTGAAACACCGGGGGTTGGCCCGGCGACCGACCCTCTAATGCTCAAGTCAGAATAAGAGAGATAAAGAGAGTTAGCCTTTATAGGCTGTGTGTTTCTACTAATGGGTCTAGTCTGTCACTTTTTATAGACTTGAAAAAAACTCATATCTTATAGAGAAACTTGGAGAAAGCCCGGACCTATTAAAAATTTCGTTATGATTAATTTATCTGTAAAAATTTTAAAATCCATACTAAAATCGTACGGTGCTAATTTATTGCGATTTTTAAGTATTGTAATGCAGCATTGCAGCACACCACATATGAATTGACAACATGGGGCATGACTAATTACTTAGTTTGTTAATCTGACATCATTTCATACAAAATTTATTATTATTTTTTTTCTTTTTCGATTTTTGATTTTTGATAGTTGGAACTTGGAAGAAGTGAAGCTTTGCGTGCTCGATTGTGGAGCTGGTTCGGTTTGCTCCAATGCACTCAATTCACTGTTTAAATGACCTCATATTTGTCCCATCGTGATTTACTGGAATCCTACACAGTGTATCACGGAATCCTAACACAGTGTATCATCGTGATTTACTGGAATCGTGATATGCACTCAATTCACTGTTTAATTTTTCGTCCGATTGAAAATTTACTGGAGGTGGTTCGATTTTTCGCTAAATTCACTGGAATCCTAACACACTGTTTAATTTTTCACTGTTTAATTTTTCGTCAGATTGAAAAATGCTCCAGTGAAACATTTTTCGCTGTTTAATTTTTCACTGTAAATTTTCAAATTCTGTTTAATCCAGATTTGAAAAATTAATTCACTAAATTAAACAGTGGTTCGATTTTTCGTTCATGCACTCAATTCACTAAATTCACTGTTTAATTTTTCGTCCTAACACACTGTACTCATTGAGATCATGATATGCAATCGTGATTTACTGGAATCCTAACACACTGTATATAGGCAGCAAAGCAAGGCTAGGCTCTAAAACCCAGGAACAAATCTCATTGCATATCATGATCATCAAGGGGCACGCATCTCTAAGTTTTCCCTAGTGCCACCCAATATTTTAGTAAATGTAGAGTACTCACTCCATTTCTGATATAAGAGCACTAGTAATTAATACGTGGGATAATATGTTATAAATATAGTTTTTTAAAATAAAATTTTAGGCACGTTTGGGTTCGAATCTAAGATCTCCTTTATAATAGTTTTACATTAGTTTTACATGTGTGTTGTACAAATTGATAGATTTACAAATGATACTAAGACTTTCTCCTATTATAATATTAGAGATTAGAAATTTACACGTGAAATGCACCTTTTAATTTTTTTTAAAATAAAAAATCAAAAGTAGTCTGGATTTGAACATAATACCTCAATTATATTAGTTATATACGTGCGTTGCACATATTGGTAGATTGACAAATGACACTAAAGTCTACTCCCATTATAATATTAGAGATTAGAGATATGTAGTTAGAGCATCTGTAGTCGTCTTCCAAATTTTCCTAAATATGAGAATTGAGATGCTGTAGTCGTTGGTCAAAATCGAAAAAATGGGTTTTTGGTGAACAGCAGCCAAATATGGCAGACGATTTGGAATTTTGGAAAATATAGCAAACGGAAGACGATTTACCGTCTTTCGCATCGGACGAAAAATTAAATTTCGTCGGAGAGAATTTGTCAAATCTGAGAAGTATCGAACGAAATTTATTTTTTCGTCCGATTGAAAATTTTATTTAAAAATGGTAGAGACGATAATTCGATTTTTTTCCATATATTAAAAAAATAAAAAAATAAAAATCTCAAAACCCACCTAATTCCTTGGACGAAGGAAAGAATTTCGTCCAGGCCATTTTTTGATTTTTTTTTAAATTGGATGGACTGGAATAGATTTCCCGTCAGTTCCCATAATTTATAAATATTTGATTTTTTTTCTTCAGATGATAATTCGCCTTTCGCCTGAGATTTGGGAATTTACGAATACCCAAATTTTGGCAATCGACGACTACAGCGCAAAGCCAATTTTTCGATTTACATTTACCAAATACCCAAAAAATAGCTGAAGACGACTACAGATGCTCTCAGGAGCTAAATTTTAGGTATTTGGCATATAGAAATAGAAAAAAGTGAGTTTAAATTGTAGTCGTTTGAACCCAAATTTTGGGTTTTAATTTAAAAAAATGAACAAGCGAGGAATGATTTCTCGTCCGATTTTTTTTTTTCAAATTAAAAAACAACGGACGGAGAATGATTTCTCGTCTGTTGTATTTTTTAAAAAAAATTAAAAAAACACCTAATTAATTTCTTAAAAACTGTTAAATTAATCCTAATTAATTCTTAATTTTTAATTAATTGCCATTTAGACCTAATTTTAACATATAGAAATAATTATAGGGTGGTTATATAGGATTTTATAGGTGAGAAATGTATGGGAGAAGGCTTCATCTCCCGTCCCAGCTCATTTCAATTTTTTTATTTTTTAAATGGGACGGACGGGAAATCATTTCCCACTTGACCATTATTTAATAATAATATTAAAAAAAATCAAGGACGTGGAATCATCCATCGTCCAAGAATTACGCAATTTTTGGGACAGTAAATCATTTACCGTCCAATGAGGAATTAAAAAAAAAACAAAAAAACAAGCGACGAAAGATGATTTTTCGTCCGATCGAATGAATGAAAAAACATCTTTCGTCGGCAATTTTTTCCAAATAGATATCTCGTCCGCCAAATTTGACAGACCACTGTTCATCTAAAACCCTAATTTTGGGTTTATAGCCAACAACTGCAGCACCAAAATTTCCATTTTTGAAAATTTTTGGAAAAATAGCCAACGACTACAGATGCTCTAAGTCATTCTAGTTTTTTTATTTTTTGTCATAATATGCTAAATAATTTTACATTTTTTAGAATATATCTTATCAATCTTAAATGTCTATAAATTAATTTTTATATAAGATTTTCATTTTTTTTAGAAAGTAATAAAAAAATATAAAGAAGAGTAAATATATTAACGCGGATAGAGTCCTAAGACTCCAGCCAAATAATCATTAAAAAAAGAGATCTGTACAAGGTGAATTTTACAAGGGATAAAATTACCCAAACAATAACAACCAAAAACGCTACCGACAAAGAAAAGAAAACAAAAGAGATTTTTGCTGAAGCGAAACAGCTATAACCAACAACCAAGCGACCACAATCTAAACCACAACACAGACCGTAGGAGAGGAGACCGCGGAGATCGGATCAGCCAAGACAAAATGATCGCGGCAACCGAGAGCAGCCCACAACGGAGCCCAAAACGACAAAAGCAGCCAAAGGATGAGCAACCCAACCGTGCGAAGATCCGTCCCTGAAGGAAGAAGGCAACGCACATCCTCCACTGAAACCAAACTCAGGCTACGCACCACCAAATGGAAAACCTCCTTACCAAAAAGGACAAAAGATGTGCACCAAAAATAGTAAGGCAATAAATGCAGCAGCCAGACAAGAACAATTGAAAAAAATCACACAGACCACCTGTACTACTACCTTCATATCTACTCGGAGGAGCTATAGGACGGAAACAAAAAAATACAAACACAAAGAGCTGCCAACTAAAGAATGCAGAAACTGAGCAGAGAGTAGACTACAAACCATCGCAAGCCCAAAAAAACAAACACACTCACGGCTTGCAGCCATCAAAAAACTCCCCAAAGAGAACAATAAACAAAGAAGTACACAATAAGTACGAGGCACCACATTCATGGTACAACAAACGCTGCCAAACAACCCAGTCATACCAACCAGAGAACAAACAGAGCTTTACATCACAGAGAATAAGAAACCAAATACATCCCACATAGAGGTGAACAACAAAAACAATATCAAAAAGCCTCTACCTGAAGAACTAACAGTCCCAAAAAGACAAACCACACCAGAATATAGACATGTAGGCTGAGCAGCGAAGAGAATAAGCCACCATCAGCACCTAGAGGGTCAGAACAGCCAACTCAAAAACAGAGTATACTCCACCGAAGACAACAGCAACCAGCCGACCAGAACACAGACACACCTCCAATGACGAAAGCCAAGAAACAGCAACCACATTAAACCTGGAAAGAACATGAGAATGAAACAGAAGAGCAAAATGACTTTGTGAACAAAGTATTAAAGAGCAGTAGACCGGAAAATACACATCGCCTCATCAAGGCGATATAAATGAAAGGCACCCACTTTATCATTAGTTAAAGTGGAGGGCCAAAATTTAGCGAAAAAAAAGGAAATCATCAATTATGTTGTCAATGGTGGAGGTGGTTTGGGTAAAAATACGTTTGTTTCGTTCCGTCCATAACACCCAAATGATGGCTATAATGGAGAGGAACCACGATTTGCGAAATTCTTTCTTGATGGCTCGCGACATCCAGCAAGAAGAAAAAACATCCGGAATAGAAGGTGCTTGCCAAGCGAAGACAGTGATAGTCCAAAGCGGTTGAATAAAGAAACACTTGAGGAAGAGATGCTTCGCATCTTCGTGCGAGGATGAGCAAAGTGGGCATAATTGGCCTAAGGCCAAGTTTCTCTTATTAAGAATGTTGAATGTAAGAAGCTTGTTATTCAGGGCTAACCAAGTTAATATTTTGGATTTGAGGAGACCGCAACTGCTCCACAAAGGCCTAGCGCACGGGGAGGTAGTCCTCCCAAAATTTAGAAAGTTGTAGAAGTAATAATTACCAGAAGAAGTCCATTGCCAAATGAAGTCTTCTTTAGGATGCCAAGTGAAACAGTTGATTTCATCGAAAAGAACTTGGAGTTGAAGAACGAGAGACAACGGAAGAGTACTCGAGAAAGGAATGGACCAGAACTTCTGGTAATTGATGATGATAACATAGTCAGCCACCAAAGCGGAGGGGTTTGAAGCCATCTAGTAGAGAGAATTGAAAGCTGACGCAAGTTTAATATTACCAAACCATAAATCCTCCCAAAATTTGATTTTAGAACCATCAGCGCACACATGAGCAAGACCATAACTGAAAGTCTTGGTAACTTTCCATATGCCTTTCCAAAAATAAGAGGCATTACGCGAGATGTTATTAGGAAAGTTCCACAAATTACGACGAGAGAAACAATTACGCGAGATAAGGCGAACCCAGGGGAGTTGGTCAGACTTAAGGAATCTCCATAACCATTTGCCCAGAAGCGCTAAATTTTGATGTCTGAGATCCAGCACCCATAACCCCCCCTGCAGCCTTAGAAGTACAAATCAACTTCCAGTTGCAAAGGTGAGTGCCCACTTGGTAAGAATGAGAACCAGACCAGAAAAAGTTCCTTTTGATCTGGTCGATCCTCTTAATAACCCAAGACGAGAGGTAAAAGAAAGACATTATATATAAGGGAATAGAGGAGAGAGCAGAGTTAACTAAGATGGGTCTGCCTCCTCGCGAGAGATGTTTATTGGACCAGTAGTTTAGTCTTGACTCGACTTTCTCAATCATCGGCAGCCAGTCTGTTTTATGAAGTTTCCCACATCTCAAGGGGATACCAAGATACATAATAGGGAATGATGTTGACGCACAGTTAAAAAATTGCGCTATTACGGCCGGTCGGTTTTGAGAACCTCCAAGCCAGAGAACCAACAACTTTTGAAAGTTAATGGCTAAACCCAAGGTACATTCAAAAACATAAAGAAGTAACTTCAGGTTCCGTAAAGTGCACCCGTTGGGTTTCGCAAAAATGATGGTACCGTCTGCGTATTGAAGGTTCAAAACCCCTCGGAAACTTTGGGAGCCCTCAAAACCTTCAATAACATCAGCTTCCCAAGCATTGCACAGCAACTTGCTAAATACATCAGCAACAAGAGATAATAAAAGCGAGGAAATGAGATCTCCTTGACAGTGTCCATGCTTACATTTGCATTTGTGACCTTCTGTCCCATTAATAATAATGGACGAGGTACCAGCGAATAAACTGGATTTAATCCAGGTAATCCATTTAGGACCAAAACCACGAAGGAGAAGGATTTCCAGAAGAAAATCTCAGTTCACATTGTCGTAAGCTTTTTGGAAATCAAGTTTTAGAAGGTTCCCTTCCGACTTCCGAGTTGGACCTATGACAGTCAGAGATGATTTCTTCGGCCGAGGCCACACTCTCAAGGATAAATCGATCTTTGATGAACCCCGATTGCGCAGGATCGATCAAAGGAGAAATAATAGCATTAAAACGAGTGGCGAGAATTTTCATAATAATCTTAAAGTTTGTGTTGAGAATGCTGATGGGCCTAAAGCTGGAGACCAAGTTCGCTCCTAAAAATTTGGGAATGAGGATGATGTTAGCGTAATTGATTCTATCAAAAGAGAAGTTTTCCTGATGAAGATCGGAAAACAACTGAAATAGGTCGTCTTTGAGGCAGTCCCAAAAACGTTGGAAAAAGAAAGCGGGGAACCCATCGGGCCCCGGAGCAGAATCACTTTTTAAAGAAAACAGTGTCGATGTGATCTCCTCTAAAGAGAAAGGAGCTTCTAGGCTAGACAGGTCATGCGACTGTTGACCATATAATTGGGTCCAGTCAAGGTGGATAGAGTGATGCTTATGAGAGCCCAAAAGCTCTTTATAGAAACGATGGAACGTAGCATGGATATCTGAATCCAAGGTTAACTCATTACCATTGTCAATGATAGAGGAAATGTGATTGCATCGCTGTCGATGCGAAGTGAAATTGTGGAAGAACGAAGTATTACCGTCACCTTCCTTCAACCACTTAAACTTGGCCCTCTAGGCCCATTTAATGTGATCATTATGAAGGAGGGCCGCGTATTCTCTTTTACAAGAATCGTGTTCCGAACGAAGGGAATCAGAAATGGGGTTGTTTTCCTCTATACGATCGATAGACTCTATGGTCGAGAGGAAGACATTTTTAAGGAAATTAGAATTGGCCCCTCTCTCTTTATGCCAAATTTTGCATCCGAATTTGATAGCATGAAGCTTAATCAGGATGCGGTCAAGCCCGGAAGATCCGGAGATAGCCGACAGGCAATCAGTGACGAGGTTGACAAAGATTTGGTCTTGGAGCCAAAACTTTTCAAAACGGAAAGATATGGAGAAATGATAGTTAGAGGACAAGGAAATAGGAACATGGTCTGACGACGGGTTGGGCATAGCCTAAAACAAAAGAGCTGTGGAAGAAGTTGATCCAATCTGTGGAAACGAGAAATCGATCGAGTTTGGCCATGGATGGCGACAAATGCATATTGGACCAGGTGAAAGATCTACCGTTGAGAGGAAGATCAGCTAAAGAAAGGGTACGAATGCAATCATTGAAATGATAGGAATCCAACGAAGAAGAAGAAGAGCCCGTCCTTCCAGCTGACAATCTGGTGACATTAAAGTCACCACAAAAAAGCCAGAAACCCTGAATATTGTTTTGGAAGGATCTCAATTCATTCCAAAAGATGTCACGACGGTCCGCAGTAGATGGCCTGTAGTCAGACACCACAGTGAGGTCACAATTGAATTCAATCCAGTGTAGGCGAACCACCAATAAGAAGGTTAATCGGTGAACCAAAATCTGGGAGAAAAGGGAATCTTTAAAACCAAAGAGGATACCTCCCCTAGAGCCTATAGCATCAAGAGAGACCCAATTCGAGATGAGGGAGCCACCAGTTGAACGTAAGAGGGAAGAAGAAGGGGATTCCAGTTTCGATTCCTGAATCGAAATCAAATCACAGTGGGAAGACACAATCAGTTGATACAAAGCTTTTTTATTTCGACACGCACCCCAGGCCTCGAATATTCCAAGCGATGCTAATCATTAAAAACATTAGCCTCAAAAGCTCTGTCAACTTCGCTTCAGCGAATCAAATCGAAATCAACAAAACTATTCGAATCAACGATGAAGCCCATCTTCCTAGTAAGAGAAAGCATATCGAGATTGGAGAGGGAATTAAAATGCACCTGGTATAAGGATCCTAGAGGATCCTTCCCAGGCGACGACTGAAAGGGGGGGGGGAGAAATTCAGATTGCGGCCCTGGGACTTAAGGGTAGACTGAGAGGTGGCTCGGCAATTCGATGCACTATTGGCCCTAATACGGGAACTGGAGCGAACGACAGGAAAGGGTTTAGAATTACCAAACGAGTTTTTTTTTTGAACTCTTAGAAGGCTGACTCTCATGAGCGGAAAACTCAGCTAGTCTGGAAAGATCCTCCGAAGGGCCAACGGAGCTAACCGAGAAAGGGGAGGGCCTGGCAAGGGGCTCATCACAACGGAAGGTAAGGGGAGGGGAAGTCAGCTACCCCTACTGGGAGGGAGAAAAGGCACCGAAGACGGAGAGGAGACCCCACTGTTAGAATTAAAATGGTGAAAAGTAGCTAGACAGTATTCAACGTTGTAACTAAACAAACAAGAATGCCACTTACAACAATTAAAGCCATTAAAGAAATAGAACCTTAAAAAATTAGAGGAAAAAACTTTAAGCAGAAATGAAAGAAAGTTCCAGGGAACCTGCTTAAGCGAACGAGAGTGTTCCAGGTCAATCAATTCTTCTTCAAGAAGGTTATCCGAATCAATCCAAGCATCGGATTTTGAGGGGGGAGAACATAAGGATTTGGTAGGCTTAGTAACGGCTGAGGGACCCACCGCGGTCGAACAATGGACAGCACTAGTGAATTTATCCCAATCAGAAGAGTAATGTGGGTTCACATCCTAAGTCGGCCACTTATCAGAAGAAACTACTGGATACGACTTAGAATGATCAACGCCAGTAGTAGTAGGGGGGACGGATGCTGAAGGAAGCTTAGTGGAAGGCAGCGAGGGAAGCTTTGCAGGGAGAACAGGCAAAGCCAAAAGCGAGGAAGACTGAGTTTTAACCGACGCAATGTCTGGATTAATCCAGACCAAGTTATGTGCCTTAGAAGGAGAGGGTTTGGGAATGGAAGGAGCTGAAAAAACCCTGCGTTGGGGCGGGGTGTTTTATTCTTGGATTCTTTTTGAGACAACCACCATTTGGAAGAAGGAAAATTCGATCGGGAAGAAGCACCAATGGAAAAGGTGGTGGGAGGGTGTCAGTTTTGACAGGATTATTGGAAACCCCTAGTCGACAGAGCACTTCCGGACGTATCTTGATAAATAACCGAAACAGTGAACAAAGATTTATGATCTCTTAAAGAATAAGAATCAATTCTATCATTCACTACAGGACAGTAGAATTCGGCGTCAACTTGAAGACACCAGGATGCTAACAAAGATGAGGAAGAGATATGTTGCAAATCACCAACACATTTAGTTAAATCAGCGACAACCCTGTGCGATTCACAGAACGGGGGGAGACCCAGTAACGTAACTTTAACAGCGGAGGGAATAAGTGGAGGGGGAGGATGACCCAGGTGCAACCATTTACGAACCGATAACTTAATATCTCCTATGGCGAGGGAATAAGTGGAGGGGGAGGATGACCCAGGTGCAACCATTTACGAACCGATAACTTAATATCTCCCATGGCGAGGGAGTTGATGGCAGCCAGATCATCAAGAGTTTTAATCGAAGGACAGTTAATAACTACCTCCCCATTAGAACAAACGTTGAAAGCCCACACCCAATCTTGAACATTACAGAAACTGCAAAGGAATGAGTCAAGAGTAGAGTTAGAGACTGAACCCCCACTGAAAGAAACAGCTCCATAATGCTCAAAGCAAGACATTTTATTAGAGAGTGCAGACGCAGGGATGAACACCAGTGTACTCTGAGAGTTAAAGGGAACCGCCGAAGGAGGCACACTCACTTTGGGGGTGGGAAGTACCTCAGTAGGAAGACGCTGGGCGACGGGAGGTCTCGGGAGGAGGGGAGAAGAATCAGATAACCTAGCCCTCTTAGGCTTGGGGACTTAACGCTCCGCAAGCTTGGATTGAAGAGAGGGGAAATCGAGAGCCGCCAAAACCTGATCGGAGATGGGAACTCCTAACGACAAACCCAAAATTTGTTGTAATGAAAAGCACCGGTTCTGAGAATGACCAGCTTTCAAATAGAACATGCACTTCATGTTCTCGAAACAGAACGCCTTAATATGACCAATTTGAAGGCAGCGAAAGCAAACCGGAGAACGAGAGGAGGAGGAGGATGAAGAATTCTTAGGTAGCGAAGAAAGGAAGGAGCTGAAAGGGCGGACACTCGAAGCAGGTCCACGCCCTAAAGGATATTTATTTATGGGCCGATCGGGGAGAGCGACAATCGAGGTTGGGCTCCTCTAAGTCGACCTAGAAAACTCCCAAAAGGAAGGGAAATAATTAATAACAACATCCTTCTTCTTTTTTTTCTTTTTGACAATATCAACCCAGGTAAGGTCCATGATGGCCCAGGCCCAATACCAACACAGGGCAAATCCAAAAAGGAAGGAAAGCCGAGAACGGAATAGTCAACAGACTACCACTGTAGCAATCAAACAAAAGCTAACGAGATATGAGAAAAACAATACCAAAATTACTAAAATAACAACACAAAATCACTGCCGCTAAAAGTAGCTGAATAAGAACAAGAGCAGAGATCCAAATGAGTGGATCAATAGCCACCCCAAAAAACACAACACCACAACCAAAAAATCACTAAACCAACAACCACCAAGACACGCACAGAACTCAGGGAAAAGAACATAAGAATGGGGCTAGGAGATCGAACCCGAAGAAAAGGCAGGGATCAAAGAAGATCCAAAACCAGAATTAAAAACCACACACTAATTAAGCCACACAAACACGACCAGAAAACAAAAAATATCAAGAATAAAGGGCACTTATAGTGAGAGGCAGAAATGAACACGCTGCCAAAAAAATAGAATACCGTAGCAGTAGGACCAGGGAGGGGAAACGGCACGACAGCGATGCCAGGGAGGGGAATCGGCCCGCGTTTCCAAGAACAGCAACGCCAAGGGGAGATCCACACCACATTGGACGAAGGCCACCCAATCTCAGGGACCACGACTTCAGAGGACGCAAACCACGACCCAACGGCAGCAGAAGAAAATGCCACCACCACGTGGGAGAAACGCACAGAAACACCCCCCACCGAAGGAACCAAGAGAGCGATGGGGACGAGACAAAGGTAGGGAAAGACAGTGGAAGGAGAGAGGCTCAGCAAACAGATCATCTGGGTCCGAAGGGACGCCCAAACCTAACAAAATTAATGAAGGGAGAAGGGACAAAGAAAGAGGGGAGTAGCCAGATCTGGGATGGCAAGGACGGGAGAGAGGAAGGTTTTTCAACTGAAATCCTTAAAGAAGAGTAAATATAACATTGTACAAAAATATATAGAACTTTACTCAATCTTAAATTAATTTTTAATAGAAACGGATGGAGTATATATGTAGTATGAGAGACTCTATATAATAAAACACAAAGAAAGCTATCAAGTGGCTCACCTTCAATCCCCCCCAAAATCAAAGGCCTAGATCTAACCTCACAAAACACATTTTTTCCCCAAAATTTCAAACCCCAAAACCAAATATTTTCCAACAAAACTAAAAAAACTCATTACTTTACTATCTCTCTTTTCTCTCTTCACTTTTTTTCTCTATCCCTATCTCTCTATCCCGCTCTTTCTTTATTTACTTAGAAATTTAGATTTTAAGATTTTAGGTTTGTAAATTTTCAGAATTTTTATGTTTTTTTTATTGCGCATGTTATATTGAAAATAACAAATATCTCTTCAACAATTAAATTTTATCATTTTCCACATTTAAAGTTTTAAGAAATTAGATTTTAAATTTTATCATTTTTCACATTTAAAGTTCTAAGAAATTAGATTTTACAACCTCATTTATAATTGTTTTTCAACATATACTAATGGAAACATGGATTTTTATTTACAACTAATTATTGTCATACTATTCAAACTTGAGCTACATAATTGTTGTTTTATTGTTTACAGTACTTTTTGTGTATTGTATCGTTCCGAAGACGTACCGTAGGTACGTGCCCACGGGCAAATCTAGTATAGTAATATGGCGTATAGTTTAATGACATGTCCATGTGAGTATGTTACGGAATGGAGAGGGGTAAGAAGGTAATTGTGCATCGAAGGCATGAGAGGCTGAGACAGTTACATGGAGAAAGAGTGTGTGGGAGTACTTGTGACTGGTTCGGGGCCTTTATTTTCTGTCCTTTTTATTTTTGTGCTCATTCAGAGAAGAGACCTCTAAAAGAAAGCTAGGCTAGCCATGGTGCTGATGGAGGGACTATAACTTCACTGTTGTTGGTACTTGTTTTTATTAGCATCTGCAGAAAAAAATAAAATAATACTCATTTAATAATAAAAATAGAGATATTAAAAGAGAGATCTTTTGCTTGAGAGAGCGCCCGGGTTTTCCGTCGATGCGCGAATTCCGAAGAGGAAGAGCCCACAAGACTACTGTATCACTGTGCCAACTTTAAAATCTCTCTCTCTCTCTCTCAAAAGAGACTTGCATGTGAGAAATAATGAGTCAGTGCGAGATAAATAGAACTGAAACTTCAGGAATTAGTGATCAGTGTTTTCACAAGTCACTATGGCTTTTAGTTTCAATCAGGACTCACTGACTCCGGGTAATTTGTGCAGGTACTACTGTCACTAAGTTTATTGTTCAACTTCGTGAGTGGGAGTCCAGGTAGGATAGCACAGTAGAGTTGGTTTATTTTACATTGAGTAATGCTAGAGCCACTACCAATTTCACTACATTTCTCTTCACTACCTTAGGTGGCACACTCAAATAGATAGGAAATGATAGAGTAGGTGGGAGAACTTTCCAATAGGAGTATGCCACCTAAGATAGTGAAGGAAATGGTAGTGAAATTGGTAGTGGCTAAAGCATTACTCTTTTACATTTAAAAATTTCGGGGTTTTTCCACACGGTGACCGGGTGACGGACATATTTTATTCTACATATTCCACTCACAAATAGATTTTATTTTTTTTGTAGTATGTCAATTTTTAAGACTATTTACAAAAAAAAATAGTTGTCGGAATATTCGCACTTGGGGACTCTACAATTAAATTCGCCGTTTCCAGCGACAAGCTTAGTTATTTCGTACTTGTCGTTAGGAACGGTGGGCCTAGTTTTATTTTTTTGGAGAAACTCGTCGTTCCCAACTTCGAGTTTAGTTCAAAATTATCAAACAAGACTCGCCGTTTTCTACGATGATGTTCTTTATACTATATTCGTTGTTAGGAAAAACGAGGTTATATGAAGTTTTATCGAAAGTGAAACACTTTGTTTCACTTTGTGAATTTTTTAAAAAAAAAACTATTGCACCATCTGTGAATTTTTATATAACATCGTCATTTTCAACAATGAGTCTAATATAATGAACATCGTCATTGGGAGACGATTCTTATTTGAAAGTTTTGAACTAAACTCGTTGTTGGGAACATCGAATTTCTCAAAAATTTATAACTACACTCGTCGTTCCCAACGGCGAGCACGAAATAACTAAGCTTGCCTTTGCGAACGGCGAATTTAGCTGTTGAGTCATCGAGCTCAAAAACTTTGGCAACTGTTCTATTTTTGCAAATAGTTTCGAAAAGGGGTATAAAAATAAAAAAAATCCTCGCAAACAGCTAATTCCATATAACTCACTAATAGATTGGAGACAACTCCAATAAAATGTTTTTTAGTGAGTTCCGTGAAATTAGATATTTGTAAAAAAAAAAATAATTATTCGAAATTGATTTCATATTATAAGTGAGTTATATGAAATTAGCTATTTGTAAATGATGTATATGAAATTGAAACATATTTGTTAGTGATCTATGTGGGAAAAACCCAAAAAATTAATATCAATGACTAGTTTAGTTAGTAGTTTTGTTCATCAAGTTTCTTTCTTTTTAATCATTATTTGATCAATTTCTAGTTTATAGTTTTAGTTTTTTTAATAAAATACAGGGTGAAATAAAATTACCTATTCTATAGTTAAAAAAAACAAAAACAAAAACAAAATATAGTCCAAATAATTTGGGAAAAAATACCAACAAGTAAGAAAAAGAAATATGTGAATATTTGACATTCGGTGTTGATTTAGGCACACAAAAAAAATGTAAATTTGATGATGAACAATGAAAGCATAGCTAGAAATATAATTAAGTTGGCTAAATAAAACTATTCAGAGTCCTAAATATATTTACTTTCCCAACAATTATTATTCCACTATTTCATGCTCTAAGATAGGAATTAGGGTTGATATATTCTAGCTAGCAAAGTTATTGCGAGAGTCAATTTCATACACAACCTCAACTCTCCAATGCTTGGACTAAATAACAGTAGTAGAGTATAGAAGTTGTTTGAAGCAATAAATAGCTGCTAATTAACTGCAGTCAATTTTTTTTACTTTCAGAAAATTGTCAAGCATATGTGAGAGAACCTATACAATATATTATACTAAGTTCACTTTTGATTCAATTTTTTTTCTTTCTCCTTTTTTCTTTTTAAAAAAAAAGAGGAAATATAAGAGGCAACCACCCACATTTTCCCATCAAAATTTTGAACTTGAATCATATACTTTAATCAAACCTAAAAAATTGTGCAATGTTGTCTAGATGTTATTACATAAAATATAAAAACTTTTAAAAATATTTTGCTAATTTTTTTCTTTTTGATATAAATTTTGTACAATATTGCAAAAGATTAAACCTATGAATAAAATATATATTCATCTCTACTACAATAATGGGAGGGGAAGGCCTTAGTGTAATTTGTCCATCTACTAACTCGTGCAACGCACATGCATAACTATTGTAAATGAAGTTTTAGATCAAATTCAGACTACGTCTGAATTTTTACTTTTAAAAAAACTATATTTATTAAGACGTGCATCGCACGTGTAAACTACTAGTTTCAAAAAATACTGCATGCATGTGAATAAAATGTTTTATTTTGATCTGATAACGGTGGTAGTTACTCTAACTAAATCCTAAATAGACTACGTCTGAATTTATACTTTTAAAAAAACTATATTTATTAAGACGTGCACCGCACGTGTAAACTACTAGTTTCAAAAAATACTGCATGCATATGAATAAAATGTTTTCTTTTGATTTGATAATGGTGGTAGCTCACTACAACAAAATATTTTTACCCCGACGATTTTACTCCGGCGTTGGGGTAGAAATGCCGAGGTAGAACCCAGGTTGTGAATGAAGCGAATCCAACCCCTCCTATTCCGGCGTTTCTTACAATCGCCGGGGTCGAGGTGTGAAATTTAGCACTGGTAACGGGTCGGGTCGGGTCGGGTAGCTCAATACCCGGATCCGGACCCAGTCAATGACGGGTCCAAATACTGGACCAGGACTCAGACCCATGAAATTCGGGCCCGGGTCTGGGTCTGGGTCCGGGTCCGGGTCCGGTTCCCCACAAAAAATGTTACCCGTTCGTTTTCGGGTCCGGGTCCGGGTTCGGGTCCTGTTTCTAGTCACAGGTCCGGTTCGATTCCGGGTCTTTAAAGCATAACACAATATCACATAAATTTATATGATGATCTAGCAAAACAAAGGGGATGATGTACTAATATAACATATCTCTATATAGATGTTCTCAGAAAGTGCTATTTATTGGCACTGAACTTTCCCAAACCAGTTCTGCATTACTTTCAGAAAGTAGCAAAATAGTAAAACCCATGCTTCATACTGTCATACACCCATGCTTCATACATTACTGCATTTTTTGGCATCAGAAGTATCAACAAATTAGGAAGTTGCATTACTTTCAAAGTTTCGATATAGATCCAGCCTTAATTCTTAAAACAATGTACACCCATGCTTCATACATGCATTTAAATCCATAATTGGAATCCTCAAAAGACAACACTACTAAGTACTAACTGGAATCCTCAAAAGTTCGATGGAGAAGAAATGTGATACACTGATCATCACTACTTTGGAGGTGGTTTTTGGTCAGGAGCAATCCAATTCGCTTCTTCAAAGTTACATGTTCCTTTGAAAATTTGTCATCTGCAGAGAAGCTGCACCACAAGAAAAGAAACTATTAGCATTCAATACACATTTGTTAATTTATGTATTGAAATACCTTGTTTTTTTTGGACGGTTTTACACGTGTGTGCTCTTTTCATTGAGGCTCACATAAACCTTTATTTTTCAAGTGGCATCTCATGAAACTAAACCTATTACAGATAGCAATCAATCTATATGCATGAAATATGGACAAGAAAGACTGGGATGAGCCCGACCAATGGAAGCCTGAGAGATTTGTGAACAGCAAATATGATCAAATGGACATGTACAAGACCATGGCTTTCGGAGGGGGGAAAAGGGTATGTGCTGGTTCTCTGCAGGCATTTCTAATTTCATGCACTGCCATCGGTCGACTGGTACAAGAGTTTGAGTGGAAGCTTAAAGACGGTGAAGAATAGAGCGTCGACACTATTCAACTCACCACTCACAAACTCCACCCTATGCAAGCCTACATAACACCAAGGGAATCTTATGTCTGACACAGCATATGTTTCCCATCTTCTTTTTATATAAAAATGAGAAGGATAAGCTGGGGCTACTTTCGAAGTATCCAGATAATATAGATGGTAGTAGATCTTCTAATATGAAAATCCATGCAGTTATATGCTATCTGTATCTCAGAAACTATTGAGGAACCAAATTTCGGAGAAAGTTTTTTTTAAATGCAACTATATATATATCAAATGCAATAATGGAATTCTATGAGATACAAATAATTCAGTAATGGAATTCTATGGCAAAATTGGCATAGAATTTCATTATTGAGAAGATAATGAAATAGTATATCAAATGCAAAATGCACTCACTGACTCAAAATTCACTAGATTGTTCATAAATTACAAAATGCACTCTAAAAAAACCCTAAAATGTCAGGTAAAGATTAATCATTAAATGCTCAGATAGGATTTAATCATCACTAGTTACTCCTATAATTCATTTAGCCAATGAATCATGAAACATAGTGTGCAACTTCAGAAGCATAATCCATCTCATCATCACTCATTCACTCGAAAATAATGAGAAAAAACTCCATTTGTTCACTGTTTTTACTCAAGCATATTTAGTTGTTCTCACAAAATACTATGGCATAAATTACTCAAGCATGATAAATATAGATCCAAATCAATATAGATTCTCATGCACTAGGAAAGTATCTCTACATTATTTTCGATATATATCCATATCATAAAACAATGATCACACATGGATCGAAGAGGACCGCTATGGATAAAACTGCAGCTATGGACAAAATCACATCTCAAATGCTTTCACTTAGCAGCAAAAGAGTTAATCATTAAAAAGCTCAGATAGGATTCAAACAAATCACTTGTTACTCTTATGAATCATTTATTCAATGAATCAATAAATCAATGACTCGTAGTGTGCAACTTCAGAATCATAACCCATCTCATCATCACTAGTTTAAAAAAGTAGCAAAGTAGTCAGTAGTATGACCTGATAGCAAAAAAAGTAGCAAAGTAGTAAAACCAAGCTACTTAGTTGATAGAAAGTTAGCAAACAACAAAGTAGTATGAACTTACAGTTACCAAAATGATTAAAAATGAAATGAACCTAACCAAATCCTCCAAACCACCTCATTGTCATCAACTATCTTCTTCATCATCATATCCTTCATCAACAAAGCCTCATAAATCTATATCTAATACACATAAATCAATATATAAGATGAAACATATAAATCATGAACTCCAATTTAAGTAAAGAGAGATTAATTATCATTTCCTCATATTTACCTTGATCGTTTGGCACATTTCCTTGCTTCCAATCTTGAGCACATATCAAAGCTTCAATAGTGGAGCCCTTCAAACAAGATCGCTTATCACTCACCACTCTAGAGCCGGTACTAAAAGCCGACTCAGATGCTACTGTTGACACCGGAATGGCTAAATATCACGGGCCATGGATGCTAAAATAGGGTATTTTATTTCATTCACAGACCAATACTCCAAAACATTGAAACATATGGCATCAGGTAATATCTAATGAAAAAAAAAACAACCATTTAAACTAAGAAAAGAAACAACTAAAATAAAAGAAAGTTATTGAATGTAAATACTAATACATATTACCTCTTCTTCCAAATAAAGATGAAGTTCACTATTTGATGGTAAAGATCTCTTTGAAGCCATCTTGAAGTTATAGTATAATTGCATGAAATCTTCACCCTCTAAATGGTCTATAGTAGAAGACACTCCAATTTTATTTTCTTCTACGGGATTGATAGGTACCACTTTCATTGAATACAACTCAAACAAATCATCTAATTTTGCTCGAACATCATTGACTTGTCGGGCCGCCCTTAAACCATGCACTTGATTTAGCATAAATTTCACAAAGTCAAACTTCCTCCTTGGATCGAAGACGACCGCTATGGATAAAATCATGCAATATTCCTCCCAATATTGCTTAAACTCATTCCGTCTTGAATTTTCTTGACGGTTGGGCTATGCCACTCACTTCTCAAGTGAAAATCAATCTTGCAAACTTGATAGAAATACAAATTTGAAGTTGGAATCTTTGAGCTTGAAAACACATTTGTATACTTTAAGAAACTTGCAAATCTCTCTAGCCATTGACCAATCCGTATCTAATGGTAGATTTTTAAAGTGCTTAACAAAATAAAAATGTTCAAATGCATCTTTGCACTCCAAGGCCTTATCCAACATCAAATAAGTAGAATTCCACCGTGTTGGGCAATCAATTCTTTGTTTTCTATCTTGACTCAACTTTAAATTTTTTTTTGCACTCATCAAATGATTGCAACCTTTGTGGAGAAGAAGTTATAAACTTATCAGCATCACGAATTCGAACAATAGAATCATCTAAATCCTTCAATCCCTCTTTGACTACTAAATTTAAAATACGAGCTGAACACCTTACATGAAAAAAATCACCACCAAGGGAGAGCGATGATTTGTATTGTGTTTTAATATTATTAGCAACCACATTATTTGCCGAACCATTATCCATGGCAAGAGTAAATAGTTTATCTTCAACTTCTCAATCTGATAAACATTTGCTCAATGCCTTACTAAGTGCCGCCCCCGTATGTCTCTCATCAAGCTCGACAAAATTTAGAATTTCTTATGTAGTACCATTCATCATCAATATAATGAGCCGTGAGTCTCATATATCTCTTAGTTTGACAACTTGTCCATATATCAGTGGTCAAACTAATTTGACCATGTGCACTAACTATTGAGTTTTTCAAAAAGTCCTTTTCTTTCATATACAATTTAATGCAATCTTTTATCACTGTGGCCCTTTTTAACTGTTTGAAATCAGGACGTAAGTTTGATACCATCGTCCTAAAGTCCCAATGATCGACGGTACTAAAAGGCACTTCACACATTATAATATAACGTGCAACATCCTCCCTACTACGTTCTTGATCAAATTTATATAGACCGATATCATTAGACGTACAGGTAGATGAACCAATTTGTAATTGCCTTTTACTTCTTTCACGGTTTTTTCTAATTTTTCATGATCTCCAATGCTTCCATAATGATGAAGTTTCCGTTGATGAAAGATAAACAAGAGTCTGAGAACAATACTTACAATAGGCCTTATCTTTTTTTTCATCTTTAGTGAAGAACTCAAAAACTGCAGATTCTCTCTTATTACTCTCATCTTCAATGCTGGTCAGACTCGCCTCCATTTCAACTGGAACAACAGCTTCACCAATATTCATTTGATTAATACTTTCCTCAGCCATGAGAATCAAACTGAAAAAATTAAAAAGAAAGAAATGAAATTAAAACAACAGTAAAAACATTAACTGATATACTCAGTTATACATATGACTAATAATAAGCACTCAATTAGAGTATCCTCAAACAATTAAAATCCTCATTTCAATCCCAATCTTTACAAAATCGTGAACCCTATTCACTGCATGCATAATTCGAGATTGGAAATCACACAAAAGTTTAAAGTTTCTATATATCTTGTAGATATCTGATGTACATTTCTATAACAAATATGGTGACGATCTGTAATCATCACGCTACACACCAACCTACGGAAACAATCATTTTAAGATCAAAATGTACCCTAAAAAATAAAAACTAAAAACATTTGACTTGCAGGTGAAATTGCAAACCAAAATGCCTAACTATAGTTCTGTACAAAACTAGTTAGAAATGACTCCTAAATACCATAAACCTTATAAATAATTTCCAGAATCGATCAAAATTCAAGCTTTTCGATGATCAATGTATGGAAATTTAGGGGTTTTGAAAGCATTTATACCTTGAGTTTGGACATTTAGGGATTTTGACATTATCTTATAGATTATGGTTTTGAGAAAAGGGGATAAAACCCTAGATTTGAGAAAAGAGGATAAAAGTCATACCTTTAATTGGAGTTGTGGATGCTGGAGTAGTGGAGTGGATGAACAGAGGAGTATTTTGGCTGCTAGAGTAATGGAGTCGATTTTTAGGGTTAATGTCGGAGAATGGACGAATTGGAGAATTGGAGAATGGAGGAAGAGCAGAACTGCACAAGAGGGATAGTGATTAGCGGCGATAGGGTTTGGGGTGAGTGGAGTCGATTTTTAGGGTTTGGCGGCGATAGGGTTTGAGGATGAACGGAGGAGTATTTTGGATGCTGGAGTAGTGGAGTCGATTTTTAGGGTTAATGTTGGAGAATGGACGAATTGGAGAATTGGAGAATGGAGGGAGAGCAAAACTGCAGAAGGGGATAGCGATTAGCGGCGATAGGGTTTGGGGTGAGTGTGAATACTGAATAGGGGATATATTTATATAACGGGTAACAGGTCGGGTCCGCTTCATTTATTGATTATTTCTCTATTGCGGGTCTGGGTCTGGGTCCGGGTTCGGGTCCGGGTCCGGGTCCGGGTCCGGGTCTGATCCAATTTTAATGGACCCAGACCCGACCCGAAATTTCAACGGGTACTTATTTTAGACCCATACTCTACCCAAATTAGATCGGGTCGGTTCCGGTCCAACGCCGGGTCCGGCTCGGGTTCGGGTCGGGTCCGGGTTTCGGGTTTTAATACCAATGCTAGTGAAATTATATCCTGAACACAAACCCCCTCGATCTGTCTCTCTCTCTCTCTCACTCAATCCCAAAATTTCTGATTTCGCTCTCTCTTCCGCGCGCTCAACAACCCAAACCCCCCAGGCCGTCGTCGACCCCCACCATCATTGTCCTCTGCCCTCCATCGTCGTGCCCCCCGTCCCCCCTCCCCACGTCGCCTAGCCCCTCTCTCTCTCACAAACAGAAACTACCCCCCATTTTCCCTTCCCCCAATTGTTCCTCTCTCTCTCTCCTTTACCGCTCACTGCCGCCGTTCACAGCCACCTTCACCGCCCCACTTATCGTCGTCGTCGTCCCCGTCCCTCACTCTCTTTCAAATCCACAACCCCAATTCCATTTTCCTCCTCCCTCTCTCTATTTCACACGCTTTGCGATCGAAAACCCTACCTGCAGCCGCCGTTGTCGTCCCACGCCTCCAGCAGCTACGCTCGTCACCCCCCCTCTCTTTCTCCTTTGCCACCGCATGAAGCTCCCCCTCTCTCCCTGCTAACCTGAAACCTAACCTTATCCCGCTTGTCCGCTGTCGTTGACCCCGTCGTCTCAAGCTTCGTGACAACACCTCTCAAGTCGCCGAGCCGTCTCCTTCCTCCTTTTCACGGTATCTTCGAAAATTTCTCTTGATTTTGTAGTGCCTACAGCATGTTCCTCCTAATTCTTATTTTACTTTCTTTCAAGATTCAATTTGGCTCACAGGTAGAATATTAGCTACGTTCTTCTACAAGTTTATCTAGAAAAATGGAGGATATTGATTCATTGTCTTCCCTCTCTCTGTATTCTCAGATCGTACATGTTAGGAAGGGTTTGAATACTGTTAATTAATAACTCTGTATGTGAAGGAAGAGGTGTGTGTTCATTTGAGAATTTGAGAATTTGGAAAGTAGAGAATTTGAGAATTTGAGAATGTGTTAATTTGTGAAGTATAGAATTTGGGTATTTGTTAATTTGAGAATATGAGAATTGTTTGCTAGTAGCTATTTGTTCCACTTTTATCGGCATTGTAAAGTCAGTGCAGGTTTGCTATCTTTATATCGTCTATCTAATTATCAACACTTTCACTGCTACTATAAGCTAGCATACAAGACAATTTTGGATGATGACTTTATACTTAGATTAAAACCGTAAGAACTGACGAAGTGCTCCTTGACAATTTTGGATGATGACTTTATACTTAAAAATGAACTGTCTTTTGTAGTATGTGGTAGCGTAGATGTACAGTAGTGTAGCAAGAAGCGTGTGTGTGCATTATTTGTCGGCATAGTAGCCTATATTGGAGGTGGAAGGGATCTGACATTCCAGTTAATTCATCTGTAGCTGTGCTGAACTTTGGGTCTCACATCGAAGTGGGCAGACATGCAACTACACACTTGCACTTGTCGGATCCTTTTAGGTATTTGTTTGATGTTTAAATGTCCAGTATAGGATGTGAAATACTTCATGCGGATTTTTTAGTAGCTTGACTGTGTCTTATGTGTAAAACATGTGCAGAAATGGTTGATAGTTATAACAAAATATTACATGGTGTCATGACAAACCTTAAGAATTAGGAACACCAGAACATGTACCATTGCCTAAAATGAATAGGCTATAGGTAGATTTATGATCTTGCAACAGTTGAAACATTATCAGGTATACTGTCAAGCATAGCTCGTAAGGGGACAATGCAAATGACCTGATCCATTGAGTGGTTTTCTGTTACTAATGTTGCTTTCCCAAGTAACTAGTCAATGTGGAGATCTTGTCAATATTAACCTATGCTCACGGGTTCTCACAAGGAACCGTACCCATACTGGAATCAAGTGTTGGACACTAACACTTCATGGACACTTGCCGGACACTCACCATGTGTGTTCCAAATTATATAATACATGTTATATGTTTTACACTTCTTTAACAAGTCTTAACATTTTTTAGATCATAATTAACATTTTTCAAACACATACTCATGTTTCTTTTATTGATTAACCCCAGTTACTTGTTCTTGTTTTATAGTGTATATTGAAGTATTATCACTTCTTATGGACCATATATTTTTCATTTTATTATGAGCAGCAAATTGTAATGTTCAACGCCAATTTTATAAAATTATACGTAATTGAGATAATATTAAGTTACGTTATATAATATTATAACCACATCCCCATGTCCCACCTTTTACGAATTTAGTGTTTGCCATACCCAAACCTGTATCCGTATTTCATAGTTTTTAACTGTTGATCTTCAAGGAAAATTCCTTGTACACTTGTTCAACAAGTAGCATTAATTATGTTTAGTATTTATGCTTCCATTGATCCATAGTATGTGATAGATTTTAAGTAAAAATCAAATTGTTTCTATTTTCTTTTCAATTCCCTTGTTATTTTTGTAAAAAGTTCTAAATACATTGATCATTGATCTTTGGTATTGTCTTTCATTTGATACTTGATGGGGATAAGTTGCTAAATACTTTCAAGATTTCTATATTTAGGCTTCAGTATTATGTTTACCACTAAGTTGGGATTTCCCGGCATGTTTCCCTTTTGAATGGGCACCGTACTTCTTTTTTTAAATCTGATTTAGGATATTGGAAACTCCTGTACAGATGTCATGCTCTTCTATCCTTCAAATTTCATTGCTTGGTATAATCCCTCATTCCTCGTTCTTTTTGTATTAAAAAGTCCATTAATGGCTATATCTGTATGATACCTTTTTTGTTGTTTTAGGTTCCATTGTACTTTCTTTGCAACCTCAATGCTTTTAATTTTCACTTTTCAGTAGATTTAAATGCTTAAGTATTTAAGTGATTTCCACCTTTCACACAGACATTAGCGGACCTTAAGTATAAGTCTATCCTTTTTATTCTAGGATGAACAAGTTTCTGGTGTCACAATTGCTCCATCTCCGATACTTGGAATCAACACCTTTCTTTTCTTTCTCCTAAGAATGTATGAGAACTCGTTTGATTTACATATAATTCTTAGTTAGATTATAAAGTATTGGAGGCTTATTACAATTGTTTTGTGTTTTTCTGTTCAGGCTGGAACACTTCTTAGCTATCTTCGTGAAATGTGGCAGGGTGGTGCTTCATCAGGCATGTCGATCGAGGTAATATAAAGCTGTAACTATTCAACCCTTCAATAATAGCTAATAATATTAGTATCAGCCTTGTGGAGTGTATATGATGTTAGTTAGTTGAGAGTGAAATGTAAATAGGTATGTTGTAGGATAGTTTTTGTGGTTTCAACCCTTCAGTAAACTGGTCAATAGCCTTGTGGAGTGTATCAGCCTTGTGGTTTTTGTATGAATTTCTTTTTGGTTAAGATGTTGGATTGGCTTTGAATTTTTTTAATATTTATACCTACCCCGGCATTTGTAAAGGGTCGGGGTATATATACCCAAAAAAGTCGGACCAAATGAATGTATCCCTACGGCGGCGTTTTTAAAACGCCGGGGTAGGTTTCGACCTATACCGGCGTTTCCTACAAACGCCGGTATAGACCACAAATCTATTGCGGCATCTGCTTCTCCGGCATTTATACCGGCGTTTTCAAAATGCCGGGGAATCGAAAAAAACCCGCCGGGAAAGACGTTTAGTGTTGTAGTGGTTACTCTAACTAAATCCTAAATAGAGAGATTCCGGGAAGAGGTTGTGCCCATTTGTCATGCGATTTATTAAAATTTGTTTGCATATGCATAGAACGGTTCAAATTAAATTTTTTTTCCTGGTCCTCTACTAATGTTCAACTTAGTCAAAAAAATAAATTAAAATTAAAATTAAAAAATAAAAAGTCAACATGATAGTATAGCTAAAATGTATAGTTATTTTTCTTAAATACGATTGCATAGACTCCTAAATAGATTTATTCTGCAAGATTATTAGTATATCATCTTTACTTCTTGTACTACATAAAAGGTGGGTTTAGGTTGAACCAGGCCGACCCTGGGCAGGGCAACCGCCCTGGGCCCCCAAATTTTGAGGCCCATTTTCTATAACTTTTCAAAACAAATTTTTTTAGTTTAAGTTAGAAAAAAAATTGCAAAGAGACTCCAAGGATCTCAATTGTCTAAGCCTCCAAATTCAACAGTAATTGGGTTGACATAATGACAGATTGCAACTTGGTATTTGGTATTTGGTATTTGGTATTTGGTAATTTTGGTTCTTGGTTCTTGAGTTATTTTTTTATTTTTAACTTTATTTTCAAAAAAAAAATTCATTTCAAATCTAACTTGAACAATTTGATGACTGAGGATCTTGGCTTATGGGAGGATCTTGGCTTGAAGTTGGAAGTGTAGTATGGTATGTGTTTACTATTCTTTACTGTTACTATTTTAATTTCTATTATATAATTCTTTGAAAATTGATTCTTGTGATTCCTTTTGTTAAGATTTTATTACCTAAATCTTAGTAACTCATATATTCTTTTCATATATTTAGATGATTTGTAATCCATTTGAATATAGAAATTAGTTAAGAACTTTATTTACTTTCCTTTGAGGCTTTGATTTAGGATCTTAATTGATGACTATTATTAAGTCAACCAAACAAACAAACAATAGGCATAAGAATCATGACAGAATATATAAAGTGATGAGGGTTTGTTAGCTCACATGGAAGTTATATGTTACCAGGAACAGAGGATCAATGTTAAAATGGTTCTCTTAATCATCAAGTTATAAAAATTCTCATGGTATTTCAATCAAAAAGATTTCGTTACTCACCTAAATTTAGCAGCCCTCTCTATTTTGTTGACTCTTAGTTTGGTGTGCACAAAACGTGTCTATAAATACTAATAAGTTTAAATTGAGTTGTTCAGATTTTCAAGATTAAATAATATCAATAAAAGATTCAAAATAAATTCAAGAATAGATAACGAAGGAAAGCAATAAAGAAGGATTGTAAAATCAAGCAAAAGAAGATGTTATTCAAAAAAGAGCACATGTTGATTAGTGCCCAAGAAAGCCAACAAGATCAGTTCTTGTAATTCCATATTTGTGAGATTTCATGTGTACTTGATTGATTGTTTGATTGATTAGTATATGGTAAGAATATAAAGTGAGTTCGTCATGAACAACACGATTGTGGTCGACCGTACTATAGTGTCGGTCGACCGCATGACAGTCGACCACACGTTATAGCAATATAATGAAGCAGTCGACCATTCATCTTTTGACTTTTCGTTAAAAGATGAACGGTCGTGTCCCTTAATTGCGGTCGACTGTAATTAAGGCTGCTCACTTTTCTGTAATGTATCGTTTCTATTTTTGATAGATACACTTCCCCATCTATATATTTGAACGAACCCACTATGTATTCCTCACCTATTACTCTGAGAAAAATATTCTAAACTAATCAATTCAACAATCAATCCGAGTGTGTGTGACACTTATTTATTTTCTTCAGTCAGGATCATTATGGATCTTGAGTTTTTCTTTTTTTTCCACTTCGGTGAGATTGACGGGGCTTGTGTTAGAAGTCCTGTGGGTGTAATAGGTCTCTCGGCCTGAATCCGAGAATCAATGTACAAGGGTTTAAGTATAGTGGAACGCTTGTGGCGGAGAATTGCTACAAGTAGGTGGTGTGGACGTAGACCTGGGGTCGAACCACGTTATATCATTGCGTCACTTGTACTTGCTGTGTTTGCTCTTTCTATCTCTTTTCTTTTAATTTGCAACTTTATTTTTATTTTATTTTTAATTCCACACAATCACCCTATTCACCCCCTTTAGGGTAATTAACAGCGGTATCAGAGCGAGGTGCTTACAAAGAGCTTAAAAGGTTAAGTAAAAGGTCCAATGGCCAAAATTCCTCCTCGCGAAAACTTGTACTCATCACAGCCATTCATCTCCAATGGGACAAGTCTAACACGCTCACCATATTTTGATGGAAAATGCTATGATGTTTGGAAAGTGCGTATGTCTCATTTCTTACAGATGCTTGGAGAAGAAGTATGGAATGTGTGCATAAATAAAGCAGATATTCCGGTCAGCGATAGAAAGACAGCCTTCTCAAAAGCAGAGCTAGCACTAAAAACTACAAATTCCAAAGCTATTATGGCTCTGTATGCAGGATTGAACAATGAAGAATTAATGCGATGTGGGCGAAATTGTAAGACAGCATACGAAATTTGGAACAATATGCTGAAACGGCATGAGGGAACCACTTCTGAGGTAAAAGCTAAAGTAAATTTATGTTTTTATAAGTTTGATGTTTTCGTATTTTGCCAGGAGAGAATGTAAATCAAATGCTTGCCCGTCGCGATATCATTGCACACGAGCTGGAGAGCTTAGGTAAGGGGTTGGAAGATGACCGAAAGGTCGGAAAATTTATAAGCTGTCTCATGCTTGAATAGGATGTAAAAGCTGCTGCAATGAGGGAGACCCTTGAGGAAAAATGATTCGACTACTACACCTTCCAAGGAAAGCTGAAGACATACGAGATGGAAATGACAGAAACCAAAAGATACAGGCAGAACATTGGGATTGAACCAAAAACTGAAGAGAGGACCATTGCCCTCAAAGCAGAAAAATCTCGACCATCAAATGCAGAATTAGATCGTGAGGAGTCAACGAAGACATCGCATTATTGACTAAGCAATTTCGTAAGTACCTTAAACATAAAAAATATGACAGGTACCAAGGAGAAAGAGAAAAAGATAAAGATGACATATGCTACAAATACAAGAAGCCTGGACACATCCGAGTAAATTGTCCCGTTTCACAGGACAGGAATATGGACTACTACCACTCCAATCCGAGATTGAAAACAAAGGTGCTAAAGGCAACATAGCTAGACTCAGATTCAAGTGAGGATGAGCAAGATCACAATAATGATGGCTTCATGGCTCTTGGGAATGGTGATGTGCAATCACCATCTCAAGAAGAGGTACCTCAACGTATCAAGACTAAAGATCAGTGGTACCTTGATAGGTGATGCTCAAACCATATGACAGGTGACAATAGATACTTTGCATCGCTATCAAGAGAAAGAGGGAAGGACATCATCTTTGGAGATAATAGTACTAGTCAAACCATCGGTAAAGGTAAAATAAACTTTGGTTCTTCATGCTCCATTGAGGATGTTCTATTGGTAAGAGGTTTGAAACACAACTTACTTAGCATCAGCCAACTATGACAAAAGTTATACTGTTACTTTTACTAAAAATGCATGCACTGTACTAGAAAGCAATAAATCTTGTTACTTCTCGCTAACAGATGCAACAATGTATATGTTATAAATTCTAATGAATTAGCACATGAGAATATGAGATGCTTTGTTGCTAGAACTGAGGATGGTTGATTATGGCATCAGCGACTTAGACACACAACCATGGATAATCTCAATAAACTTGTAACCAAGGAGCTTGTGAGGGGGATCCCTAAAATCAAATTTGAGAAAGATAAACCTTGTGAGTCGTGCTAGTTCGGTAAGAAAACTAAAAGTTCTCACAAGCCCAAGAAAATGGTATCAACTTCTAGACCTTTTGAACTTTTGCACATGGATCTATTTGAACTATCACGAACACGTAGTAATGGAGGTGCATGATATGCTTTTGTAATTGTTGATGATTATAGTAGATTTACTTGGGTTGCCTTTTTGTCACAAAAAGATTACACACATTGTATGTTTTTCAAAAAATTCTGTCGTAGAGTGGAAAATGAGAAAAGCCTCACCATTGTTACTATTCGTAGGGATCATGGTGGAGAATTTCAAAATGAACTCTTCACATCATTTTGTGACTAAAAGGGAATAAAACATGAGTTCGCCTGTCCTCGCACTTCCTAACAAAATGGGGTTGTTGAAAGAAAAAATCGATCTTTTCAAGAAATGGCCCGAACCATGCTTAGTGAAAAAGATTTACCTAAATTATTTTGGACAGAGGCTGTCATTACAGCATATTATACAATTAATCAAGTAATCATTAGGAAATATTTTGAGAAAACACCTTTTGAAATATATTATGTCAAAATTCCCAATTTAAGTTACTTTTGCATCTTTGGGTGTAAAGTGTTTATTTTAAATACTCTTGATAATTTGGAAAAGTTTGATCGTAAAAGTGATGAAGACGTATTCTTAGGATATTCTCTAAGTAGCAAGGCATATCGTGTATTTAATAAAAGAAGATGCACCATTCAGGATTCCATTGATATTATATTTGATGAAACTAATCCCTACACCAAAGAAATATTGCATGTTGTTGATGATGATGAGACAGGTGTTCGGGTTGAAAAGAAGCAGGTACAAATTGACCAAGAACCAAATACGAACTCTCAAAATCCTAAGCCTCTTCAATATGAAGATGCATCCAAATCCCAAATAGAAGATATGCCTTCACAACAAATTGATGCCATGGAAGATGAGCATATACAACATCAACTTTCCACAAATGAAAGGCGCCCCGCATGGAAAATCATATCCATCCATCCACCAAATCTTATACGAAGCGATATGTCGAAAGAGAGAACTACTTGCACACAGGCTCAAAATTTCATGTGTTTTTTCGCTTTCGTTTCTATACTGGAACCTAAGAATATTAAGGAGGCCTTGCAAGATAATAACTGGATCATTGCAATGTAAGAAGAACCTAATTAATTCAAAAGGAATCAAGTATGGAGACTTGTTCCTAGACCTCACAATAGGACTATACTTGGAACTAAGTGAGTGTTTAGGAACAAATTAGATAAATCGGGCACTATTACTAGAAACAAGGCCCGTCTTGTTGCACAAGGTTATAACCAACAAGAAGGTGTCGACTTTGATGAAACTTTTGCACCTGTCGCATGGCTTAAAGCCATTCACATTTTACTTGATTTTACTTCTTATATGGACTTTACTCTTTTTCAAATGGATGTCAAAAGTACTTTCTTAAATGATTTTATTTCGAAGAAGTTTATGTTGCACAACCACCGGGACTCACTGATCCCACACACCCAAATCATGTATTTTGTCTTGATAAAGATTTGTATGGTTTGAAGCAAGCTCCTCGGGCTTGGTATGAACGACTAAGTTCGTTTTTACTTCACATAGGCTTCTCTAAAGAAAAAGTAGATACTACACTATTTATAAAATATGTTTCTAAAGATATTTTAATTGTTCAAATCTATGTTGATGATATTATATTTGGATCTACTAATGAAAATCTTTGCAAGGAATTCTCAAAGCAAATGAGGATGAGTTTGAAATGAGTATGATGAGTGAACTAACTTATTTTCTTGGACTTCAAATACAACAAAGAAAGGATAACATCTTTATAAATCAATCCAAATATGCAAAGGACCTAGTCAAAAAGTTTGGAGTTGAAAATGCAAATGCTTACAAAATACCAATGACAACTACTACTAAGCTTTCTAAGGATGAATCTAGTAACAATGTTGATATTTCTACTTATCGTGGTATGATTGGTAGTTTGCTTTATATTACTGCATCTCATCTAGATATCATGTTTAGTGTTTGTTTATGTGCACGCTTTCAATCGTCTCCCAAAGAATCGTATTTGGTTGCCGTTAAGTGTATCATTCGATATCAGAAGGGCACACCAAATACTGGACTTTGCTACCCGAAAAATAGAAACTTTTCTCTTGTAGGGTACTCTGATGCAGATTATTCTGGCAACTTAACAGACAGAAAAAGCACTAGCGGCACATGTCACTTCTTGAAAAATTGCCTTGTCTCATGGGCATCCAGGAAGCAGAATTCTGTAACTCTCTCCATTGCCGAAGCCGAATATATGGCCGCCGGATCCTGCTGTGCACATGTATTATGGATGAAACACACTTTAGAGGACTACAAGGTATTTTTTTTTATCACATTCCTATTAAATGCGATAATACTAGTACTGTTCATATGACAAAGAATTCTAATCAACACAGTCACACAAAACATATTAATATTTGGTACCACTTTATTAAAGACCACTTTCAAAAGGGAGATATTATTCTTAACTATGTTTCCACTGATTCTCAACTTGCTGATATCTTTACTAAACCTTTTGATTAAAAATGATTTTATTTTATAATGAGAGAATTGAATGTTATTGATATTTCTGCTTAAATTTGGTTTTCAGTCGACTGGACAGGTGACTGTACGCTTGTGAAGGTGTACAGTCGACTGGGCGGTCGACCGGCGCACTCTCGGTCTTTGTTTTGTTTTTCGTTTGTTTTTAAAAAAGTTGTGTTTCAGTATTTGCGGTCGATCGGTTCACTCTCTAGTTTTTTCGTCCACTATCAATACTGTGTTTATAGGGTTTACGGTCGACCGTTCGGTCGACCGGTTCGCTCTCGGGTTGGTTGGATATTTTATAACTTAAATTGGTTTTCGGTCGCCCGTTCGATCGACTGGCTCTTTTACTAGTTGTTCATTTTTTTATTTTTAAGAGACATGTCTTTACGATGTTCTATGATTTTGGTTTCTTAAAATTCACTCTTCTTCATCTCTTGATCTATGCCACACATCTGTATTGGAAAAATCTCAAATCTATGATACCATGAAGAGCTCTCACTGTATATCAAAGAGTCTCGTGATCAACGGTATCATATAAGTAGATTTTCTTTACGTTTTCAAAAATATTATATTCTCCAAATTAAGCTCATGTTTTGCTTAATGTCAAACAATTTATTTTTTTTAATGGAGTATGTTATACACTTATGCTATTCGTTTGCCCCCTCTTGGTGTGTTCCACAGAGTGGGGGGAATCTTTTTATGAATGTCTTTAACTGAAAATTACTGAAAATAAATAAAATATTGAAAATCTGTGTTACAGAAAGTATTGAACTAAGGGAGAGTATTTATGTGCTTTTACAAATCTCTCTTAAATGTTCTTTATCTATGAAAATCCATGTTACAGGAAGTACTGAATTAAGGGGGAGTTTTACAAATCTCTCTTAAATGTTCTTTATCTATGAAAATCTATGTTACAGGAAGTATTGAATTAAGGGGGAGTATTTATATGCTTTATTTTCAACATTCAAAGGCATGTTTTGTTCACACCAAAAGGGAGAGATTGTTGATACTTAGTTTGGTGTGCACAAAACGGTTCTATAAATACTAATAAGTTTAAATTGAGTTGTTCAGATTTTTAGGATTAAATAATATCAATAAAAGATTCAAAAGAGATTCAAGAATAGGCAAAGAAGGAAAGCAATAAAGAAGGATTGCAAAATCAAGCAAAAGAAGAAGTTATTCAAAAAAGAGCACATATTGATTAGTGCCCAAGAAAGCCAGCAAGATCAGTTCTTGTAATTCCATATTAGTGAGATTTCATGTGTATTTGATTGATTGTTTGATTGATTAGTATATGGTAAAAATATAAAGTGGAATCTGTAATAAACCCCAGATTTTTCTAAATAATGTTTTAAGATTTATAAATGAATTAAAATGATTTTGGGGATTTAATGAACATTTTCTGAAAATTTATCTTTTTACACGTGCGAAACACGTGCAAATATCTTCTTGAGGAGTTCAAAGTCAAAATTTATTTTGGGAAAACTCATTATTTATTATTAAATATTATTTTTGAATTTTCTGGAATTTTATGACAATTATTGAACCTATTTGCAAATATTACAAAAAAATGGACTTTTGTGTAAATAACTACTTGGAGTGAAAACTCCAGATTTTAGGATTTTTGGGCTTGGTATGATGCCTAGTCAACTCAGGAGAAAATACTTTACCTTTTGTTTTAATAAATTTGATTTATTTTACAAGTTTTGATAAAAGATGATCTTTTTGCAAAATTGCCTTTTAGAGGGGTGAAAATGCAAATTCGTAATTCTGGGTTCTTCAAATAGTGCCGGCTGATATTAGAAGAGACCATTTTGGTTTTTAGTCTCAAATAAATTAGTTTTATCTAATTTCCAAGTATGGAAATCCATATATGTAAAGATATATTTCAAAAGAGGTATTTTGCAAAACTACTCAAAACCCTAGATCTCTATTCCCGGCCTATATTAGGGTGAGGTGCAGCCATCTTTTGCTGCACAACGCAAAGGTATTTCTTATATCTTATTTTATTGGAGTTTTCGAGCGAGGATCTTGGATTTCTTGCGAAGGAGGGATATTTCTTATTTTCTATTTGTCTTCGTTCGATTTTCTTCAAAGAGGTAAGTGATATAATTTGTTTTGCTTTGTTCTTTGAATTTTGTTTGTGGTGTTTCGTCTATTAGAAAGCATGCTAGGGATTGGTATGAATGTATATGATGGATTGGATGAGCTGATAAATTAAAATTGGATCTTTTATGAAAACCTAGTTATTTATGAGTAGAATTACATGTGGATGATTGGAGATTGTTAAAGAACCTATTATAAATCGTGTAGGCTATATATATTGAATAATTGTTGATTTGATTATGTATGGTGAATGTTATGCATAAATCGATTAAAGAAGAGATTTTGACTATTAATGAGTTTGGATGAGTGCAACTTGATTATGGTAATGTTAAATTTGTTTATGTTCATGAGTTAAAAAAATGGCGATTGAGTTTGAGGAATTTTGAGAAGGACTAATGAATTAAGTGATCATGTCTCGAGAATTGAATTTGTGATAATTGAATTGGGTTTGTTGCAATATGATAAATTTGGGGATTTGTGATTTTGTGAAAGATTTTACTAGAATTTGGATTTCTCAAATACTAAGATTAAATCTGAATATTTTGTTATTTCTAATTGATGGATTTGTGTCTTTGGCGCACAAACATGCACGAACACTTTACATGAATATCGTATTTCATTGTTTTTGAAGAAATTGAATCTTTGTGTGTTTTCGGAGGATTTGACTATATCTCAACTTATTTTTGTATTGATATGGTTTGAAACATAATATGAAGTTAATTTGATGTATGATCGATTCTTAAAAACTCTATTTTTGGATATGTGCACAAATTCATGTTCTAATTGGAGTAAATCAACAAATTGTGATTTTTATTAATTCAAAGTGGTTTTGATTGTTTTATGGACTCTTATATATCCTACAAGTCTATTTGATCATATCAGAAATATGCTTTTCGTAGAATTCGTTTTTATAAAGTAAAACTCCGCATCGGTTGAAATGTGCACAACCAAAAACTGCAGTTTGCAGGTCGACAGTCGATCAGTTAATTTATACAGTCGACCGTTGCTACCTGGCTGCTGTAATTTCTTGAAGTTTTAAAATATCACACGGAACAGTCAACTGACTTTACTCTGTTTTGATGTTTTCTCGATGTTTTGGATTTTCACTCTGAACAGTCGACCGATGACTTTTACAGTCGACTGCCATTACTTAGAATTATTTTTCTTGAAGTGTTGGATTTTCGCTCTGGACAGTCGACCGGTTATTGTTTATAGCCGATTGTTACAGCTCTGACTGATGTTTCTTGAGTTATTTCGATGTTCTTTTAAACGGTTGATTCTTGAATGTTTTGGGATCTATAATTTACTATTCTAAATGCTATTTTTCTACAGAACATATGTTTTCAAGTTTTATTAAAGTTTTGGTTAATGAAAGTTGAGTTTGGATGGGTGAGTGTGAGTCTGTAGAGGGTGTGTGGGACCCTAGTATACTGGCAGTTGAAATATTGTGTTTTGGCCTGTTGAGCTACATTGTTGATCAGTTGTTGAGTTAAGTTCGGTTGGGTACACCAACTCTAGGAGATTCGAAATTAATTAATTAACTTTAATAAATAAGGACAGGTACTAGATCGTGTTATGATGAAATGAGAACATGGGTTATGGACCTCAGTATGGCTTGCGGTGTGAGATAATCCCCAGAATTATCGAGGTGTGAGTGAAATAATCTCCGGAATTACCTGCGGTGTGAGATTGATCTCCGGAATTATCGAGGTCGAGTCGACGCTCATGTGGTATTCGTGTGATGAGGCACCATTGTAGCGCCCCGAATTTCTAATATAATATCTTAGAAAATACGTGGCACAATCCCAGCATCAACTTCAATGTAACATTAAACACAACCAACACCAATAAAATTCTCAACTTTTATTACAATAATTTTTTACAGAGCACAGCAGAATACAATACATCTCAAATCACAAAATTACAAACTCTTCTCTTTTCAACACTTTACAATTACATGAGTCACTATATAAACTGAACACAAGCATCCAAATCCGAGCTCTAAGCAACAACCTGTAAATATGAGGCTAGAGATAACCCTAACCCCCAAACTAAATGGGTCAGCCATAAATGGTGTGAGTGACATAAAAACAAACAAACAACCAAAATAAACATTAAGCACGGATTCTTAAAACAACATGTAATAAACAAGAATACATAAAATATGACGTAGTAAGGAAACATGTAAACAACAAGTGGAACTAAACTAAGTGTCAAGTGTAGAAAACAGAAAACCATATGCATAAAACCAAGTCAAGAAAACACAAATTCTATATGCGGACTCTCTAATGCGTACTTGTCGAAGTCTATGCATCCCACTCTACATAGGTTCGGTGCAAGCCCTTATCGTCTCCACATTATAGGGTTCAATCCCCGCTATGCAACTAATCCTATCACGATAACTACTACGAGATAAAGATAAACTGTGAGTATTAGCCCATGCCCCGATAATTCCGGAGATAGATCCCACACCACATGTATTTTACCTGGATAATTCCGGAGATCATCCCACACCGAAAGCAATGACCTCATCACACGAATACCACATGTGCGTCGCCTCGACCCCGATAATTCCGGAGATCAATCCCACATCACAAGTAATTACCTGGATAATTCCGGAGATAAATCCCACACCACAGGTAATTTACCTGGATAATTCCGGAGATAAATTCCACACCACAAGTAAGTTACTTGGATAATTCCGAAGATTAAATCCCACACCAAAAGCCATACTGAGGTACATGACTCATGTTCCCGTTCATCATATCACCACTAGTGTCTGTCCTTATCATTTTTGGGTTATTTAATTACTTAACGAATCTCCTAGAGTTGATATAACCTACCGGACTTAACTCAAAACTGAACAACCAAAATGCCTCAACAGGCCTAAACATTATGAACTCAACTGCCAGTATACTAGGGTCACACACACCCTCTAGAGACTCAACTCAAATATTTCAACCAACTCACATCTTAAACTGCTCAACTTAACATCTTGAAAACACATGTTTAATAGAAGATAAAGTATAGATTAAAGCATTTGAAGAATAAATCATTTGAAAGAACCTTCATAAATATAAAAATACATCAGTACCAGTCGACTATAGAAAGCATAAGTCGACTGTCCAGAAAGAAAGTTCCATGATTTTAAGAAAATATTCTAAGTGTTATAAGTTGACTTATAAAAGTCATAAGTCAACTTACCAGAGTGTTTTAAGTTGACTTATAGAAGTCATAAGTCGACTTACCAGAATGTTTTAAGTTGACTTATAGAAGTCATAAGTCAACTTACCAGAGAGAAATCTACGATAACTTTAAAAAATAAATTCTAAGTGTGCCAGTCGACTGAAAAGGATCTAAGTCGACTGTCCAGAACGGATTTTCACAATAAACTTGAAAAATAATACTAAGTGTACCAGTCGACTGAAAAAGTCCTAAGTCGACTGTCCAGAATGGATTTTCAAGGAAACTAAATATCACATCAGCCGGGTCGTACCAGTCGACTGAAAGGTCTGCCAGTCGACTGTCGGCCTACAGACTGCATAGTTTAGGTTGAACATGATAATCAAATTAAAGTTTTCTAAAATAAATCATTGTTTACTAAAATAATTTGTATTCAGATAAAACGTCGATCTCAAAGAATCCCCAGTTTGGGTATATTTCCTCAATTCAATCAATTTCTCAAAAAAAACCTTAATTTTCTTGTCAAGATTCTCTTGATTCATAAATCTTCCACTCAAAATTCTCAAAACTGAATTTCTTCCACGACTCATAACCAAAATCTGATTTGTAATCACAAGATTCAATTGTTCATCCAATCCCTTATTGTCATAGTCATACTCAAATCCTAAACATGCTTTCTAGCAATAAAATTTATCAATCAAGATCTATTAAGCATTCATAGATTTCACATACATAATACAACAACAACCATTGCATCGCTCACATACAAAATACACTAAATGAATGAAGATGTCAAAACAAACAACAAAACAATCACGCACTTAATTCAAAACAACAAACCAAATTTACATCACTCACATAAAACATACACAAAGCAAAACAACATGTCACTCACTTTAGGAATGAAGAGATCCAACAAGAAAGCCTCTCTTTTTGCGAGATCCCAAATCCGCCTCTTGTTCCTCCTAAAAAAATTACAAAATTCTTTGTTGTGCAGCGAATGACGGCTGCAAATTTCTTTTAAATACCTGGAATAAGAAGTTTAGGGTTTTCCAAACACTTTTGCAAAATGATCCCTTCAAAATATAACTTCATATATATAGCTCTATTCTTGGAAATTCAATAAAATTCATTTAAAGTAGGATTTAAAAGAAAAATATACTCATTAATCTCAACTGGTACTGTTCAAAACGTCTAGAAAGCAAATTTTATATTTTAACCTCTAAAAATGATAAATTTGCAAAAAGATCCTTCTTTTCTCAAAATTTGTAAATAGATCCGATTAAATTCTGAAAAATCTGAAAAAATAATAAATAAATCCCAAATATTAAATAATGATTTTCCATAAAGAAAATTTGACTTTTGAACTTCTAAAGAAAATATTTGTACGTATTTCGCACGTGTAAAAAGATAAATTTCTAGAAAATATTTATTAAATCCCTAAAAATCATTTTAATCATTTATAAAACCTTTAAAAAAAAAAATTTAAAAATACGGGGTTCTATAGCCATAGCTTGCGGTGTGGGGTATTCTCGAAGATTCCCAGGTATGAGTGAAATAGTATCCGGAATTATCTGTGGATAGAGATCGACCTCCGGAATTATCGGGGTGTGGGCTAATACTCACAGTTTATCTATATCTCGTAGTAGTCATCGTAGTAGGATTAGTTACATGACGGGAAATTATACCTTATCAAGTGGAGAACATTAAGGGCTTGCACCGGACCTATGTAGAGTGGGATTCATAGAATCCGACAAGTATGCATTAGAGAGTCAGCATGTAGTATTGATGTTTTCTTGACTTGGTTTTATGCATGTTGTTTTTTGTTTTTCTACACTTGACACTTAGTCTAGTTTCACTTGATGTTTTCATATTTTATTTATTATTGTTCCTTATTCCATTTATTCTCACTATTGATACATGCTGTTTATGATACTATGTTTCATGTTTTACTTATGTTGCATTTATTTATTTTTATGTCACTCACACCGTTATGGATGATCCCTGTAGTTTTGGAGGTTAGGATTATCTTTAACCTCATGTTTTACAGGTAGAAGCCTATAGCTTTGGATTTGGATGCTTGAGATAGAATGATGTTATGTCTTATGTAAAATTGTAAAAGATTGTGTTGTAAAGAAAGATTGTAATTCAAGGTGTTGTTTTTCCGCTGTGTTTTGTAAAGAACTAATGTAATAAAGGTTGAAAAATTTTATCTGTGTTTTTGGCTATGTTTACTATTATAATTGATGTTGATGCTGAGAATTGTATCACGTATTTCTGAGATATCATATTGGAAATTCGGGGCGCTACAGAGATTGGTATCAGAGCACGCTTCAACAGTAATAATAAATATGCTATAAAAATAAACCTAGGTGTGGACATTAGAGCGTGAGCACCTAGGTGTGGACATTGGAGTGTGAGTATCATATAGAGCTAAAACATGATGTTTTGTATGGTTTGGGTTTTTGCCATGGGGTATTGATGAGAATATGAATTGTGTTATGATGCTCTAACTTTACCCTCATTTTGCAGTATTCAGAGAATGGCAGGACCCAGGACCCAGAATGTTGCTAATGGTGATGGGGCTGGTAGTTCCCATGGAGCTGGACTTGATCTTGAGACTGAGATTGCCAGGGTGTATCAGATCTTGAATGCATTCATGGCAGCTAATATGGCAAAGAATCAGAATCAGAATCAGGGGGCTGGACCAATATTTGTTAATGCTGATCCTATCAAGCAGGTTGAGTCCTTCAAGCGGATGAAGCCGCCAGTGCTTATGGGGACAGTTTGATCCGAACGAGCCTGATGATTGGATTAGACAGATGGAGATGGTCTTCGATGTCTTGGAAACCCCAGAAGTTAATAAGATGAAATTGGCTGATATGCAATTAGAGAAGGATGCTGGCGTCTGGTGGCAGTCAGTGAAGAGGACCTTTGGAGATCAGCAAGTGACTTGGGATGCTTTTATGGATGAGTTCAGAGATCATTTCTTCTTTCTGGATATTCAGGAGAAGAAGGCAATGGAATTCTTAAATCTGCAGCAAGGCAACATGACAGTGCGTGAGTATGAGACTAAGTTCGCTCAGCTATCAAGGTATGTACTGGAGCTGATTGTTGACGAAGCGAAGAAGGCCAAGAAATTCGAGCAAGGCTTGAGGCCGAATTTAAGGTCAAGGATGGTTCCTTTGGGCATAAAGAGGTTTGATAAGCTAGTCAGGAGAGCAGCTATGACAGAAGAGGATATAGATCAGTTCCAGAAAAAGCAAGAGACCTAGAATAGGAACAAGAGGCCAGTAGCTAGTCAGAGTGGGAAGAAGTTCTCAGTGAAGCAGAGCAAGTTCAGTAGGCCAGAGCAGATGGCTCTTGTATCTCAGGAGGTGACTTGTTACTATTGCAAGGAGGCGGGTCACTACAGGTCAGCGTGTCCTAAGTTGGTGAAGCAGACTTGTTTTCAATGTGGGCAAGTGGAGCATTCTAAGCTTTACTGTCCACAGTTGAGGAAGGGTGGTTCAGGCAGAGACAAATTTCAGAGGCAAGGGCGAGTATTCGCATTAACTGAGGAGGATGCGGGCTACTCAGAGGATGTGATTCAGGGTATGCAAGAATTTTGAATTTTATTTTATTCAATGTCTTAAGTAAAACTTTGTTTGAGAATATATTGGAGATTTGAGTATCATTCTTCATGTAATAGGATTTGTTTTGGTTAATGGAATTAAAGCAAAAGTTTTATTTGATACTGGTTCTTCGCATACTTTTGTGTCGCCCAATTTTGCAAAAGTCTTAGGTGTGGAGCCTAAGTTGTTTTCAGGCAGGATCTTATCGGTGGCAACGCCGTCAGGAGAGGAATTGATTGCTGATCGATATTACGAAGGCTGTGATATCGAGATTGGTGGGAGATTATTCAGCATTGATCTCATTAAGCTGTAAGTTCTAGGCGTGGTGATTGTGGGCGTTGATTGGATGGCAATTTATGATGCCACGATTGAATGCAAGAAGAAAGAGGTGTTGGTGAAGGCACCAGGTGGTCCCGCAGTGATTTTTCAGGGAAGATGAAGGACCCGAAAGTGGCTGCAGTGGTATCCAAGTTGGTGATTCCAGATGAAGTCAGAGGCATTCTAGTTGTCAGGGATTTTCCTACAGTGTTCTTGGAGGATTTGCCAGGATTGTTGTAACACCCCGTGTTAAAAATATAATATATATATATATTTGTATAAAGATGGGAATTATATGTATAGCTTCAGTTTGGAAATGGTTAAAGTGGGCTGTTATGTTATGGCTTGGAAACATAATAGTGTATAAATGGAGTGGGGGCCCACGTGCTTCAAAAAAAGGCACAGATGCTGCTGCTTGATGCCTTGGCATCACTTGAAGGGTGACGTGGCAAGGGAGGGCCCCACCAGGCTTCTTTCACTGTGCTCTCACGAGGAAAGAGGTAAGTGAGATGTGTTAATAATACCACATTGGTAAAAATACAAAGAATAATATAATATAAATATAATAGCCTATGCTCAAGAGTCACCAATCCGGTTAACCACCTTTTGAGAGGCAGCCTGTGGTGGACAGTTGTAATACATAGTATCTAATTTGTCTTCTAAATTGTATAAATTGTCTGAGCTCTGGGTAGGGGCGTTACAATTGCCGCCGCAGCGAGATGTGGAGTTTTATATTAATGTTCCGTAGGGGAGTACTCCGATTTCTAAAGCTCCGTACATGATGGCACCTGTAGAGCAGGATGAAGTCAAGAAACAGATTAAGGAATTACTGAGTAAGGATTTTATCAGGCCGAGTTCTTCACCATGGGGTGCTCCAGTGTTGTTGGTTAAGAAAAATGATGGGTCAATGGAGATGTGCATTGACTATTGGGAGTTGAATAGGGTGACTATTCAGAATAAGTATCCGTTTCTACGGATTGATGATCTGTTTGATAGGCTTCGGGGGGCGGCTGTGTTTCGAAGATTGATCTGAGATCAGGGTATCATTAGGTTCGAGTCAAGGAGGAAGATGTGAGTAAAACAGCTTTCAGGACTCGTCATGGACTCTATGAGTTTTTGGTAATGCTATTCGGAGTGACGAATGCGCCGGCAGTATTTATGGATATGATGAATCGGATATTGCGGCCCTTTATTGATTCCTTCGTGATAGTTTTTATTGATGATATTTTGGTGTATTCAAAGGCGGAGGAAGAGCATTCTATGCACTTGACAGAGGTGTTAGAGAAGTTACAGGAGCATAACTTGTATGCCAAGCTGTCGAAGTGTGAGTTTTGGAAGTTTGGGTAGCTTTTCCTGGTCACATCCTTTCGAAAGAGGGAGTGGCCATTGATCCTCAGAAGGTTTAAGCAGTAAGGGATTGGCCCAGGCCAATGTCAGTAAAGGAAGTCCAGAGTTTCTTAGATTTGGCTGGGTACTACAGGAGATTCATTCAGGGCTATGCACAGATTGTAGTTCCTTTGATAAGGTTAACTCGGAAGAATGTGGCATTCACATGGACTGATAAGTGTGAGACGAGTTTTCTTGAGCTAAAGAAGAGGTTGACGACTGCACCTATCTTAGCTTTGCCACAAACTGGAAAGGATTATGATATCTTCAGTGATGCATCTCTCAGAGGTTTGGGGTGTGTCTTGATGCAGGAAGGTAAGGTTATTGCCTTTGGTTCGAGGCAGTTGCGTTCGCATGAGAAGAATTATTCGACGCATTATTTGGAGTTAGCAGCTATTATCTTTGCCTTGAAGCAGTGGAGGCATTATGTATATGGTGAGAAGGTTAACATGTATACTGACCACAAGATCCTAAAGTACATTTATCAACAGAAGGAATTAAATCTTCGGTAAACAAGGTGGTTGGAAGTGTTGGAAGACATTCGTCCCGAGATTAAGTATCATCCAGGTAAGGCGAATGTGGTGGCCGATGGGCTTAGTCGGAAGAGCAGTTTGGCGAGCTTGATCACTACTCGGAGTGAGTTGGCAGCAGAGATTGATCGGGCAGGTATCGAGGTGGTTCTGCAGGCTTGGGGGCGTCTTTGGCTCAGTTAAGGCTGCAGCCTTTTTTGAGAGAGCAGATTGTGAAAGATCAGAAATCAGATGCAGAAATCTAGAAGATGTTGCAACTGGTTTTTGATGGCAAGTTATCAGAGTTCCGTGTCCAAGATGGAGTGCTATGGATGGGTGAGAGGTTGTGTGTTCCGAAGAATGCAGATTTGAGGGAGAGTATCTTACAGGAGACACACAGTACTTTGTTATCAGTACATCCTGGAGGCACAAAGATGTACAAGGACATCAAGTAGCACTTTTGGTGGTTCGGTATAAAGAAGGATGTGGCAGATTTTGTGGCGATGTGTCTGACTTGTCAGCAGATCAAAGCAGAAAATCAGAGACCTGGAGGTTTGTTGCAGCCTTTTTCCCATTCCGGAATTGAAGTGGGAGAATATCAACATGGATTTCATTACAGGTTTGCCAAGGAGTACGAAGGGTAATGACTCGATATGGGTTATTGTTGACCGTTTGACAAAGTCAGCTCACTTTCTCTATGAAGATTATTTGGTTGCTGGAGAAATTGGCAGAGCTGTATATAGATGAGATTGTGAGACTTCATAGAGTTCCTGTGTCGATTGTGTCCGGCAGGGATGCGAGGTTCACTTCGAGGTTTTGGAAGAGTCTGCAAGAGGCTTTAGATACCAGAACTGATTTCAATACCGCTTTTCATCCACAGACTGATGGTCAGACTGAAAGGGTGAATCGGGTATTGGAAGATATGCTGAGGGCTTGTGTTATGGAATTCGGTAGTAGTTGGGAAAGGTACTTGGCATTGATTGAGTTTGCTTATAACAACAGTTACCATGCGAGTATCGGGATGGCTCCGTATGAGGCACTGTACGGAAGGAAGTGTAGGATGCCTGTTTGTTGGCATGAGGTTGGCAAGAGGCAGATGTTTGGGCTCGAGATTGTGCAGCAAACATCGGAGAAGATTGAGCTGATTCGCAAGAGGTTGGTTGAGGTTCAGAGTCGGCAGAAGAGTTATGCAGACACTCGGAGAGGGGACTTGGAGTTTGAGGTTGGGGATGCAGTTTTCCTCAAAGTGTCTCCGACTAAAGGAGTGATCAGGTTTGGTAAGGGAGGCAAGTTGGAGCCAAGGTATATTGGGCCATACAGGATTTTGGGACGGATTGGTAAGACGGCATATAGGTTGGATCTTCCAGAGGAGTTGGCGCAAGTGCATGATGTGTTCCATGTGTCGCTGTTGAGGAAGTATGTGCCAGATCAGAGTCATCAGCTGGTGGAAGTGCCTGAAGGTCTACAGGTGAACTTGAGTTACAAGAAACAGCCTGTGGAGATAGTTGATCGTAGGGAGAAAGTTTTGAGAAGTAAAGTGATACCTATGGTCAAGGTGTTGTGGAGGAACCAGCAGTTCGAGGAGGCTACTTGGGAGCCGGAGGATCGTATGCAGAAGGATTTTTCTGAGCTTTTTGTATGATTGTATTCTTTTATATGATGGTACTCTTTGAGTTGAAATGTATTTCTTTTGTCATATTATATTCTCTTGTGTACTTGTATTTCTTAAACTATATTTCCATTTATGAGATTTCATTTCCTTTTGTTTATTCTGTTTGGACCTTATTAGTAGTAGTTCTGAGGACAGAACTATTCTAAGGAGGGAGTGATGTAATACCCCAGATTTTTCTAAATAATGTTTTAAGATTTATAAATGAATTAAAATGATTTTGGGGATTTAATGAACATTTTCTGGAAATTTATCTTTTTACACGTGCGAAACACGTGTAAATATCATCTTGAGGAGTTCAAAGTAAAAATTTATTTTGGGAAAACTCATTATTTGTTATTAAATGTTATTTTTGAATTTTCTGGAATTTTTCTGACAATTATTGAACCTAGTTGCAAATATTACAAAAAAGATGGACTTTTGTGTGAAATTACAACTTGGAGTGAAAATTCCAGATTTTAGGATTTTTGGGCTTGGTATGATGCCTAGTCAACTCAGGAGAAAAGAGTTTACCTTTAAAAGGGGATCTTTTTGATAAATGTTTTGATAAAAGATGATCTTTTTTGCAAAATTGCCTTTTAGAGGGGTGAAAATGCAAATTCGTAATTCTGGGCTCTTCAAACAGTGTCGGCTGATATTAAAAGAGGCCATTTTGGTTTTTAGTCTCAATTAAATTAGTTTTTATTGAATTTCCTAGTGTGGGGATCCATATATGTAAAGATATATTTCAAAAGAGGTATTTTGCAAAACTACTCAAAACCCTAGGTCCCTATTCCCGGCCTATATTAGGGTGAGGTGCAGTCATCTTTTGCTGCACAACACAAAGGGATTTCTTATATCTTATTTTATTGGAGTTTTCGAGCGAGGATCTTGGATTTCTTGCGAAGGAGGAATATTTTTTATTTTCTATTTGTCTTCGTTCGATTTTCTTCAAAGAGGTGAGTGATATAATTTGTTTTGCTTTGTTCTTTGAATTTTGAGTGTGGTATTTCATCTATTAGAAAGCATGCTAGGGATTGGTATGAATGTATATGATGGATTGGATGAAATGATGAATTAAAATTGGATCTTTTATGAAAACCTAGTTATTTATGAGTAGAATTGCATGTGGATGATTGGAGATTGTTAAAGAACCTATTATAATCATGTGTAGGCTATTTCTTTTGAATTATTGCTGATTTGATTATGTATGGTGAATGTTATGCATCAATCAATTAAAGAAGAGATTTTGACTATTAATGAGTTTGGATGAGTGCAACTTGATTATGGTCATGTTAAATTTGTTTATGTTCATGAGTTAAAAAAATGGCGATTGAGTTTGAGGAATTTTGAGAAGGACTAATGAATTAAGCGACCTTGTCTCGAGAATTGGATTTGTGATCATTGAATTGGGTTTGATGCAATATTATAAATTTGGGAATTTGTGATTTTGTGAAAGATTTTACTAGAATTTGGATTTCTCAAATACTAAGATTAAATCTGAATATTTTGTTATTTCTAATTGATGGATTTGTGAAGTTTCTTTGGTGCAAAAACATGCACGAACACTTTACATGAAAATCGTATTTCATTGTTTTTGAAGAAATTGAATCTTTGTGTGTTCTCGAAGGATTTGACTATATCTCAACTTATTTTGTATTGATATGGTTTGGAACATAATATGAAGTTAATTTGATGTATGATCGATTCTTAAAAACTCTATTTTTGGATATGTGCACAAATTCATGTTCTGATTGGAGTAAATCAACAAATTGTGATTTTTATTAATTCAAAGTGGTTTTGATTGTTTTATGGACTCTTATATATCCTACAAGTCGTATTTGATCATAAAAGAAATATGCTTTTCGCAGAATTCGTTTTTATAAAGTAAAACTCCGTATCGGTTGAAATGTGCACAACTAAAAACTGCAGTCTGCAGGTCGACAGTCGACCGGTTAATTTATACAGTCGACCGTCGCTACCTGGCTGCTGTAATTACTTGAAGTTTTAAAATATCACGCGGAACAGTCGACTGACCCATTTTTACAGTCGACTGGCTCTGCTCTATTTTGATGTTTTCTCGAAGTTTTGGATTTTCGCTCTAGATAGTCGACCGATGACTTTTACAGTCGACTGCCATTACTTAGAATTATTTTTCTTGAAGTGTTGGGTGTTTGCTCTGGACAATCGACCAATTATTGTTTATAGTCGACTGTTACAACTCTGACTGATGTTTCTTGAGTTATTCCGATGTTTTTTTAAATGGTTGATTCTTTAAATGTTTTGGGATCTATAATTTACTATTCTAAACGTTATTTTTCTACAGAACATAAGTTTTCAAGTTGTTTTATTAAAGTTTTGGTTAATAAAAGTTGAGTTTGGATGGGTGAGTGTGAGTCTCTAGAGGGTGTGTGAGACCCTAGTATACTGGCAGTTGAAATATTGTGGTTTGGCCTGTTGAAGCACATTGTTGATCAGTTGTTGAGTTAAGTCCGGTAGGATACACCAACTCTAGGAGATTCGAAATTAATTAATTAACTTAAATAAATAAGGACAGATACTAGATGGTGATATGATGAAATGAGAACATGGGTTATGAACCTCAGTATGGCTTGCGGTGTGAGATGATCCCCGGTATTATCGAGGTGTGAGTGAAATAGTCTCCGGAATTACCTGCGGTGTGAGATTAATCTTCGGAATTATCGGGGTCGAGGCAACGCTCATGTGGTATTCGTGTGATGAGGCACCATAGCTTGCGGTGTGGGGTATTCTCGAAGATTCCCAGGTGTGAGTGAAATAGTCTCCGAAATTATCTGTGGAAAGAGATTGACCTCCGAAATTATTGGGGCGTGGGTAATACTCATAGTTTATCTATATCATGTAGTAGTCATCGTAGTAGGATTAGTTGCATGACGGGGAATTAAACCCTATCAAGTGGAGAACGTTAAGGGCTTGCATCGGACCTATATAGAGTGGGATGCATAGATCCGACAAGTATGCATTAGAGAGTCAGCATGTAGCATTGGTGTATTCTTGACTTGGTTTTATGTATGTTGTTTCCTGTTTTTCTACACTTGACACTTAGTCTAGTTTCACTTGATATTTTCATATTTTATTTATTGTTGTTCCTTATTCCTTTCATTCTTACTGTTGATACATGTTGTTTATGATACTATGTTTCATGTTTTACTTATGTTGCATTTATTTATTTTTATGTCACCCACATCGTTATGGCTGACCCCTGTAGTTTTGGGGGTTAGGGTTATCTCTAGCCTCATATTTTATAGGGAGAAGCCTATAGCTTTGGATTTGGATGCTTGAGATAGAATGATGTTATGCCTTATGTAAAATTGTAAGAGATTGTATTGTAAAGAAAGATTGTAATTCAAGGTGTTGTTTTTTCGCTGTGTTTTGTAAAGAACTAATGTAATAAAGGTTGAAAAATTTTACCTGTATTTTTGGCTATGTTTACTATTATAATTGAAGTTGATGCTGGAAATTGTGCAACGTATTTCTGAGATATCATATTGGAAATTCGGGGCGCTACAGGTTCGTCATGAACAACACGATTGCGGTCGACCGCACCACAGTCGACCGCACGTTATGGCAATATAATGAAGCAGTCGACCATTCATCTTTCGACTTTTTGTTTAAAAGATGAACGGTTGACTGTTCCTTAATTGCGGTCGACCGAAACTCGCGCTGCTCACTTTTCTGGAATGTATTGTTTCTATTTTTGATTGATACGCTTCCCCATCTATATATTTGAACGAACCCACTGTGTATTCCTTACCTTTTACTCTGAGAAAAATCTTCTGAATTAATCAATTCAACAATTAATCCGAGTGTGTGTGATACTTATTTGTTTTCTTCAATCAGGATCATTAAGGATCTTGAGTTTTTCTTTTCTTCCACTTCGGTGAGATTGACGGGGCTTGTGTTAAAAGTCCTGTGGGTGTAATAGGTCTCTCGGCCTGAATCCGAGAATCAGTGTACAAGGGTTTGAGTATAGTAGAACGCTTGTGGCGGAGAATTGCTACAAGTAGGTGGCGTGGATGTAGACCTGGGGGTCGAACTACGTTATATCGCTGCGTCACTTGTGCTTGCTGTGTTTGCTCTCTCTATCTCTTTTCTTTTAATTTGTAAATTTATTTTTAAATTTTTTTAATTCCGCTTAATCACCCTATTCACCCCTCCCTAGGGTGATTTACATATTTTAAGAGAACAAAATTTACCATCCTAATCACTTGAATTTTACAGAGAACCCTCTCTTTTTTAAGAGAACAAAATAAGTTCAATTCTGTAAAAACCTTAGTTGGGGGGAAGATGTTACATTGTTACTCAATGTAGCTAACTTAGTATCTTATAATCCCTTGCATTGGTAAGATTTCACCCTTCATTTTATTTGCTTTATAACTCATTATCTTATAAATTGTCTCACTGTCTCTTATATGCAACACAATTGCAGATGTGCTATCACCAAGTTTTTCTTTCTTATCGCTGTGCTGGAAAACCCTTCACATTGCTCCAACAATCTTCGTGATCTAGTTTTATCAGGTGTATTCATATTTTCTTATTTTATATCATTGTGCTGAAACTTTTCTTTGCCATGTTGCTTATAAAGCATGAATCCGGATATGAGAAAAGACAAAAAAAGAAAAAGATTAGAACAATTAACTTTATCACAAAAAAGAGCATTATATAATTTTTTGGCTAAAAATTCAGGACAGTCAAGTGAAGTGGAAGATTTAAGTGAAAATGAACACGATAAAAATGAATATGCCAACAATGAATCAAATCTTGTTGATGTGCATGATTTGAACGAAGAGCAACAAACTCTTCCGTTGGATATTTATGATACAAGAAGTTGGGATAATCCATATAACAAAACAAAAGATTTATTAGTGGAAAGAGGCCCCATAAGAGAATCTATTTTGAGTTTTCCATTTGATGGTAAATCTAGACATTTTTCATGTGCACATTATACTCGAAAATCACCAAATGGTGAGAATGTAGATAGGAAATGGCTAGTATACTCAAACAAGGAGGACAAAATATATTGTTTTTGTTGTAAATTGTTTAATTCAGGGCATATTAATAGTGCTTTAGCAAATGAAGGATATAATTCTTGGAAACTTACTAGTGAAAGGCTTAAATTATATGAAAACAGTACTCATCATATCACTAATACGTGGATATAATTACAAATTAGATTACGAAGGAGTGAAACAATTGATAAGCATGTACAACAACAAATTTCCAAAGAAAAAAATCATTGGAAACAGGTTCTTGTTAGAATTATTGTTGTAACGAAACATCTTGCTAAGCATAATATGGCCTTTCGTGGATCTAATGAGAGAATTTATCAAGACAATAATGGTATTTTTTGGGGTTTAGTTGAAATGATTGCAGAATTTGATTTAGTAATGCAAGAGCATGTCCAACGCATCGAAAATAATGAAATTCATTATCATTATCTTGGTCATAAAATTCAAAACGAGTTAATTTCTAGGTTAGCCTCTTAAGATTAAAAGTGCAATAATTTCAAATTTTAAAGAGGGTAAATATTTTTCTATGATATTTAATTGTACTCCAGATGTAAGTCTCCAAGAACAAATGACATTGATATTGCGATGTGTAGACATGTCAGCTACTCCAATAAAAATAGAAGAATATTTTTAGAGTTTTCAAATGTGCATGATACATCTGGATATGGGTTTTTTTAATGAATTGCAATCTACATTAACATCTCTTGATCTTAATATTGATAATGTAAGGGGACAATGTTATGATAATGGATCTAACATGAAAGGTAAACACCAAGGTGTCCAAAAAATGTTACTTGAAATAAATCCTAGAACACTATAAGTGCCATGTGATTGTCATAGTCTCATTCTTACTATTTGTGATATATATGGCACACTCTTGTATTATAGCAATATCTTTTTTTGGAGTTGTTTAACGCACATATTCATTGTTTTCAAGTTCTACAAAAAGATGAAAAATCTTGCAAGATAATGTACATGGCTTAACTCTTAAACCATTGTCTAACACATGATGGGAGAGTCGTGTTGAAAGTGTGAAAGCCATAAGATATCAAACTCCCCAAATAAGAGAAGCATTGTTAGAATTACTTTGAAGTATTGATGATGCTAAAACAAAGAGTGAAGTCGAAAGTCTAATAAATGAACTTCAAAATTTTGAGTTTGTATTAGGCATGATTATATGGCATGATGTTTTGTTTAGTGTTAACATGGTTAGTAAAATATTGCAATATAAAGATATGCATATTGATGTTGCCATACAACACTTGAATGAGCTGATTTTTTTTTTTTTTTTTAAATTATAGAGAGAATGGGTTTACTTCCGTCATGATTTCTGGAAAAAGTATTGCATTAGATATGAAAATTGAACCTGTTTTCCTAAAAAAAACGTAAATTTCGAAGAAAGAGACAATTTGATGAGAATAAACATGAAATTGAAACATTGTAGCTTTGTAGATGTTGATTCAAATAATTTTTTTTCTGAATTGAAAGTGTTACAAGTGACTTTATCAGCAAAAAAAAAGACAGTCATTGAAATTCTAAAGTTCGCACATGTTTTTGATTATTATTGTAATGTTTCGATTGCTTAGAATATTGTTGACTATATCTGTGACTGTGGCATCTGCTGAAAAAAGTTTTTCTAAATTAAAAATGTTGAAATCTTATTGGCGATCAACTATGTCACAAGAGAGGTTAGATGGATTAGAAATCTTATGTATTGAAAAGGATTTATTAGAAAAAATTGATTTTGAAAAACATTATTGATGAATTTGCTTCTCAAACTGCCAGAAGAAGTCATTTTAAATGATAGTTGGCACTTTTTTATTTTGTTGTCATCTTGTTTTGCAGTTGAAAATATTCTGGAGGCTTTGAGCTATCAAGATTATTTGGAACTGGTAGACATATATGTGATCATTTATTATAATATTTATATAACGATTTTTTGAATCTTTGAACTATTTGTAAGCTTTTCTATTATTTAATTATTTATATATGACTATATTTCTGTGGTTATTTTGAATTTTTTCCCAAACTGTCCCTCTTTTTAAAAGTTATTCCCAAACTGCCCTACTTTTTTTAAAAATTTCCAAAATGCCATACTCGCTTTCTGAAAAAGCGAGTGTGGGAAAAACCCCATCGCTTTTTTAGAAAGCGAGTGTGAGGCTTTGGTTTTCACTTGCCTAGACTCGCTTTCTCAAAAAGGATGGGATTTATCCCACACTCACTTTTTCAGAAAGTTAGTGTCGTTTGGGGTTTTTTAGCCCCCCCGGCTCAAATTTCGATCTCACTTTCTCTTTCAACTCTCTATCTTCCTTTTCCTCTTTTAACCCTGAAACCCTAACCCATTTCATCTTAAAATTTCGTCGATTGACCCAAAATTCCTCGCATATCTCATCTAGTTTCGACGTCACTTAATCTTCCCAATCTTCTCACCTTACACTCTCAAAACCCTAAACCCATCTTTCGAAAGATCCATATTTTGGAATTTTGATAAACTTGAAGAGGATAGCAACTTCAGCTCTTCTACCCATATATCTACGGCTACATCCTTCCGAATAAGTTTTTGAATGTATGATTTATATCACAGATTATTTTGTACATTTTTGTAGGTTTTGTTTGTGGGTAGATAATAACTCGTATATGCATATAAATATATATAAGTATGGATTACGATATTCCTATTTGGTTTTACTTTGGTAGTGAAATAATTCGTGATCCAAAGATAGGTTGTTGTTATAGTTCCGTTGATCCTGAAATAGTTTTGGTACCTCGTACCATTACATTGGCAGAAATAGTTGAAAAAATTTATGAAGTTACTAATTGGGATAGGGATCAATGGAATGTGAAAATTTTAGCTCGGTACGCAGCAGTAAAAGAAGATGGTCAGTATTTTATGACAATGCTTGTATCTACTGATAATGCTATGAAGTCAATGAATGCTAGGACACTTGATCCCTTGGAGTTAAATATTCAACAAATCCAAATTATGAATGCTCAGCCACATGATAATCCTAGTTCAAGCTTCGTACGAGAAGTACCGATACAGCAGATGAGGTCTAATCCCATTCAAACTTCACAAGCAATCCCACTACCCCCACAAGAAGACATGTTCACAAATACAACAAGTCTAGATTCTACAGATGTTGAGTTGTCACGTCAACCTAGTCCGGTTCATGACTATGTTCGAAATAACACTTTACTTGAATTATTTCAAAATGCTACCATTAACAACGACCTATTAGACGATGATGAAGAAGTGGAAGAAACGGACGATGAAGTTGATGAGAGTGTAGAAAATGATCATGGGGACGAAGATGATGAATATGCAAATGTAAACACAAATAATAGTAGGTCTAATGAAGTGAGAGCTATTGATAGCTATGTCAATGTTAATGCTCATGTTACCGAGGAGATGACACAAGGTGCTAGAGTACATCAAGTTCCACAAGAGTCGTCTGGTTCATCCAATGTAGACGAATTGTACATTGTACAGGAGTTTATAAGTAAAGAGTCGATTCAGCAGGCTGTGAAGCTGTATTCTATCAAGAAATATCGTGAATTCGTCACATTGAAATCTTCACTGACACTGTACACCATTAAATGTAAATTGGTACCTAAAAAACGTATAATTGAGGAGATGGTGTAAGTTTCCCCAGTAGTAAGTGATGGTGGCTGCCCTTGGAGATTACGAGCAATCGTTCCAAAAGGCGGGATAAATTTCGTGGCGAAGAATATAGTTGGGCCTCATACTTATACGAATCCCACGTTGAATCAGGACCATAGTAAACAAGATTCTAACATTGTTTGCAATTTGATTGTGAGTGTGGTGAAGTCTGAGATAGGTTTAACACCGTGGGCCATTATTGAGATAGTGAAACTACAATATAATTATCAGATTTCATATAAGAAAGCTTGGATTGCAAAATAAAAAGCAATTGAGAGGTTGTTCGATACCTTCGAAGAAGCATATATGAAGTTGCATTTTCTTCTATCAGCAATACAAGCAGAAAATTCTGGAACCATTGTCCACTAGGATGAATATCAGTCTAGTCCTAGCGAGAAAACATTCAAGGGAGTATTTTGGACATTTGGTCCTTCGATTGAATGTTTCAAGTCTTGCAAACCTGTTATTAGTGTTGACGGAACTCACTTATACGGTAAGTACAAGGGTGGTGTGTTAATTGTTGTTTCCCCGGATGCAACTGATAGCTTATTTCCCTGTGCATTTGTATTAGTTGATGGAGAAAGTATAAATACTTGGACATGGTTCATGAGTTACATTCGGTATTTTGTCACCGATCGTACTGAGTTGTGTGTTATCTCTGATCGTCATGCTGGTATTTAGTCTACTATGGAATTGCAAAATGAAGCTTGGAACGAATCTAATGCATATCATCGTTATTGTATGCATCATTTCGCTACAAATTTCTTCAGTAAATTCGGTAGCAAGACAATGAGAAAAAAAGCCAAAATTATAGCGTGTCAAAACCAACCCAAAAAGTTCAGTTCCAGACTCGCTGAACTTGAAACCATCAATGTCGAGGCGGCTAATTGGTTGAAAGAGAAACCGGTTGAGAAATGGGCACTTTATGCAGATGAAGGTCGACGATACGTTATAATGACTAAGAACCTATCAGAAGTCTTCAATTCAGTCTTGAAAGGTGTCCATAGTTTACCTGTAACTGTGATTGTGGAGATGATCTTTTATCGTCTAAATTCTTACTTTACTACTCGTCGACTGGAAGCCAATAAGCTTTTATTTGAAGGGAAGATTTTTGCTCGAAGAGTGCAGGAATTGATTAATAGTCGGCGTGAGAGAGCTAACCGACATGAGGTTACAATGTTTCATCATGAACCTGAAGTTTTTGCTGTCAAAATAGGTCTACGCATGGTAGGTGGAGAAAGAAAGGGTGGGAACTTGCACGCTGTTAACTTGGATACTAAAACATGCACGCGTATGAAATTTCAACTATATCATATTCCATGTTCTCATGTATTGGCAGTTTGTGCATATCGTGCAATCGATTACAAGCCTTTTGTTGATAAATTTTACTTAGTTACTTCATTAGCACAAACATGGGCCCCCCTCTTTCATCCAACTCTAGATCCAGCATATTAGCCTACTTTTGATGGACCATGACTCGTAGCTGATGCAAGTTTGCACGTTCAAGAAAAGGTCGGCCAAGCTCTAAGAGAATTCACAACGACATGGATGCGAGAGATAAGTCTAGCAGGGGTACGGGAATGAAATGTTTGAAATGTGGATTGCATGGACACAATAAGCGGCGATGTAGTAATGGAGGATCTTAAAACATTTAATCCATGTCAAATTCGAATGTGCACTAGCTTGTAATTGTACTATGTGATGTGGACTTTCTACTAATTTGTATGCGTTTAATTTTGAAAAAGCGATAATTCCCATTTGTTTCCAAGTCATTGGAAGTTTAGAGATTGTGAATGAATTTGTAAGTCGCATGATGTTGGAGTACATATGAATGTACATGGCAGACTGCATATGTATGTTGTAATGGAATTTTTTCCCTAAACTCGCTTTCCCAGAATTTGATCGGCCTCTTCTTGCCCCACTTCTTGACAGTCCAATACCATATAATTTGATAGAGCTCATCAGTCCAATGCCATATAACCTGTAGTCCCATAGAATCTCGTGAATCCGTGGGTGCATAGGAAGTGGATGACCCCCCTAAATGTACACTTCTCAAATTCGCCTTCTCATACGTCCTTCAAACGGTGATGCGATTGGAGAGTAAGTAGTGGGTCGAGGGGACCTAGACCTCAAAGAGGAACATAAGATGATGAAGAAGGGGCTGATGAAGAAGGGCCCGCTTCATTTGGATTCGTTGAGACTTACACAACAATAACATTTAAGTCAATAGACAAATATTATATTTTATTGTATGATAATCAAACTAATCGAATAAAAATAATTATTCACTTACATTAGTACGCTCGGTACCACTACGACCACGACCACGACCACGACCATGATCACGACCATGTCCACTGCGAGGAGGTGGGCTAAAAGAAGTACGTGGTTCGTCGCCTCGAGTATTTGGAGGTCTACTACTCGATCCTTCCTCCACATTACCCATCATGCGTGCTATTTATAATAAACGAGAGTACACTACAACTTAAACAAATTGTTATTAACTATACTAAAAATATATAACCTACATATATCTACATATATATCCAATTTTTACACTTTATACCTACGTATACTCAAAATGGAATATACTATATACCTACATATACTCAAAAATTTATAACCTACATATAAACAAACATGTTCGATAATAATGCTTAATTAACCGAAAATTAAAAATCCAATGTTAATGCTTCAAATTTTGGGTGATTTTGAAGATCTAATGTTAACTTGGAAAATCAGAAAATTTAGGTGATTTTGGGCCGAATTAACAAACATACAATGTTAATGCTTCAAAATTAACACGAAATTTAAAAAGCAAAAGTATGATAAATATACCGTTCAAGTAGGGTGATTGAATATGTAAATAGTGAATAAGAGGTCGAAAAAGCTCCTTCAACCACACTCTTTATTCCCAAATTCGAAAATGAATGAATTCTTAGATATTTGGGTTTAGGGTTTTTCGGTTAATCGAGATGAGAAATGTAGATGAGAAAAGTGGAAAATCGAAACGAGATGAGAGATGCGAGGGTTTTTGGGTTAATCGACAAAATTTTTGGGTTAATCAACAAAAACGAGATGAGAGATGTTAGGGTTTCAGGGTTAGAAGAGGAAGAGTAAGATAGAGAGTTGAAAGAAAAAGTGAGATCGAAATTCGAGCCCAAGGGGCTAAAAAGCCCCATCGAGATAAATCTCCTTGCTTTTTGACAAAGCGAGCCTAGGCACGTGAAAACCAAAGCCTCACACTTGCTTTCTGAAAAAGCGATGAGGTTTTTCCCATACTCGCTTTTTCAGAAAGCGAGTAGGGCGTTTTGGGATTTTTTTTTAAAAGTAGGGTAGTATGGGAATAACTTTCAAAAAGAGGGACACTTTGGGGAACCATTCGGTTATTTTGGACATGTAATTTTTTAATATTTATATAATAAAACACAAAGAAAGCTATCAAGTGGCTCTCATTCAATAAGGTTGAAATCAGTGGTCCAGCTCTAACCTCACAAAACATATTTTTCCGCTCAAAAGTTTCTCCCCAAAACTCAAATTCAAATCTCCAAAACAACTCCTTTATTTATTTATATATATATATATATATATATATATATATATATATATATATATCACTCATTCTCTCTCTATTTATTCGGAAATTTATATTTTCAGATTTCAGGTTTTTAAATTTTCAGAATTTTTGCATTTTTTATTGCTCATGTACATTGAAAATAGCAAATATCTCATAAAGAGTTTAATTTTATCATTTTCCACACTCAAAGATTTAAGAACTTGGATTTTACACTTCCATTTATAATTATTTTTCAACATATACTAATGAAAACATGGATTTTTATTTACAACTAATTATTGTTAAACTATTCAAACTTGAGCTACATAATTGTTGTTTTACTGTTTACAAGACTTTCATATGCTGTATCGTTTCGAATACGTGTCATAGGCACGTGTCCACGGACAAATCTAGTATATTAATATATTTCAATTATTAAAAGAAGAACCTCGTTTTAGGCCTCCAAATTGTCGAGACCGACCCTGGGTTGAACAAGCTAGCGAGGTACTACTAAAGGAGGTGCAGCTATATTATACTACTACTATATAAATAATGATCAACTCTCTTGATATAAATAATGATCAACTCTCTTGATTAATTTGGGACTGAACATGGTATAAGATTATCATAGCACTCCGTAGACAGTTTATCACATCAAGTCATTAACTGGGTATTTGGCACATTGAAATGTATATCTTTTCACAAGGATGAGTGGAAATTCCTCACTCATTTAATTCTGGATATAGGTGACAGTTTTATTTCCTAGCTAGTTTGCTTTTGGCCCTTTGATGTGTTTGACCATAAATTATGGAAAAATGCTAAACCTACCTCATTTTCTACCCTCACACTACTATTGAATTTGTTTTTTTTATAGTAATTATTAAGTTCATTAATTAATAAAATATAAAGAGGTAAAATCCAATAATCACTAAAAAAACAAATTCAATATTGCTTTGGAGTAGAAAATGAGGTAGGTACGACATTTTAATAAATTTTGGTAATGTAAACGGATATGCTTGTTGGCCGTCTAAATATAGGCTAGTTAGGAACCTCAAACTCTTTAAGAACGACCGGAGCTCTAATATTAGTTGTTATGAAATTAAGGCACATCAAGAATGAGTTATAAATAGGTGATAACCGATCACAATGAACAATCAAATAAGTAGATCAAATCAAACACACAAGCACACAATTTTGTCCGGCTTGGCTAACCAAATTCGGGAAAGAAATAACTGATATATTATCCAATTATAGAAGATATAAAAGTTAAAATACTCTCACTAAAAACATATCCACCTTGTAAGGCTCACTAGAAGATACTATATTGTTTACAATGGAAAACTCTCAGATGAAGTACTACCTCTTAATGAAGGTCATTACATTGTCATATAAAGATCTAGAAAAATCCTAGGTTGAAGTCTTGATCCAACATTGTCCGATATACTATGAAGAGAAAGTCATACGATATGAGTTGTACGATTTAACTTGGAGAGCAAACCGGGGATTAAACAGATTCCCAAGAATCGGGCCTAATAGCTGTTGTCGCCGCTGTCGGTCGACTGCTCAAAAGAGCAGTTAACTGTACCTGAATTCGAACCCCCAACCATCTGGTTGTAGTCGAGTGCTATAATTGTAGTCGACTACTGTTACCGCTGATTTCGGTGTGGGGGTAAACAGATAGAATTTGTGAGTCCGGGAAACACCTGAACGATTGACTCGATCTCCTTGCTCCTGGCACAACCTGCAAGGAAGTGCGAAACACCGGGGTTGATTCCGGCGACGCACCCTCCGACGCTCTTGTCAGTAATCAGGAAAAGATCAAGAAAGAGCTTAAGTGGTGAAAAAGTGATTAACCTGGTCTCGGTGGTAGAAGGGTTGTATTTATAGTCGCCTTTGGAATGATTTGGGGCCTAATTTCCTGCCTAACAAATAGGAGAAAAATTCTCCTATTCTGTTTTGGGAAGTTAGGCCTTGATTCCCTGGTGAGAGCTAATCAGGCTTATTGATTTGACCAAATCAGTGGCCTGATTCTCTTCTTGGTGGATTGGGCTTGTATCGGGTCGGGACCCGTACCCAATTGAAGTGGATCTATTCGCGGGTGGTTGGTTCTGTGAGAAGGAGGCCCAATACCCGTTTTGGATTCATCTGTATGTGAAATTACCTTTTTACCCCCGTGCTTCAGGATTCGTGATCGATCTGGACGGTCTCGATTTAACCCCAATTTTAGCCATATCACGAGCCCCCCACTCCTAAAGACTGAGTGTGATCAGACTTTGAGGAGTAGTTTAGCTGCTTTTAGTGGCTGATGGAGTTGTATCGGAGTCCAGACGTGGGATTTTGAATCTGGAAAGGGGGTAGTGAGGCAACTTTTGACGCCGCTGGCGGTTTTCTGGTGACATCGGGTATTCAAGAGTTTTTATCTATTTTTTTCGGACTATTTGTTTAACTTTGCGATGCGTCTGCTAATCATACGGGGGCCTTAGCCGTACATTCTGGGCGATAATTGTTCGTTCAAGGGTTCGAAAATGTGCCCCCTAAATCTCAATTACTCTCCAGAATTTTTGGCTAATTTTCCCGGATTTTTAACAATTTTCTCGCAATTTTTAAACAAATAAAACAAATTAAATAGATAAAAAATGATTTAAATACCGATTTATGACGTGGCTCGGTCTGGGCCGTTGATCGCGGAAGGGCGCGAATTTCGGAAAGATCTGACGGTTGCTGCTGCTCGGCAGCGTTTTTCTCCGTTTACCAGTTCGGGAAGACCTCTGCTCGGCAGCCGACCGAAGGGATGGGGGTTCGGCAGCCGACCGAGGGCTTGAGCGACGTGGCGTAATCTGGGCCGTTGGATGTGGGCGCGCATCTCGAGACGGGAACGGTTCCCAAGAAAACGCTATCTTGTCTTCTAGCGCACGTGGCGCAATCTGAGCCGTTCGCCATTGGGAGCGCGAATTTCTGAGAGATCCGGCGGCTGAGGTAGCTCGGTGCCTTTTTTTCTCCATTTACCAGTTCGGGAAGGCCTCTGCTCGGCAGCCGACCGAAGGCGATCTCGTGGCGCTATCTGTTCGGAGGCGATCTCGCTTCCGAGGGTATTAATGGCGCTCGGGGTTTGTGCTGCATTCCTCTTCCCCAGGCCATTAAGAATAACCCCTTTGATTAATGCGTGGCGCTCCGACTTCCGGGGATCAATAATTCCCTCAATTAAAACGCGGCGCTTCAATTTCCGAGGGTAGTAATGGCTGGTTATAGGGGGCAGGCTATAAGTACCCCATCTCTTTTGTCATTTTCGTCACAACCAAATTGGGTTCCAGACCTCGGAGGCATCTGCCTTGGGTAGCTTCTCTCTTGAAGTTCGGAGTGGTGGTTGCTCTTCTGCCTGGTTTTCCCTTTGTTCCTGACGGCCCCAAAGTGGATGTCAGGAGCGAGGGGGAACGAGGCAGTAGTGGTGACGACCGTAGTCCGCGCTCGGGGGATGAGTTATCTCCGAAGGACGGGTGGTCGCTCTCTTACCTTATTCTTCTCCCGTTCCGGACGGTCCCTAAGTGGGTGTCGGGAGCGGAGGAGAATAAGGCAAGAGTGGTGACGACCGTAGTCCGGACCCGAGGGATGGGCCTTCCCGGAAGGACGGGCGGTCACCCCGCTGTCTTGTTGTTTCCCCATCCCTCCCTGCTCCGAAGGGGTGTGAGGGGTGGGGGCAACAAGACAGTGGCGTCGACGGCCGTGGTCCGGACCCGGGGTGCGGACCTCTTCCAAGGACGGGTCGCCGTTCTCTCACCAAGATCTTCTGCCTTCTTCGGTTGCTCCGAAGTGAGTGTTGAAGTAGGCAGAGATCTTGGTGGGAGAGTGACGACCCCCGTCTGATGTCGATCTCCGGGCCATCTGAGTCCGTTTGTTGAAACTGTGAAGGCGCCGCTGTTAGAGTCTTTCGACAAGCCGAGCCTTCCAGTTGCAACCAACTAGCTCGGGATGGTGCGTCTCTTCCGACCTCTGAGTGTTGGTGGGTTCCCCCCCATCTCTGTCTTCCTTCTCGGGCTGATGGCTTTTGACGGAGGTCAGCCCGGGGGAGTTAGAGATGGGGGGAGTGCCGATCTGCTTCTGATCTGCTTCTGACCGGGGCCTGTTGTCGGGGTTATGGCAACCGAGGCACGGGACCCGGGGGGCGCCTGCCGAGGGCGGCGCCTTAAAACATAATCAAAAATTTTCCAGGTTCTTTCATGCATAGGCGAGGTGTCCGAGGTCCCGATCGTCCGAGCGACGTGGCGCTATCTGAGCCGCCGGATGCTGACACGCATCTCGAGATGGGGCGCGTTCTCCAAAAAAAACACTATCTTGTCGTTTAGTGCTCTCGGCGAGATCTGGACCGTCTGATGAAGATCAGGCGCGGAAGCTGAGGGGGAAAGGAGTTTCCCCCATTTACCAGCTCGGGAAGGCACTTGCACGGATACCGAGCGGACTCTATTGCAGCCACGTTCGGTTTTGCTCGCAGCTCGGATTCTCGTCCCATCTTGCCGAGCAGGTTGACTTTGTGGTGGGCCTTCGAGATGCTTCGAGAGTAGCCCAAAAGTCGCTCTGGAAGTCCAAGAGGCGCCTCATTTTCACTATAAATCTTTACCCCCCCTTTGACCAAGTCTTCACTTTTCACTTTTACTCTCTCTCTTTCGTATTTACTTTGCTTCGAGGTCTTTAGCTCCCTGGTGGTGTCGCTAGCTGTCGCGGTAGCGTTCCTAGTTCCAGCGAAGTTTCCGACCGTAGCTGTCAATTCAAGGTCAGTCTCTTTCCCTTCTCTCTTTAGGAAAATATGGTTAAGATTTCGGTTGAGACCCCCGCCTCGGAGCAAGCCGTTGGCCGAGGGGAGAAAGAGAAAGGAGTAGTGGAGCCGAGCGAGCAGGACGTTGTTCGCCCGGACGCGGAGGGTGGAGTGGCCGAGGTGCCCCAGGAAGTCACGGCGGAGTCCCGAAAGGGCAAAGCTGTAATTACTATAGTGGAGACGCCGAAGAGAGCGGGGGAGTTCGGTCGGCAGCCCATCGCCGTGTCGAGCGTGGGAGGAGTCCGGGATTATACTGAGGACATCTTGGAGAAGGTCACCCAAGGCACGGCTAAACTGGTGGAGGAGAACGAGCCTAGGGAGCTATCCGAGGTCGATCGCAAGATCTCGACTCTTACCGAAGGGGACCTTCGTCTGGTCCGAGAGGGCTTCCGGATCCCTCTTGAGTACACGTTGCTCCTCCCTGGGCCGGGGTTCCGAGCCAACACTGGGTCCTCTCCGGACATGTGCGTCTTCCCGGTAGACTCCCTTATTGCCGGTCTTCGCTTTCCCCTCCACCCGTTCGTGGTTGAGGTCCTGGTTTGGTATGGTCTGAGTCCCGCTCAACTGATGCCGAACACCTGGAGGCAAGTTGTGGCGTTCCTCCTCCGATGCCAAGAGATCGGCGCCAAGCCGACCATGTACCTCTTTCGGAGTCTCTTCCGACCCGTCCAGCCGAGGAAAGACGAGAAGAGGTTTTATCTTTCGCCCCGGCCGGGCGTGAAACTGATCGAGAATCCAGACTCGATCAAACACTGGAAGGACAAATACTTCCTCGTTCGGAATCTGACGCCATGGGTGATACCGACAGTTTGGGCGGACGGACTACCCAAGCGTACAAAGAAGGACGCTCCGCTGAACGCTGCAGAGACCGAGGTCCAGAAGAAGATCCTTGCTCTGCCGACGCTTAGCTGGAAGGATATCACCGAAGAGCATCTGTTCCGTGGGGGTCTCAGTCCGATTGACCCTCGTACGCTTCTGGTATTTATACTTCTCTCCGTAAAGTTTGCATTCAATTTTTCTAAGTTTTTTCGTTCGACTCTTGCAGAGACCATGAAGCTCGATTACAAGGCTCTGGTGGCGAAGGGCAGGTCCGAGCAGGAGAAGAAGAAGAGGCCGTCGGCAGCGCCTCAGGACAGCCGAGCTTCGAAGAAGGCCTCGGTAGTGAAGGCAGCCGGTCAACCGAAGGTTGCGGTCCTGAAGGAGGGAGAGGTTGAGGTTCTTGTCCCTTCGGCAAAGGTGGCGGTCCCCGAGCAGGGTGGTGTCGTGGACCTCGATCCTTCGGCCCCGGGTGCTACTGCTCCTACCCCGGAGGCGGACGCTCCTGGTCCGTCGAGCAATGAGTTCGGAGTGGCCGATGCGCTGTCCCTCCAGGTTCCCCCACTCACCCCCGGCGCGGAGAAGATCTTGACCGAGCGTCATAAACAGATCTTCGTCCCTGATTGGCAGGTGATGAACGTCGACGGCTTTTTGGGCGACGGGAACATCTGCATGGAGGCAGTGAGGCACCTGCCGACCCCGAAGGACCGAGCGACCCTGAGGGCCGGGATGGCAGGGGACAACGTGATGCAGATGGCTCGGAGCACTATGTCGGTGAGTGTGTCGAACCCTTCTTCGTTCATATTTTTCATGGAGATTTTTTTTTTCTAAGTTCTTGGGCTCGGATTTTAACGCGTTGTTCTCTTCCAGACCCTCTGCCACTTCAGTTGGCTGGTCGAGGAGATGGCGAGGAAGGATCAGGAGAAGGAGAAGGAGAGGACGGAGCGCGTTCGGGTGGCGAAGCAGCTTGAGTCCGAGCTGCTTCTTTCGACGAAGAGAGTCGCCGAAGCGGAGGACCTGGAGAAGAAGCTGGCCGACGCTATCCAATCGTCGAAGGATACGGCGGCCAAGTTTGAGAAGGAGGTGGCCGAGCTGAAGGAGGAGCTGGCCAGCGCTCGGTCGGGAGCTGAGAAGGAGGTCACCGGGCTGAAGGATGAGCTGGCCAAGGCTCGGTCGGAAGGGGAGGCTGCTCGGAAGAGAGCCGAGAGGATCAAGGCCAACCACCTGAGGAAGCTGAAGGAGGTGAAGAAGGCCGTGCAAGAGGAGGCCGCGCAGCACATGATCCAGAATATGCTGGACGCCTACGGCCGCGCCCTGACCCATGTAGCCGCGAAGAACCCCGGCTTCGACTCGTCCTCCTATGACTTTTACGAGCCCGTGGAGGGGGAAGAAGGGATCACCGAGGGTTTACTCGGACCCGATGGTGAAACAGAACCCGCCGAAGGTGATGGTGAGACCGAAGCCGAGGGCGAGGGGGAGGAACTCTCCGAGGAGGAGAGCTGGAGCGAAGGCGGGGACGAGGGTGACGGCGACGGCAAGGCCGAGGGGTCGACGAATCCGAGCGGCAAAAAGGTCGACCCCTGACTCGGTTGTCTTCCTACTTTCAGTCTTTTTGGTTTTGTTTTCTTTTTGTAAGCCTTATCGCGGACTGGCCACCGCCCTTGTTTTGAATGAAAAAGTATTTGGTTTGGCCAAAAATTTGTCCAAGTGTTGAGCCTCGGACTTAGTGTGCGTTTCGGGTGTTTTGGGCGTAAATTTCTCCAACTGTTGGGCCTCGGATTTATTTCCACTTTTCAGGTGGTGTTTGGTCCGGTCACGGAGCTGGTCTTCCTTCGGAAGGAATTGGCCAACTTGAAGCGTGAACTCTCAGACAGCCGGCAGAGGCGGTTTCTCCTGCTCGGCCAGGCGGAGGAGGTCAGGGCAGTCCTGAGGAGGAACTGTCGCGAGCTGCATCAACTCCGGAAGCGCTCCTTGGGTCCTGGTTCCGAAGGGGAAGTTGAGCGGCTTCGCGGGGAGCTTAAAGCCGCCGAGCGGAAGAACGACGACCTTTTGGACGAGGTACAACACTTGGAGCTATCGGAGAGGGAGCGCTCTGCGGAAAGGGAGAAGATGGCCTCCGAGCTGGAGGGGGCTTTGGCTGAGCGTAAGAGACTATTGGCTGAAGTCGACATGCTCAGGAGGATCACGGTAGATAGGGGGATCGAGGTCACCCACTATCGGCGGCTTGCAACTGATAGTCCCAATGCCTCCGGGTCGTTGAAGGCCCCTCGATCAAAGAAATTGGCGAAGGACGTCGTCCTGAGGGATCGGATTATCGAACTGGAGGAGGAGATCGCGTCGCTTAAACCTGCGCCGGAGAGGGCTAATGTTCGTAGCACGTCGTGCACTCGCGAGGAAAGTGCGAGGGGGATCACGTTTTATGAGCTCGCGACGCGCCCGCTAACGACCAGGCGGAGTCCGACTGACGCTCAGAGCAGCGCGGCTGTCTCGTCGAGCGGGGCATCGGTCGGCGCGGCTGTTAGGACTAGCAGCGAAGGGGGGTCGCGCTTCGTTGGTTTGGGGTCGAGCTCAGAGGGTCGGCCTCGTCGTCCTCGCGTTTCCCTAAACCGAAGCATTCCCCTTCCGAAGAGGACTTGATTGCGTCGCTTTTCCTTTCTGTTGGCCGTTGTAATAACTTAGTTGTAGGGTCGGTCGACCGTCTGTAACACTATTATGTCTGAATGTAGAACTTTCTGAAAAACTTTTTAAGTGTTTGTCTTCGCCACTGTATTGAAAACGCTTTGTTCGTTTTTTCTATTTTTCAGCTTGTCGCGGCGATCCATGGGTCGGACTCAGGGCGTCCGAATGATGACACCGCATCCGAGGCGACTTCTGGGACGGTGGTTCTGAGCCCCAGGAGTGTCGATCTGAAGCTACGCCGATCCGAGGGCGAGTGGAATCATCTTTCGTTGGTTCTCAGTCTCCGGGAGGCCGAAACACAACGCTTGGAGAGCAAGATCGTCGAGCTGAGCCCCGTAGGCGAGGACGAGGACTCGCAGACCGCATTCAGCAATGCTCTTCGGGTCAAAAGTATTCGGCACATTCAGTCGAAGCTCATCGCCGAACGGGACGACTTGCTCTCGGAGATGGGACAGCTGCGGGCGGAAATGGCGAAGCTTCGAGGTGAGGCGGAGGAACCGTCTGCCGAGGAGAGCGAACAAGATGGAGAGGATGCATTTTTATGAAAGACAAGTGTAGTGGGTCGGGGGGTGTATGTTTTGCTTGCCGACACTTTTGTAATGGTCTATTTTGTACTGTACGCCGATATTTAATAAAATCTCCTTTCGGTGTTCTTTTGAACGTCTGTCTTTGTTTATAACTGTGTTGGCCGTGCCGAACTATCTGAACTGAGTGTGTCTATTTAGTCGAATGGATCCCCAGGGGTACGGCGATTTGTCGCTTAGTGGGTCTGACACGGCGATGTTCTCGAGAGTGCTATTTCGCCGTGGCGAGATCTGAGCCGTTGAATGTAGGCGCGGATCTCGAGGTGGCTCGTTTTCCAAGAAAACGTTATCTTGTCGTTTTGCGCGAGTGGCACGATCTGAGCCGTCTGATGAAGATCAGGCACGAAAGTTGAGGAGGAAGTGTGTTTTCCCCGTTTACCAGCTCGGGAAGGCACTTGCTCGGATGCCGGCCGGATATGTTCGCCTTCGACCTTCGGCTGTCGGTCAGGAGTGGTCTGGATGCGTGTTCCGGACCTTAGGCATAGTTCAACGGCTGTGGGAGCAATTCCGAATGGCGATCTACCCCTGGTTCGTCCGGAGACGAACCGAGGAGGTAAAGTCGAGCCGAGTGTTGGACTCCGAACCATCGGTGTAGTTCAACGGCTGTTGGAGCAATTCCGAACGGCGATCTACCCCTGGTTCGTCCGGAGACGAGCCGAGGAGGTAAAGTCGAGCCGAGTGTTGGACTCCGAACCATCGGTGTAGTTCAACGGCTGTGGGAGCAATTCCGAACGGCGATCTACCCCTGGTTCGTCCGGAGACGAACCGAGGAGGTAAAGTCGAGCCGAGTGTTGGACTCCGAACCATCGGTATAGTTCAACGGCTGTGGGAGCAATTCCGAACGGCGATCTACCCCTGGTTCGTCCGGAGACGAACCGAGGAGGTAAAGTCGAGCCGAGTGTTGGACTCCGAACCATCGGTGTAGTTCAACGGCTGTGGGAGCAATTCCGAACGGCGATCTACCCCTGGTTCGTCCGGAGACGAACCGAGGAGGTAAAGTCGAGCCGAGTGTTGGACTCCGAACCATCGGTCTAGTTCAACGGCTGTGGGAGCAATTCCGAACGGCGATCTACCCCTGGTTCGTCCGGAGACGAACCGAGGAGGTAAAGTCGAGCCGAGTGTTGGACTCCGAACCATCGGTATAGTAAAGAGGGGAGGAAAAAACAGGCAAATTCAAAAACAAAATGGAACTTTCTTTATTTGATATTTGACGGTGAACCGTTTTACATAGTAGGATTCATAGAACAGGTTACAAGTTAAAGGAGAGGAATGGCGCGACACCTCGGATTACTTAGAGAGGCGCCGGGGCGCTCTCTTGGTATTTCAGGAGGTGGTCGGCATTCCAGGTCCTCGGGAGCTCTCTACCATCCATGTCCTCAAGTCGATATGCTCCAGGCCGAACAACTTTTGCGACCCGGTACGGCCCTTCCCAATTCGGAGCTAGCTTGCCCTTCTGACTGGGGAGGGATATGGCTAGCTTTCTCAACACCAGGTCTCCTTGTTCAAGGTTGGCGGGTCGGACTTTCTTGTTGTAGGCTAGTTCGACTCGCCTTCTGTAATTCTGCTGCCGAATCGATGCCCTTTCCCTCAGTTCATCTATCAGGTCCAAGTTTCCTCTGAGTTCCCTGGCATTCTGTGCTTCGTCATAGGCGATGAGCCGAGGGGAAGGAATTCCGACCTCGAGGGGTATTACGGCTTCGGCCCCATAAGTAAGGCTGAAAGGGGACTCTCCAGTGGGCGTCCGCTTGCTTGTGCGGTAGTTCCACAACACATTAGGGAGTTGGTCGACCCACTGCCCTTTGGAGCACTTGTCCAACCTCTTCTTGATCCCCGCAAGGACCTGCTTGTTAGCGTTCTCGGCTTGTCCGTTCGACTGGGGGTGCGAGACGGACGAGAAACGCTGTTGAATGACGAGGTCGTCGCACAGGGTTCGGAATGCTGAGCCAGTGAACTGGGTCCCATTATCTGTCACGAGGACGCGCGGGACGCCGAATCTGCATATAATGTTCTTCCAGAAGAACTGCACCACTTTGTTCTCGGTTATCGTGGCGAGGGGCTCGGCCTCGACCCACTTCGAGAAGTAGTCGATTGCGACGACTAAAAACTTGAGCTGACCCGGAGCTGGAGGGAAAGGCCCTACCAAGTCCATTCCCCACATCGCGAAGGGGATAGGGCTCGATAGGGAGGTGAGGTTGGCTTGAGGGAGGCGTCGGATGCTGGAGTGTCTCTGGCAGGAGCCGCACTGCCGAACGTGTCGCTCGGCGTCTTGGAGAAGTGTCGGCCAGAAGTACCCATAATTCAGAGCTTTTCGGGCCAGGGACCTAAATCCCGAGTGTGCCCCGCCGATCCCTTCATGAAGCTCCTGTAGGGCATATTCGGCCTGTTCCGGAGAGAGGCATCGTAGATATGGTCGGCCGTCAATTTGGGAGAAGGAGCGCTTGTATAGGATGCCCTCGATTAAGACATAGCGCTCGGCTCGGGTTCTAACTCGGCGAGCTTCTTTGGGATCTGAGGGCAGAACTCCGTCCCTTAGAAATTCTACCAGTGGCTTCATCCAGTTGTCTTGCAGCATGACTGGCAATGACTCCGCCGAGCCTAGTGCCTCGTCTTCGATGCTCGGCTTAGTGAGGACTTCAATTAGTACGGTCTGCTCGAGTCCTTGTAACGAGGACGAGGCCAACTTGGAAAGTGCATCGGCCTGTGCGTTTTCTTCCCGAGGGACCCGCTGGATGATGGCTTCTTCGAACCGACCCATGAGATCCCGGACCTTGGCGAGGTACTTCGCCATCCGCTCGTCCCGGGCTTCATACTCGCCCATGACCTGGTTCACGACTAGCTGGGAATCACTGTGAATCCGGAGACGATGCGCCCCAGCGCTTCGCGCGAGTCCGAGACCGGCTATGAGTGCCTCGTACTCCGCCTCGTTGTTCGAGGCCTTGAAGCTCATGCGGATCGCGTACTGTAGGACAAAGCCATCGGGGCCGTTCAGGATGATGCCGGCGCCGCTTCCCTCACTGCAAGAGGATCCGTCCACAAAGACTGTCCAAATGGGGGGTCCGCTCGGGACGTGGCCGACCTCGGGGATGGTGGATTCTACAATGAAGTCGGCGAGGGCCTGCGCCTTAATTGCCGTCCGAGGTTGATAGGAGATGTCGTGCTGACTCAGCTCTATCGACCACTTCATCAGCCGGCCCGAGGTTTCGGGTCTATGGAGGACTTGCTTGAGCGGTTGGTCGGTGAGGACGATGACTGAATGAGATTGGAAGTAGGGCCGAAGCTTTCTTGCTGCCATGACGAGGGCGTAGGCTATCTTTTCTATCCCCGGATAACGGAGCTCGGCATCCCGAAGCACCTTGCTCACGTAGTAAATCGGCCTCTGGGTCCGGTCCTCTTCTCTGACCAGGACAGCGCTCAGGGACTGCTCGGAGGCTGCCAAGTAGAGAAAGAGAGGCTCGCCTGGGACCGGCTTACTGAGCAGAGGGGGGTTCACCAGATAGGCTTTCAGCTGGTCGAACGACGCTTGCTGTGCCTCGCCCCATTCAAATCCCTTAGCGCCTCGGAGTGCCTTGAAGAAGGGAAGGCACTTTTCCCCTGACTTGGAGAGGAACCGACCGATGGCAGCGAGCCGACCGGTGAGCTTCTGCACTTCTCTGACGTTCCGAGGCGGGGCCATATCTAATATGGCTTTGATCTTTTCGGGGTTAGCTTCAATCCCCCGCTGGCTCACCATGAAACCGAGGAACTTGCCAGAGGAGACTCCGAACGCACATTTGTTCGGGTTCAGCCGCATGTTGTACTTCCTCAACACGCCGAACGCCTTTTGGAGGTCGGCTACATGGTCGGTGCCGTGGATGCTCTTGACGAGCATGTCATCGACGTACACCTCCATGTTTCGGCCGATCTGATGCTGAAAGACCTTGTTAACGAGGCGCTGGTAGGTGGCTCCCGCGTTCTTCAAACCGAACGGCATTACTCGGTAGCAGTAGAGGCCTTGGTCGGTGACGAAGGAGGTCTTCGGGATGTCCGGAGGGAACATCCGGATTTGGTTGTAGCCCGAGAAGGCATCCATGAAGCTGAGGAGCTCATGGCCCGAGGTGGCGTCGATTAGGGTGTCGATGTTCGGGAGAGGGAAGGGATCCTTCGGACACGCTTTGTTGAGGTCGGTGAAGTCGATGCATATTCTCCACGAGCCGTTGGACTTCTTGACCATCACAACATTCGACAACCATTCGGGATAATTCACCTCCTGGATGAACTTGGCCTTCAACAGCTTATTTACTTCCTCCTTGATTGCCTGCTGTCGTTCGGGAGCGAACTTTCGCCTCTTCTGCTGAACCGGTCTGCACCCCGGCTCGACACTTAGGCGGTGGACGAGCAAGTCTTCGGAGATACCGGGCATATCCGCGGCCGACCAAGCAAATAGGTCGCGGTTACCCCGGATGCATCTCACAAGGTCGGAGAATAGCACGGTCGGTAAGGACTTGCTGACGAGGAATTTCCGGCTCGGATCCTCGTCGGAGAAGAGTACTTCTTCTAACTCGTCCGCTGGTTCGGACGTTGGGTGAGCCCTCGGCTCGGGGATCTCGAGGGTCTCGAGCGAAAGCACTGGTCCCCCGGTGGAAGTCATGTAACACTTCCGAGCTGTTTCCTGGCTCCCCCTGACTTCCCCTACTCCCGACCGAGTGGGGAACTTCATCTTCAAATGGTATGCTGATGGGACGGCCTCAAGGGCGGCCAGGCCGGGGCGACCGAGGATGACATTGTATGCTGCCGGGACGTCAACGACCATGAAGTCCATGGGCTCGGTCCGGGTAGTAGGGGTGCTCCCCGCAGTAACGTCGAGGGTTATTACCCCTTCGATGGTTACCGGGACCCCCGTGAACCCGTGTAGAGTGTATCCGGCCGGTTTGAGACGGTCTCGGGACAGCTGGAGGCCCTGGAAGGCCGAGAGGAATAGAATGTTGACCGAACTCCCGTTGTCAACCAAAATCCTCTGCACCTTGTAGTTGGCCATGCGGAGGTCGATGACGAGGGCATCACAGTGAGGGGTTCGGACTCCTTCGAGATCAGCGTCGGAGAAAGACACGGGCACACCGAAGCCCTTGGGAGGAGGAGCACTGTGGACCGAGTTCACCTCTCGGACGAAGGCTTTCCGGGTCGTATTAGAGGGACCGCCCATGGGGCCCCCGTGGATCATGTGCAGAACCCTTTCTTCTTCGAACTCAGGCGTTACTTCGCGCCGCTTGTTAGCCCCCCGAGGGGGAGGAGAGTTCCGATCTGCCCGATCGTTAGCCTTCACGAACTTCGCCAACTGCCCCCTTCGGATGAGGGCTTCGATCTCATCTCTCAAAGCCCGACAGTCATTCGTCTCGTGCCCGTGGTCCCGGTGATACCGACACCACTTGTCTCTGTCCCTCCTCTTCGCCGGTTTGTGCATCCTCGGGGCTGGAGGGAGGACCCCCTCCTTCTCTACCTCCATGAGGATGGTGGAGACATTAGTTGTGAGGGGCGTGAATTTCTCGAACCTGGGGGGAGGACGACGCTGGCCGCCTCCGTCCTTCATAGTCTTCTTGGCCCCCTCTTCCTCCGTTGCCTTCCTCTTCGAGCCGGAGGAGGGTCCTCCGAAGTTCGGGAGGGACTCGGCCTCCTCGGCTCGGATGTATTTCTCGCACCTCAGTAGGAGGTCGGCGAAGTTGGTAGGCGGCTTCTTTGCTAGGGACGAGCGGAGGTTGGAGTTGAGGACGTTCGACTGGAACGCCACTGTTGCCACGGATTGGTCTAAGGAGGCGATCGACCTGACTTCTGCAGTGAACCTCTTCACATAGTCACGCAGCTTCTCTCCCCTTTCCTGTCGGAGGTTCAGAAGGGAGAGACTCGTCTTCTCGGCCCGCCGGCTGCTCACAAAGTGAGTTATGAACAGCGTCTCAAACTGCTCAAATGAAAAGATGGAGGCGGGGGCAAGCCTGGAATACCATTCCCGAGCCGAACCCCGAAGGGTGGCCGGGAAGGTCCTGCAGAGTATGGCATCGGAGACTTGGTGGATCAGCATCAGAGTCTTAAAACTCTCGACGTGATCTACTGGGTCGGACTCGCCTGAGTACGTTTCAAACTGTGGAGGTTTGAAACCCCTCGGTATGCGAGCTTCCATGATTGTCCGAGAGAAGGGAGGTCGGTTTGGGCGAACAGTCCCTGCTCTGGACTCCTCTTCTCGGTCCATACGGACGATGCGCCTCTCCACCTCATGGAGGCGGCGGTCAAAGGCATCGTCCCCTCGCCGGTAACCGTATGAGCCTTCGGACTCTTCATCATAAGAGGGAGAGCGTGGACTTCGGCGCCGGTATCCCTCGGATCGGCGGGGACTGTAATGTTGCTGACGACTGGGAGCCTGGAGAGGACTTCGTGACCGGCGGTGAGGACTGGGAATCCGAGGGGGTGTTGGGACCCTCGGGGGGTTTTGGTTGTTGGCACGGGCGTTCAGGGCCTGCAGTACAGTCTCCTGAAACTGGAGGAACTCGGCACGGCTGATAGGTACCTCACGGTCCCTCGTACGATGCCGATCCTCGGGGGAACGCGGCCTCCTCCTTCGGTGTTCGGGAGATGCCGCTCGGCCTCTCCGGTACGGAGATCTCTGTCTGTCTCGGCGACGAGGTGACCGCTCGCCCTGACGCTGTCGGGAGGCCTCCGCTCGGGCCCGCCTCTCGTCAAGGTGCGTGCGGAGGTCGTTCTCCTTCTGGCGGTTCCGGTCGGGGTTATGGGAGGCCATCGAGTCCGAGGACCCGTTATGGACCGAGACATGGTCCTGGATGGGCTGCTTCAGCTTCTGGCCGTTGAGACCGGCGGGACCATGGTTCGGTTGCTGCTGAGGATGAGGAGGCTGGACCGGTTGGGTCGGCGGAGGAAGCCCAGATTGGGGAATTTGGTTGACGGGGGTATCCTCCGTAGGGTCGGCGGGGTTGGCCACCCGGTTGGATCCTTTGGATCTGTTCTTCTTCGGAGGCATGGCGATGGGAGGCGATGAAGGAGAAGCTGAGGTCGTTCGTGTGGTGGGTTCCCACAGACGGCGCCAATCTGTTACCGCTGATTTCGGTGTGGGGGTAAACAGATAGAATTTGTGAGTCCGGGAAACACCTGAACGATTGACTCGATCTCCTTGCTCCTGGCACAACCTGCAAGGAAGTGCGAAACACCGGGGTTGATTCCGGCGACGCACCCTCCGACGCTCTTGTCAGTAATCAGGAAAAGATCAAGAAAGAGCTTAAGTGGTGAAAAAGTGATTAACCTGGTCTCGGTGGTAGAAGGGTTGTATTTATAGTCGCCTTTGGAATGATTTGGGGCCTAATTTCCTGCCTAACAAATAGGAGAAAAATTCTCCTATTCTGTTTTGGGAAGTTAGGCCTTGATTCCCTGGTGAGAGCTAATCAGGCTTATTGATTTGACCAAATCAGTGGCCTGATTCTCTTCTTGGTGGATTGGGCTTGTATCGGGTCGGGACCCGTACCCAATTGAAGTGGATCTATTCGCGGGTGGTTGGTTCTGTGAGAAGGAGGCCCAATACCCGTTTTGGATTCATCTGTATGTGAAATTACCTTTTTACCCCCGTGCTTCAGGATTCGTGATCGATCTGGACGGTCTCGATTTAACCCCAATTTTAGCCATATCAACTACCGACTTTCAGACAGTCTGAAACAATAGCTCCTTTTGCATCCATTCTTAGCTTTGAATCTCTTCCTGCTTCGCTTTATTATCTTCACATCGAACCTATTATGCAAGACACACACCCAATCCACCTTGGATTACATACACATGCTTCCACGCCTATGTGATTAATTTCCTATAGATTCTTATCTTTCTCTTCTTGTAAACAATGTGATTCAATGATTTCTTCTGTTAGTTGAATTTACCTACACCTGTTATTTTTTCAATCGCATGTCACCTCAAGGGCATATCCTAGTAGGCGTCAACACGGATGCGTCACCTTCTGCACTAACTCCACCTATCTCGTGGCATCCTCCACATTCTAAATATATTTGAACGTTGTGATCTCGTTTCAATGATTCTAGTGGCAGCGAACTAGTTGCTTTAGGAACAATCGGCTTCAAAATATTCGGCCGAATCTTCTCATTCCCACAAAGCTTATAGAGCTTGTTTTGAACAACCCTCCTTCCCCTCACCACCTTATGACGATCTTCCAAAATTGATAGAACTCTACATCGAGTTGTATACCTGCAGCCCAGTGCTTTCAGAGTTTCCTAGGATTAGGTTTTATTTCAACAAATGAACATACATGACATTCTCCAATGTGAACCATTTTCCATCTGACATCTCCAACTCAACTGTTTCCTCAACCACGAAGTCATAATTCTCAACAATCCTCATCCCCACAAAATGATATATTGTAGACTTGTAAGTAAAAAAACATCTTTCTCTCGGAGCAAATATGAGAAGAACTACCTAAATCAAGAAACGAGTCAGAATCCACATCTATAAAACTTGAAACAAGAAGTCAATCTAAGTTATCACCTGATTCAGCGGCACTGACTATGTTGGCACCCTTCTGATTCAATAATTTGTGACAATTCCTCTTGCAATACCCAATTTCTCTACAATTGTGGCAACAGACCACACCCTTATGGCAATTATCCATTCCAATTGAAGTACCCTCCACCGCTATGCAATTCAAAGAAGTTGACCCTGATTTCTGAGTTTTCTTTCTAAGTTCGTCCTCCTTTAAGGTCTTCTTCACTCTGGCCACTGAAAGCTTCTCCTTGGCAGATTTTCCGTGTAGCATGATGGTTATCAAATGCTCATGTGAATCTGCTAGTGAATATATTAAGTTGCAAACTTTATCATCTTCGCCTAAATCATCTGTGTTTATTGCCCTCAATTAGGATAAGACCTTATTGAATTCCACTATATGATCTTGAAGAGCGGTACCTTCCTTCACTGAGAAACGAAATAGTTTTCTCTTCCAGTACAAGGATGAACTCGAGTAATCAATTCTGAGAATTGCCCAGAGACTCGTCATAATTTACTCCTCATGAAAGTTGCACTTGACTTCGTTCGCAATGACAGCCAGATTAAACTCATGAATATTAAACAAATCTCGTCATACTTCTCATGCTTTATGTCGGATGGCTTCCCTTTATCTTCTTTTAGTGCAAGATGCAAGCTCTTTTGAACCAATCTGTCGTACATATCCACCTTCCAGAGATTAAAGTTGATCTTACTGTTGAATTGTTGATCTTCATGAAACATTGATCTGTTATCATCAGCAAGGAACTAGAGCAACGACGAATCGGGACAATTTTTTTAAGAACGACTGAAGCTTTGATACCAGTTGTTATGGAATTAAGGCGCAGTAGAGGGGTTATTGAGAGGCAATAACCGATTACAATGAATAACCAAGCAAGTAGATCAAACCAAACACACAAGCACACAATTTCATCCTGGTTCGGTGAACATAGTACGAGGGAGAAGTAACCGAGATATTATTTAATTAAAGAAGGTACAAGAGTTACAATACTCACACCAAGAACCTTTATATCTCTCAAGTCTCACTAGAAGACACTATGATGTTTACAATGATAAACTCTCAAATAAAGCACTACATCTCAATGGAGTTGATTACATTATTATATAGTGATCTAGAGAAACTCTAGGTTATAGTATTGATCTAACACCGTCTGATATACCTTGATGAGCAAGCCATTCGATGGGAGTCGTACGATCTAACTTGGATAGCAAACCTGAGCTCAAACAAATTTTCCATAATTAGGCCCAATAGCAGCTGCCATCGCTATCTTAGCAGTCGACTGTACCTGAAGTAGAGCCCTCAACCTCCAGTTTGTAGTCGACTGATATAATTGCAGTCAAATGTCAACTTCCATGCTGTCTTAAACAATACGTAGCTCCTTTTAGTTTCCTTCTTCGCTTCGAACCTCTTCCGCTTTGGTCTATTTTCTTTACATCGAACCTAGCATGTAAGACATTTTCAACAATGAAACCATCAACAGTACTCATAGTTGGGAATTATTTGAAGTTTAAACTATATATGCCATCATTTTTATGTGACAATCTTATATCAAAAAGTATTTGTATGCCAATTACATTGGTCCAGAAAGGGTCACATGCCCAGAAAAGAAGGCAACTGGAAATAATTGGAGGAATCTATTGAAAATTTAAAATAATTGGAGTTCTATTATTACTATTTTTAATTTTATTTTTATCCTTTTTGGTGGTGGTGATGGTGGTGGTGGTGTTCCAATCTAACTTGGCTTTGTTATCTCTACTTTCATTTGTTTGGAGATTTTTTGGATGCAAATTACTCAAAATTGTTGACATTTCAAGGCCCAAATTAAATTACAAAATGCAATATATTGTCATGACTCCAAAAAAAATTGAAACTTATTTTCTAATATATTGATGAGCTGCTAGGTAAATAGATTGTACATGACATCTATAGGTTGCATACATTTATGTTAAGTTAAAAAATTTAGGCCACGTATTCTTTTCTTTCATTTTGATCTTCTTTAAGATTTCTTAATTCACAATTACTTGATGGTACTAAGACACTCTGCATTATTGAGAATCCTCTACCCCTGCATGCGGAGATGGAAGTATTGAGAATCCAAGATAAGATTACCGTAAGGCGAGCCGTTTATCAATACGATATGTGTCAAGTGCAAGTTCAGTAATGTATGCAAGTAATGTATGCAGCTGAGGCATCTTCAAAGACCGAGAGAAGTATTTATCGTCTTTCTGCAACCAAAATATCAATCATAAAAATGATTCTAATCTTAGATTTTGTGCTAAATACAATGTACATACTTGAGAACTTCTAGTACAGCATGTTGTATGAAGGTGACGGTTAGAAATGAAAACCATTGTGAACGACATTGGAAACAGAGAGTCTAGTTTTAAATTTTTTTTAAAACTTGCTGATCTTAATGGTGAGTTTAGTTCAAAATTTTCAAACAAGACTCCGTTCTCAACGACGAGATTTTTTATACTAGACTCGTTATTGTGAACGACAAAGTTATATAAAATTTCACAGAGGGTGCAGCATAGTTTTTTAAATAAATTTACTAAATCTAACAGAGAGTTTCACTCTCTGTGAAATTTCATATAACCTCGCCATTCCCAACAGCGAGTCAACCTCTCCGTTAAGAACATCGAGTCTTATTTGATAATTTTGAACTAAAATTTGTTGTTGTGAATGCCGAGTTTTTCCAAAAATAAAAGGCAAAATTTTAAAAAGCTACACAAAACTTTTGATCCAGATTAAAAAACTACACTAAATTTTTTTTTAAAAAAAAGGATACAATGTTTAAATAAGGTCCACTGGGTTTGTTAGGGTTAGGATTAGTTCGGGGGGGTTTATTTAAACATCTGATTAATTAAGTGATGTTTTTTTAAACACAAATAAAGATGAGTGTGATTTTTTTAAACACAAATGAAAGATGATAGTGGTTTTTTTAAACTCAACCCTAACCCTAACCCTAATCCTAACTAATCCAGTGGACCTTATTTAGACATTGTGTCCTTTTTAAAATTAAAAAAAAATTTAGTGTAGTTTTTTTTAAATTGGTCCATAGTTTTGTGTAGTTTTTTTAAATTTTGCCAAAATAAAAAAAATAAAACTAGGCCAGTCATTCCCAACGGAGAGCAAGAAATAACTAAGCTCGCTGTTAGGAACGACGAGTTTAGTTGTTGAGTCTCCGAGCACAAATACTTTGACAATTGTCTTCCTTTTGCTTTCTAAAAAAAAACCGTCTTCTTTTTGTAAATAGTTTCAAAAATTGACATATATTAAAAAAAAAATCTCCCTCACTACTTGTGATCAAATTCAAAACCAAATTACAAAATTCCATTACACCCAGAAAAATTGGTAGATAGGTGTCTAAAATATTTATTATTATTTATTTATTTATGTTAATTAGGTTTCTAAAATAGTTAATCAGACAAATTTTAAAGGATTGATTTTATTTGTCAATAGGATTTTTTTAATATGTATGCCTTAACAAATAAGTGAATATCATATATATATTTCTCACAAATATATATTTTCATATTTGTTCCTAACAATATATGTCACATTTCTCAATTATCCCTCTAGTTAAAAAAAACTCAAAACAATAGAAAATTTTCAGTTTTCTTTTTAATAGACTTGATGTAAAATAATTGAAATATTCTCTTCTCTACCATTTCTATGTAACACTCACATGATGTCTTAGAGGACTACATATTTGAGAACTACTAAAATTTTGAAAAGAGTTAATTAGGAATTCCGGGCAATTGTTAATCCAACCGAGACCCATTAACTCTTCCCAAATTTCTTTATTTTTTCAAGAAATGGACAAACTAACAGTGCATTTTTTGAGAACTACATATTTTTCCTTACGTTACTTCTCCAAATTTGTCATCTTTTTTTTTTGACTGGAAAAGGTAGGACAAGCCTACCTCAAGAAACTATATATATATATAAGCCAAAGTATAAAATACAAAAAACTGCTGTAGGGAGATGCTCAGAAAATGAGTGGAGTTGAGTTCGAGATGGCATGGCAGTGGACCGTAGAGAGGGCAGCGGACGTCTGTCGTACACCTCAACTAGGGCCATCACCATGATCTCATCCCCCTTCCCCTCTCTTACAATCATCCGAGACATTCAAACCCCTAGTAGTAAAACAGATCAGGAGATAAAGATAAAAGAGTACAAGTCTACATACTGGATCAGTCCCAAAATACATTCAAAACACAAAAACTGAAAGCAAGTGCAACCGAAGACTTTAAGTTGCATTTCCGCCGGATGTACCCCCTTGATCAGGCCGCATAAGATCACTGTCACCTGTTCGTCCCAACTCCTCCATGATTCTGGTCTTCTTCTTTGAAGCATCACTCGAATCTAGCCATTGAGAAAACCAGAATTTAGTATTAGCAATCAACTTAATCACCGATGTTTGCTTGTTGGAAAAATTCTATCATTTCTAGCATTCCAGATTGACCAACATATAGTAATAGTAATGAGGTGCCATGCATGAGAGAATTTGTGCTTCGTGTTGTCAAAACACCAAGTGGAAAAACATTCCGCAATAGATGCCGGCAGTGTGTGTATGTCAAAGGCCCTGGAAAAGTGAAGCCATGTCTGAGTAGCCTTTGGGCACTCAAAGAAGATATGGTAGGTGGTCTCTGTGTGAAAATCACATTCGCTACAAGTTGTATCTCCATTCCAACCTTTGGAATGAAGTCTGTCTCTGGAGTTGAGCTTCTCCCCACTCAACATCCAGATAAATATCTTGCATTTGAGGGGCGCGCAGTGACTCCAGCATGCTCGATAGAAGGGAGAAAGTAAGCCAGAGTTGATGTAGAAGCGGTAGGCTGACTTGACTGAGAAGCACCCAGAGAAGTCGTGGTTCCATATGGCTCTGTCAGGTTGAAGAGTAGATGGCTGGAGAGAAGAGATGTTTTGAAGCAACTGTCGCTTTTCAGCTAGGATAATACTGTTGGAAGATGTATGAAGACTTGGTCGCCAAGTCCATTGCCCCTGATGAAAGCATCCTTGTGATCTTAGGGAGGCTGCCTTGTTCCAAGCGGCATCATAAAGGTTAGGGTATAGAGTAGCAATGCAGCTTTTGTTGATCCACTTCGATATCCAGAATTTGAGGAGAGCCCCGTCCCCAAGTTCCCATGAGACCCCTTGATCAAATTGCTCTTTGAGCTTGCATAAGTTTTTCCAAAAATCAGAAGAGTTGGCCGAACATATAAAGCTGTTGCTGTCACTTTGAAAGTATAGAGATTTTAAAGTTTGCGTGCAAAGGGAGTTATCATTGTATATCTTCCACCACCATTTCATCAAGAGTGCATGGTTGAAGAGCTGAAGGTCAAGCACCCCAAGCCCTCCTTGCTATTTTGGTTGGCAGATACGCTTCCAACTAGTGCAAGAGATCCCCGATACTTGCTTGTCGCCACCCACCCAGAAGAATCGACTTCTCATTTGGTCAATGCGATTAATCACCCATCGCGGTAACATAAAAAAGGATGCAAAGTAGGTTGGAAGTGCGCTGAGCACTGAGTTAATCAGGATGAGTCTTTCCCCACGTGATAGCATTTTGCCTTTCCATGTTGAGAGCCTGCGCTCAATTTTGAGCAATAAGGGCTGCCAGTCCCTCTTCTTAAGCCTGCCTTTCACAAGAGGCATTCCTAGGTATTTGGTAGGCAAAGTGTCTTGCTTACAGCCTAGGATGTGAGAAAAGGCGTGGAGCTTAGCTTGAGAGCGCCCAAAATAGGTGATGGCTGTTTTGGCCAAGTTGATATGAAGTCCCGAGACATTTGCAAACAGATGCAAAAGAATCTTCAGATGCAACACTTCCTGCTCATTTCCTTTGCAGCATAGCAAAGTATCATATGCAAATTGTAATATAGAGAGGTCTGCAAGGGAACCTCTAAGGTCTAGTTTGGAGAAGGTGTCATTGTTCCTACCGACTCGAAGCATTTGTGCAAGGACATCCACAGCAAGGATGAAAAGCATCGGAGAGAGAGGGTCTCCTTGCTTAAGTCCCCTCTTGGAGCTTATAGTCTTCCCCCCAACTCCATTGACTAAGATATTAGACTTGGTGGAGTGCAGCATTGCCTTTATCCACGAGCACCAACGTGGCCCGAACCCTCTAGCAATTAGTAGCTGATCCAAGAAGTCCCAATTTAGCATGTCGAAGGCTTTGCGAAAGTCAATCTTTAACATAATAGTGTCTGATTTCTTTGAGCAGCATAAATTGATGGCTTCATGTGCGACTAGAAAGCAGTCTACTGTAGATTTGCCCCTGAGAAAAGCACTTTGGGATGAGGAAACAAGAGAGTGAAGGAGCGGGCTCAGTCGATTGGCAAGGATCTTAGTGAAGATCTTCATCGAACAGTTTAACAGACTGATTGGACGGAAATCTGACACAGTGGAGGCTCCATCACACTTGGGGATGAGCACAATGGTTGAATAATTTAACCTGTCCAACGAGGCTTCACCATGCTGAATGGCTAAGAGCATGTTGCAAAGATCATCCTGGATAGTATCCCAATGTTGCTGATAGAAATACATAGGGAAGCCATCGGGGCCCGGTGCCTTATCCCCAATCATGTCAAAAATAGCCTTCTTGATTTCCTCTCTGCTGAAGTCAGCATCTAGAGCAGAAAGGTCCACGTTAGTGGAAGGATACAGCGTCGACCACTCAATTCTGAAGTCAGGGTCGGTGTTGGAACCACAAATTTCCTGAAAATGTGCGTCAAAGCAGGATCGGATGGCCATCTTCGGAAGGTTGGACCATGTAAACTTCCTCCCTGCAAGTGGCAAATCAATAAGCTGCAGTTGTTGTATCCAACTTCGGAAGTGCTTCATGTCTCTGCTAGAGCCAGAGCCTCGGTTTCGTTCCTGGTTGGATATGGTCACGTTAAAATCTCCACATATAACCCATGTATCACTGAGAAGCTTACTCCGCTGTATTATTTCATGGAAACATAGTTCCCTATCATCAAGCTCAAAGGGAGCGTAAACTGAGGTAAGTGACCACTGAACTCCTGAAGCCTTGGTGCGGAAGGAGACGGAGATAGAAAAGATGTCAACAGCACTATAAGTGCAATAAAAAAGATTGTCATTCCATCCAATAAGAATGCCCCCATGGCTATCAATCGCATCGAGGGATCTCCAGGAAGTAATATAATTGCCTCCAATTGAGGACAGCTTTCTAGGGGTAGGAGCAGAGAGTTTGGTCTCTTGGAGACATACCACATCTATCTTAGCATTTCGCAGACCGTCTTTAACTAAGGCACACTTATAGGGGTTGCCTAATCCTCTAACATTCCAGCTTCCTATCTTCATTGAAAGTGATAATGCACAGCAAAAAGCACGATAAAATCATAAACATGCATCAGCCTCAAGCTCTAGTTGAGATGTTGCTGTTGATCATGGTGATCAACTACAATCTCTGCAACTTGCTTGAGTTTGGTGAGCGAATGTGGCCCTGCAGCCGCCACTCCCACCGATTCCGCAACTTCAAGAAGATCATCATTCGAGAGCAAAGCGAAAGGGTTTTGATAGACTGAATTAAAAGAGTTCTTCGAAGAGGATGTACCTGACGCTTTGCGGAGGGACGCACTCTTAGCGGAGGCGCGCAGGTGCTGAATGAATGGCCTGGTGGTTGGCAGCCTAGTAGCCGAGCGGATACGTTTTCGGCGCTTACTAGTGCCTTCATCAAAGCCAGGAGGAACAGAATCTGTGGAGGAGGTGGCGGCTTGGCGCCGAGGAATGAGTGACCTGGTACGGAAGGTAGAGGTTGCGGCACCAACTACTCTGGAACTGAAGTGTAACGGCTGAGAACTCTCGGACTTGGAGTCATGCTTCCCTACCGCCGCATCAATGGCGTGCTCAATTGCCGGCTTGATTTGATCAAAGAGAGACTGGGGGATACTAACAGGTTTGCCTTCCCAAGTCAAATAGCAGAGCTGCTCATCTGCAGCGATGTCATGAGAATTGGCAGAGCTGTGGGGTCGAATCTGGGAGGCTTCTGATGGTATGTTCAAGTTGTCTTTAGGTGAATCTGAGTTGATTACGATAATAGGTGGCAGAATTGTAGGCAAAGTTGGGACCACAGGAATCGCAGCATCCGGGACCACAGGAATCTCAGCATTTGGAATCTTAAGACTCGAATCAGCCATACCTGAGATATTTAAAAATTGCTTGGCAAATAAAGAAGGATTTGGTGGGGCCTGGAATTGCGCTGCCATATCCTGAACTGTATCAACTTCTTCCGTGATCTTAGCTTTCCCCTTGGGGTCTCCAATCACACCCTGATTAGGCAGCGAGATTTGCGGCTGGGGTTGAACAGGATTACTCATCGGTAGATCAGGATTGAGCACCGGCGGTGATTCTCTCCGGCGCCAGAAACTAGTGGAGGACCCCTGTTGTTCTGAAAAGAGCTTAGTCTTACCACTGGCCACGTCTGCGGTAGGGATGGGACTGCCATAGATGAGGACTGGAACTTCATGTATCTGTAGCTCTTTGGTCCAAGGCACTTGGTAGTGGATCATCAAATTTTTGGGAATGTGGCCGACGTCCTCTACTTCGATTAAGACCAGAGCTTGGTCTCTCATAGCTGCTGCCTTCATATCCCCGCTCAAAGTAATGAGCTTGCCAAAGGGGCGGATGATTTGCTCTACTGAAGTATGGTTCCACATGTGGTACGACAAGAGAGGGACGTTGATCCAGATGAAGCAAGGCTGAGGCTTCATCTTTGCCCCAAAGTCCATTGACCATGGTGAAAATGTTGCATTGAACCCGGAGAAGCTGAACATCCCTTCCGAGATAGCACGCCTTGCATCTTCTTCCGAAGGGAACTGCACATGGAACACCCCCTCAGAAACTTTCTTTACAACCCACCACCCCCCTTGTCTTCTCCAGGTGAAGTTCAGGGCACTCTCCACCGTTGCAGCATCAGGCTTAGATCTGGGGTTAATGAGGTGGAGAAAGGCACTTGCATGTAGCGCTAGGAGTGCTGCAGCGATCTCGGAGTTGTGGTGGAGTTCAACGGCTAAGGAATCTCTCCTATTGAAGAGTGGGCAGTCTCTGACCCGGTGACCCACCTTTTTACAGTTGAAGCAATGTATGCCGATCTTCCGACAGTCCACTGCAAGATGACCCGTGTCGCCGCACCGCATGCATCTGACTTCCATCTTGTTCCGGCGATGATTTTGGTGTAGCTTCGAGGTAGGGGTGGAGCGGTAATGGTATGAGGAGTGGCGGTTTGGGAAGGGTTTGGGTGGAATTTTTGGTAGAGAAAGGGAAGGGGCAGGGTGTAAATGGCGTGGGCATGGGATTCGAGGGGGGTAATGATGGGGGGTAGCCGCCATGAGAACCTGAGCATAAGATCTGCTCTTGTTCCAAGGCGTCCATGCTCTCTCCTCTCTCCTCTCTCCTCTCTCCTCTCTCCATCTTGTAGAAGAAGGTAGATCTGTCTCTTGATTTCTTTGAGTTGTATTAGACTGATTTTCTTAATCTTTGAGTTCTCCAAATTTGTCATCAAACTTGTTTTTTAATGATATATTATAAGTTTCTTCATTTATTTTCAAAACTCTTAAATATTTTCTCATTTGATTGTCTAATTTGATTTCTATTTATCTCATAAAGGTAAAATCATGGTTAACTTAGTGATATCTTACATAGGGATAAATATAAAATAAAGTCCAAATTATTAGGGGCATATACGAAAATATATATTTGTGAGGAATATATATGATATTATCATATTTGTTAGGGGTATGCATATCAAAAACCCTCGTCAATAAATGCCCTTTGAAGGAAACTGCACAGAAGTGATGCCGCACAAACTCTTCACACAAAATCTACTTCTTTAAAAAAATCTCTAGTGGAGATTGAGCTTTGAGAATCCGAAATCATTTCAACTTTTAGAATTGTTTGTGTTTGGTTTTTCTGTTACACAAGCTTTTATTTTTGATAAGTTAGAGCATCCACAGTCGTTTTTCTCATATGCTATAAAATGGCAGCTACAGTAATAGCAAATACAATCAATCACTGCAGTCGTCGTTTGCTATATTGTTTCTCATTTTTTAGAGCGACGGTATATGATATACCGTCTCATCGTTTCAAATAAATTAAAAAAAGTTAATTACTTATTAACTATTAAACTATATTAATTAACTAAATTAAATAATATAATAATAACTAAACCTAATTAATATACTAACTAAACCTAATAACTACTCCTAATTATACCCAATCAGCATTATTGGCAGCTACTGTGGATGCTTTTTCATGGACGGGGTATCATACCCCGTCCGGGGTATGTATCCCCGTCCCACTATTTTGTTTTTTTGTTTTTTTTTCTAATCACTCAATTCTGGCCGTTCATTTATTTAAAAAAAAAAAAAAAAACAAATTAAAAAAAAAAGGAGAGACGGGGTTTGATACCCCGGCCGGGGTATCATTCCCCGTCTGAGGGATTACTAAAAAAAAAACATTTTTTATTTGGAGAGACGGGGTATCATACCCCGTCTGGGGTATGTATCCCCGTCCGACCTATTTTTTAAAAAAAAATTGAAATTATTGAGACGGGATATGATCTTCCGTCTGAATCGATTAAAAAATTATTAAATCGGAGAGACGGGGCATCGTCCTTTATAATTTGAGAAAGTTCATTTCGTTTCTCATATTTGAGAAATGAGAATAGAACGTTTGCCAAAAAATGAAAAAATGAGAAACGATTACAGCGCATCGTTTGCTATAATATGGCAAAATGGGAGATATAGAAAACACTGTGGATGCTCTTATAGAACCTTTTTGAATTTACGATTTCTTTCTACTTTGGGCTTTCTACACTTTTCGGTAGGCCCATATATGTGGGGTTAATCATAGATGTGGGCCAGGCCTTTCGACAACAGTCCACTTTAAAAGATATGCTTAAGAAAGATGGTATTTTCCGAACTAAATTTATCAATACAGTATAGCCTAGTTGCAGCTTTGTGCGTCCAGTTACCTTGTAGCCCACATGAGATGAGAATAAGCAAAAGGCCCATAATTAACTGTCCCACCCAAACTGGGCATTAAAATTTCCAATGGCTTTTAAAAATAGGTACATTAAATCACCTAAAAAATTAATAAGTTCTTGTTTAACTTTTTGACATATTCAAATTTCTTTTTAAATACCAAAGAAAGACAGGGTAAGCCCTACCTTAATTATAAGATAGGGAGGTGTAGTGCACAACGGAAGAGAACTCATAATATCTATATAATAAAACACAAAGAAAGCTATCAAGTGACTTTCCTTCAATCCCCCAAAAATCAAAGGCACTCTAACCTCACAAAACACAATTCCTCCCCAAAAGTCAAATTCAAATCCCCCCAAACAACTCATTTATTTATTTAATTATCTCTCTCTCTCTCTCTCTCTCTCTCTCTCTCTCTCTCTCTCTCTCTCTATATATATATATATATATATATATACACTAGTAATATACACGGGCGATGCACGTATCATTTTTTTATAAAAATTAAAGTAAAAACTCTGATTTACACGTGGTATGAATGTTGGCAAGTTGCATAAATTTCAAGCATTATATCTCACTTTGAGGATCATTATACTAACAGTTCACAAAAAATAGTTAAGCACAAAGTCACATAAATTATTCTTGATAGTTCTGAAAAAAATAGTTATGACAAATTAAACATCAAACCTTACCTTCTCACACAGGTGATAACTTTCATGTTGTTTGTCATTCACCTTCACAAATCACCCATAACATTAATTCATTTGAAAAGTAATTAAGATAATTAAGGATGTCAATAATTTTTACAATAATAATTATAAGAACTGAACCATGCTCCTGAGTTGGCTTATTTCTTCACCCATCTTCCTCTTTATCTCAATCTGGACCTCGTTAATGGCTGCCTCAAGATTCTGCTTTAGTGATTCTAGCACAGGCACACTGTACTCCTCACTCTCATCGATACTCATAAACTTGCAGTTTCCACAGTAACAATCAGACTAAATATACTGTCTTGCCCAATGCAATGCACATATTTACTTACAACATTCTGGTCTATCCACAAAACCACCTTTGCATGGTAGACTCAAATAAGTTAGAAGCATAGAGATGATAAATCAAGTTATCAATCCATTGATCAAATTCAGAAGTGCATACCATGACCCAGTATCCAGGGTTATATATTCCAACACCACCACTTGGACATATATTAGACCCATCATTATCACATAATACATCCATTCGAAGTGCAACCTCATTACGATCAAAACAGGATGTACGGTCTGTTGATACAGTAATATATGATTCGTTTCCAATTATAAACCATGGATCAATGTTTGAAGGAGTGTTAGGACCTCCAGCTTCAAATCCTAGATGAAATTATATGAAGACATAAGTGAGAAGTATATGTAATTTTCAATCTACTGATCATGTCAGAATGTAAAGTAGGCAAAATCGTTGAACTGAGAAAAGAAATATGTGAATTGATAAAATAATTAGCAGTAATACGCAGGTCATTTTGGCACTTTGACATTTATAGAATGATAACAGATGAGGTTGCAAAACTTGTGTCTTCAAAAGTGAGACTGATATTAAAGCAAAAAAGAAAGCAGAATAATAAGAATATGTCTGCATGGCTAGCCACCTCGGTTAGCTGTCTATTCCCCTAAAAAAAGAATAATAAGAATATGAAAGACATTTGTGAAAAATTTGAAGCCGTTTAGAATCATCTTAAGCATATTTGACCGTTTGTAAGAATTCTCGCTGTTATGTAACAAAGTTTAGAGTGCAGACACTGACTATACCCCTATTGCTTATAAGCTCTGCCCATAATCCACCAGCACCAACATGGTTGAGCTCCTACATTGATCAGTATTTTCTGAACATTAGGTTGCAAATACATAACTGTCTAATAGAATATGAACCATTTTGATTAAATGGAAGGATAAAAGTACATACAACACTGGTCAATGAACCCTCAATATATTCAAGAATTAGTGAAGAATTTGAAAACTATCGAAAGTAAATTCTACCCCAAGATTTATGTAGTAGGAAGATTTGTCAGATTAGAGAAGTATAAACCGGGCCCGGAGGCTAAGGAAATCAATCATTTCTCCTTATGATCCGTGGTACAGGTAAAATCAGCAAATCTTGTGCCGATGTATAATGAATTTTGTTGAACTGTGAAGAAACAATTTGTTCCTGTTTTTCTCACTACAGAGCCTGGGAGATGTTTCTGATCATTCTAGTAATATTTTCCGCAAGGCTTGGCCCATTTAAATTAGCCTTTCTCAGATATTTGCCAAACACCCTCTTCCATATGGAGAATATTGTGAAAGGATTTTTTGCAATAGATATCATCCTCACCTTCTTTGTTGCGTATCTAGACAGAAAATCTCATCTTTTGATTGATAAACTAAACAAAATTGCTGTCAGGTTTCTTTAAGAAAAATATAGTAAATTATTAACAAAGATCAATTTTTTAGAACAAATAAAATTTTCTTTAAAAACAAACAAAAAATTATGATTACATGATGAAAATCCTTACCCTAATAGCTGATGATCCTCTACCTTTTGTTAGGTTTCTACCCAAATGAGAGTAATGTTGGGTAATGTTCCATCTATGAAACCATGAATCAAAATAATGTCAGTCATCATTATTAACCGAAAAACAATTTTTTTTATGATATATGATGAAGATCCTTACCCTAATTGCTGAATAGAGTCTTGGATTACTCTTAGAGGAGCCGAGTCTCCGATAATTAACTTTTTTAACCAAGATACAGTGCCAACGACGAAACCAATAAACTGAAACAATAGAACACAATTAAACCATTTAATCAGTAAAAAGAGTCTCAATAGAACACAATTAAATCATCTGAAACTCTGAAGAGATTAGGGATTGTAACTTACTGTTTGATCCTCCTCATCTACATTTGAGATGATGTTCTTCTGATACACTTTACTATCGCTCTTTATGAGCCTGAATGCGTCCATATGAAGAAACCTCCAAGCTGCATGAAACTCGAGTATCACCATAGTGTCCATATGAAGAAATCATTCATTAATGATGTGATTAAATAATGCAAAAATAGCCTTACCAACATACTCAATAGACGGTCATATTATTTTACCATTTAATTTGAAGTTCCATGACATTTCATCAATACATCATTGTAGACAACTTTTTTTGTATATATGCCTTCCCGACTTGCTAGATCTCCGTTCTTGATTAAAATTTTTGTAGAAGATCTCGAAACTCTCCTAGAAAGAGCAACATATAATTGTTCATGACTGAATACATGATCCGGAAGATACACACCAATACATGGAATTGTTTGTCCTTGCGACTTGTTGATTGTCAGAGCGAAACTCAGTCGGACTGGGAATTGCTTTCTTATGAGTGTGAAGGGCATTCTTACATTTTTTGAAGGCTTAAGCAGAATTTGATGAATAAATACTCTTGTACCATAGTAATGACCAATCACTACTTCTACATCGATTAAATTTGGCGTGAAGTTTTTACGAACTAATCTCGTCCCATTAAAAAGACCAATTTTTGGATCAATATTTCTCAAAAGCATGATTGGAGCACCTATTTTAAGTGTCAACTTATGTTGTGGAAGTCCTCCAAGTGCAATAGAATTTAGATATTCTTGCTGATATAAATTATGTGTATCATTCTCAACTGTGTCAAACGAAAAATATGTTTGTTCATCTCCAGGAAATATACGCATTATATCATCGTTAATTTGGTCAGCAGATTGATTAGTTAGAGTAAGCAGAGCTCTATCAGTAATATACTTCTTGTCATGTGCATTAGAGCTCAACGAAGGGACTGTTTAATTAGTTTTCACCTTCTCATGGAATAACCATATCTGTTGACACTCTAATCATTTCCCTCTCAACATATGGTTCATTTCCATCACCAATGCGTAGGAGATAGTTGGAAAAATCAGAATCTTCATTGGCTTGCATATTTTCTGTCAACCGAACCACAATTACATCATTCCAAGCTGCAGAGTTAACTATACATGAGTCAATAGTTTGTGCTTTTGTACCATACTGCACAACTGGAAAAATTTGTCGAAAATCTCTACCTAAAATCATAACTTTTCCTCCAAATGGCAATTCATTACCAATTATATCTTTCATTGTCTTGTTTAAAGCCTCAAAAGCATGATGATGGGTCATTATTGTTTAATTCCAAATGATAGCACTTGAGAGACGTAAAATTTTGGTTTCATCAGATTGGATAGAGATCATACATGATGAAGTGGAACATAACTTTATAGGAATTTTGAATCTTGAGTGTGTTGTACGACCTCCAGGTATCCTTACAAAAGCTATTCCAGAGGATGTCGTTGCTAATATTATATGACCTCTATGTCGCAAAAAAGATAAAATACAGTGATAAAGAAATGTCTTTCCAGTACGTCCAGGACCATCAACAAAAAAGACTTTACTCTCCCCATTAACAGCTGCTTCTGTGATAAGATTGAATGCATACTTCTGTTTCACATTAAGTTTTTCAACTGAGGATAAATCATCATCAGAAATAGGTATTGACTTCTCATCTTCTATCAATTGTGGGATATCGGCCTCTTCATTAACATTGATTGCAGGTAAGTCATAATCATCAATGCTCTTGCCATACTGGTTTAAGAGACCGTTGAGCTCTTTCAGCAATCGTACTTCACATAATCCACTCAGGTTGCATGCAGATGAATAATCCTCAGATATATACGATTTGAATTGGTCCCAGAGTTGCCTTACTCCAACTAGCTCGCAATATATCAATAGTGTCGTAAAAAGTCTTCTCAGAGCCGATGGCATATGAGTATTGGATGCTTCTAAAAGACAACTGCTGATGCTATTATCGCTCTCCAATAATTACTGTCATACTAATTATTGTCATACTATTCAAACTTGAGATACATAATTGTTGATTTACTATTTACAAGGCTTTTCATATACTGTATCGTTCTGAAAACGTGCCGTAGGCACGTGCCCACGGGCAAATCTAGTGTGTGTGTATATATATATATATATATATATTAGCATCTAATTACAAAAAGGTTTTAGACGACAAGATGACAAGAACAGAACTAAAAGAGGGAAATATATTAAAAAAAGAGAGTGAGGGGTGTCTTTAGTGCTAAGGTGTGTCTTTAGGACTACTGTCGTACACTTCAACTTAGTCTAAATTAACACCATAATGACTATCCCTCTTCTAGTGACTCCCCCAAAATAATTTGATTTGTTCAAGACCAAACCAAAACATGAAATCGAAAACTTTAAGTTAATATTATAGAGAATTTCAAATTATGCAGATAAGCTTTCGTATAACATACAAGGATCACAGTAATCAAAAGCAGTAAATTAGGTTTAGGAAAGCAGGGAGCTGAGTGTAATGCCCCTGCCCCGAGCTCGGACAATTTATACAATTTAGAAGACAAATTATTTATAGTATAGTACAACTGCCCACCACATGCTGCCTCTCAAAAGGTGGTTAACCGGATTGGTGACTCTTGATCATAGGCAATAGTATTTATATATTATTATATTCAAGTTGAAATCCGATATGGGACAATTTACTCTTACCTTCCGTTGTCTTTCTCGTATGTGATGTCAGCACACCAAGAAACATACAACCGAAATACTCTTTTTATTTCGGGTGGCCCCACTGCCACATGGTACAAGAAGACAATGGCATCTCATGCTGTTTGCATATCGTGGGCCCCCCATCACTATACAATTTCAATCTATTTACCAAATGTGCCATCAAGGCAACTTAATACACAAATCTGCCACTTTTACTTTTCAAAGTATACTTATATATATTTTTATTCTCTTTGAAAATTACGGGGTGTTACACACACCCCCCTTCAGAAATCAGCGTCCTCGCTGAGCACGGGGCATGCACAATCTAGTGCAGGATTCACTTTCTAGCCGATGTGGAGTGGAGTACCCTGATTCTGCTAGCTGCACCGTACCCTGATTCTGCGGGTTGTTCATTATTTCAGGCCGCAACCTCGCTCCCTCTCAGGCATACCTATACATCTGTTAGCTCCATCTCAGGCATACATCTCACCCACTCTTACCCACACTTGGTGTCGAAAGTCGACTCTGATACCATTTGTAACGCCCCTACCCCGAGCTCGGACAATTTATACAATTTAGAAGACAAATTATTTGTAGTATAGTATAACTGCCCACCACAGGCTGCCCTCAAAAGGTGGTTAACCGGATTGGTGACTCTTGATCATAGGCAATGATATTTATATATTATTATATTCCAGTTGAAATCCGATATGGGACAACTCACACTTACCTTCCGCTGTCTTTCTCGTGTGTGACGTCAGCACACCAAGAAACATACAGCCGAAATACTCTTTTTATTTTGGGTGGCCCCACTGCCACATGGCACAAGAAGACAATGACATCTCATGTTGTTTGCATATCGTGGGCCCCCCATCACTATACAATTTCAATATATTTACCAAATGTGCCATCAAGGCAACTTAATACACAAATCTGCCACTTTTACTTTTCAAAGTATACTTATATATATTTTTATTCTCTTTGAAAATTATGGGGTGTTACACTGAGTTCAGGCTTGAGCTCTGTCAGGGCTTTTAGTTGAAGACATAATCTCCATAACCATCATCATTGATTAGCACTGGGTTGGCAGTAGAATTCGCAGCCATTGCAGCTAGAATAACAAAACCATGTGATGGATTAATATGCAAGTGTACAAAATCACAACAATTAGTATAGTTTATAAGAAAAGAGTGTCAAATTCACAAGTACTAATTATTTTATTGAGTATCGAAATTCACCAGATTATTCATTATTTGGAGAACCAAAGACTAAATTAAATTAAATTAAATTAAAGGAAAAACTGAACTAATTGAAAATAAAGAAACCTAAAATTTTAGGGTTTATAAGTTGCAAAAACAAATCTAGGGCTTTTGATTTCACCTACCTAATCCCACACAATTCATAATTTAATGAAATTGAAAATTCCACTCTTCCAAGTTGTAGACCAAAATCCCCTAATATTCAATATCTTCTCTTGAATAACAATATACATATCTCCAACTAATAACTCGTCATATCTCTATGCAAATTCAATTATTTGAAGATTTATTAAGTTCTTTGGATTTATCTAAAGTCACATTAATCACGGTAAATTATCTCTAATTTATCTCAGGTAATGGTGTTTAATTCTAAACTTCTAAATTACAAGTTATCTCTCAATTCTCCTATGATTCAAGATATTGAACAATAATTGGCTAGAAAATTGTAATCATTAAGAATAGAAATTAAATTCACAACCATGGAAAAGTAGAATAATAAAGTAACAATGAAACTTAAATTGTATTTTCAAAGCTAGGCTACATTGAAACCCTAGAAAATAAAATTAGTTTATGGCAAAATTAAAACTAACAAACATCGTATTGAATTGCATAAAGAAAAATAGAAGAGAAGAAAGAACTCTAGATGATCTTGACGACCGCTATGGCTCTTGCTCTCCAACGGTGTAATGGGTCGTCTTCTCAAAATCTCCTAGCCTCCAACCTTGTTCGATTACTTTAGAGTTCTCATCAGCATCTATATATAGCACCTAAAGAATCTCTAAAAAAATATACACAAATACATCCAATTGGACTAGAAACCCGTTGCTCAAAATATAGCCAACCACATGTTACGGTTGACTGCAATTTATTGCGGTCGACTGTATTTTGCTGTTCTCCAAACAGAGCCTATTAGCGGTCGACTGCGTCTTTTTGCGGTCGACTGTAATTTTTCTTCTTGCACAAAGATGCAAAAAAAAAAAGATTTTTCCAGAGCTAACCACTCATTTTGAAGAAGACTCAAAGATCGACATCTCATTTATAAAAAAAATTGAGATTTGCCCAACTTCTAGTTTGAAACAGCCATGCAAGTTCTAGGTGCTGTTATTGCTGTTTTTTTGCATTGCTTTGTGTCTTCTCTTTATCCAACTCCAAGCTCCATGATTATGTATATTTGAGTCCACAATGCTAACAACCATCTCATTCCATTAAAAACAAACAAATAAATAATATTAAGTAGAAAGAAGATGAAATTCAAAGAAAGAAACGCGAACTCATAATTTTAATGCATAAAAAGAATAATAAAATAATGTAGAAATTACACTCATCAGCTTGCATCAAACTTGAAGCTCCCTGGTCCTCTGAAGCTCCCTGGTCTTCAATTGATTTCATCATTTTAGTTTATTCTTTTTGTCGGGTGCAGCTGTATTAAGTATTAACCTAAGAGGAGAAATAATAAATTACATAAGATATTAGTTTATCAGTATATAAGGTAGAAGAAGTAAAAATAGATATTTGTTTCTTTCTAACCATAGAGCCCAACAAGTAGAAACAGTGACTAAACACCACACACGAACACCACACACGAGCAATTGATGGCCTAAAAGGTGCAAAGCACCAAGATGTGAAGCAATCATGTAAAGATGCAGGCAAAGAATGTATATGTAATAAGCTCAGAAAATGACCATATTCCAATCATAATAGGGCACCAAAGAAAGATGTGGAAGCTGAAATCAACTGAACATGCACAAGAAGTGCATGCCACATTTCCAACCCAGCCTTTCTTACTCATATTTTTCCTTGAGTGAATTTTGTTCCAAGTGATATGCTAGATGAAGACCTTGCACTAAAGACAAGCGAAGCTACTCCAATTTGTAGCATCATAAGTTGATTTCACCCCACCAATAATGAAGAAATTGTATGCTGGTCTGACAGAGTACAATCCTCATGCAATGTGCTTCGACCTAGAATGTCCAGCACAGATGAGTGAGAGAGTCAGTTAAAAGTCTACTGAAGTCTTGCTCTCTCACCAACCATAATCCTTCTGAGTCTTGGCCTCCATATCTAAGTAAAGCCCTATCATCTACCTTGTGTGAGAAGTGGTGTCTGAATTTCCCCAGCTGTAGTGCCCAGCCTAGGAAACGAATTCTCAATGCTAAGCCCTTCAATCCAATTATGCTTCCAGAACAAGATGCTAGAGCTAAATCTGATTTGCCTTGAGATATTGGAGAAGAGTTTGTGTTTGAACCTAAAGTGGGGCCATTCCAAAAAGTATAAGTAGGGGATGAATCACTTCTTGTTGCACCCTTGCAAAACACCAGTTTATCATTTGCAAATTGAAGGACTATTACATGTGTTAGAGGTCCTCTCATGTTTAGGTGGGGATGGTGGGTGGGTAAGTACTCGGGGGGGGGGGGGGGGGGGGGGTTAGCACCATCAACATGATATCGCTGCAAGTTCATATAGTTTGCCGCAACTAATATCATCAACGTGAGACCACGACGTTCGAATATCGTTGAGGGGTGAAGAATGCCTCAGGATAGGTGGAGTTCGTGCGGAGGTTGGTAACTTCGTGTCAACCCAGGCGTGCCTTTGAGGGGTATACTGATTTGTGAGATTAGGTTGAAGATTGATTCAACTAGCTAAAGAAAATTACTGAATTGAGTTCACTTACAGGTGGTGTCAAAGAGTCTAGAGATGATTAATCACACAATGTTGATAGCATGCGTATGCAATCTATGGTGGAGATTGTTAGCATTTTATCTCTTGCATACTTGTTCAATTAGAAAAAGAGACGACGAAGCATGGAGGTGAAGCATCGAAGAGAGACGAAGTCAGCAAGAAGCACACATAGAGATGTACAGTCGATTGTAAAACCCTCGAGTCTAGGCATGCTGAGCTGCGGTCGACTGCACACTTTGGGAAGTCATTCGTTCGTGGCTGATGTACTGTTTTGGGCCTATATTCGGTGATTCTTTTGGGTACCATTTTCAATTACAGGTTAGATCGTATGACTCCTATCATGTGACTTCTTTTACAGGATATATCGAATGACTTATGTATCAAGACTATAATTAAGGTTTCTCTAGATCTCTATATATTGTAATATCCTCAATGAGAGGTGAAGTGCTTCATTGATATTATTCTCCATTGCAAATGAGATTTGAGAAATAGTTCTTGGTCAGTGAGTTTAATTCCTTACATTGAGAGAATTTGTAACTCATTGTAATATTATCTAGTTGAATATTATATCTCACTATATTTTCCTCCGGATTAAGCAAAAGCTAGCTGGGATAAATTCCTTGTGTGTTTTGTGTTGAATCAGTGGATCTACTTGTTTGGTTGTTCGATTAGTTCGTCTCACCTACCTCGCTATCCTCATTGATCTAAATAGTTTCGTTGTGCCACACCAATTTCCCCAACAATGGTGGGTGGGGAAATACCTCTTCCTCTCTGAGTCTAAGCATCTGTGCAAGGATATCAACAGTTATGATAAATATCATAGAGGATAAATGGTCCCGTTGTTTGAGACTTCTCTTACAATTGATAGAATTACCTCTTTCCTATTAATGAGGATTGTAGATTTTGCATGAAGTAGGACCATATGAATCCATTTGCACCAATTAGAGCCAAAACCTTTCGCAACCAACATATCTTCTATAGTGAACTTAAATTAAAATCCTTTTTAAACTTCTTAAGCATAAGAACACCTGTTTTCTTCTTAGAGCAGAGATTTACGAGTTCATGTGCAACCATAAATCAGTCAAGAATAGACTTATCCTACAAGAAGGCACCCTCGAATGACGAAGCCATACTCTCAAGAAAAGGACAAAGTCTGTGAGCTAAGACTTTGGTGAACATCTTAAAAGAGCAGTTGAGCATGCTGATTGGCCTTAAATTCATGAACCTTTTTTTTGCACTGTCACAGTTAGGAATCAAGATGGTGTCCGAGTTATTTAGCCTAGAAATAACTCCTGCGTCAGAGTAAATATCATTTAACATATTAAGATGATCAGTCTGGATTACCTCCCAAAACAATTGATAAAAACTCATTGAATAACCATCAGAATTAGGTGTTTTGTTGCCACTCATTGCAAAGAAAACTTACTTAATCTCCTCCAAGGAAAAAAGGACCTCCAACATGGCCAGGTTGGAAGGCTGGTTCTATAGGGATGGCCAGTCAATGTTTAAGGAACGGGAGATGGATATTCCACATATAGACTGATAATGCTGATCCAAGAATTGTCTCTTGCCTTTCAAATATGTGATAAAGATGATCATCATGGATGAAGGTGCGGATACAGTTCCTCATTGGCAATGGATTTAGTTCATTCTTCTTCTACCATTGGGAATACAATGGAAGAATCATCACCTTCTTTGAGCCAGGAAAGCCTAGCCCTCTATCTCTAATACATAGAGTTCTGATACTCTATAGCTAGGGAGGATCTATCTTCAGTTTCAGCTGTCATTGTTAGATATTATAGTCCCACATTGGTTATTGGGCTAGCTTTGTATTTGGCTCACTCCTATATATATGAGATATCGTACTCAGTTATTACTCAATTCAATAGTCAGTATTGTTTTCATCTCTCTGATTCATCTTAACATGATATCAGCAAGTTATACGAATTTTTCGTTCTTCCCAAAACCCTAGAATTCCAAAACCCTAGAATTCCAAATAATAATAATAATAATAATAATAATAATAATAATAATAATAATAAAATAATAAAAATTAATAATAAAAAAATCCACAACAGCATCAGCAACAACATCTTCGTCAAGTTTTCTGTCTATCCACAACAACATCAACAACAGCATCGTCGTCAAGTTCTTCTGTCGAATCCATCCTCAAACTCCCCTACTCCCACCCTTCCTCTGCCATCAAGTTCTTCCGTTTGTCCGCCCTCTACCACCCCGAACCATTGCCCTACCATCAAACCCGACCTCCCTACAGCAACTCCAAACCCGAAAACAACCCATCGTCTTCAACCCAACAAAAACTTTGATGGGAAACCCTAGCCGCGATCTTCATCTCAATGCTTTTCCCCTTCGATTGGATTTGAAAATCAAAGTTTTTCTAGGGTTTCGTCGAAATCCTTGCCGAAATCCCCTTCCCCCTTACCCAAATCAACAACAATATCAGCATTATACCCCTGGTACCCTCATCCTTCCTCATCCCAATCCTGAAGTCCCCAAAAATCCTATTGTCCAAATCCCCTTCTCCTAGCTGCCGTCCTCCAATACCCTATATTTCAAACCCGAACCGAACCCACTTTCAATACATATCCGAAACCCTATTACTCTCTTACCCTAAACCCAAAAACCCAAATACCCATATCTCCTAACCTTACCCGACCCGCAACTCCAAATCCAATTACCCAAACCCTCCTTTTCTTTTCCAAAAATAAAAATAAAAATTTGCAGGTACTACTACTTGATGGAATCTTTGTCTCTCCCACATATTTTTGCCTCTACTGACTTCCCCGATGCAACCGCCTCTCGTTCCTACTCAAGATTCAAACAGCAGCAGCGCCACCTTCAGTCTACCTCCGGCCTCCTACCTTCTCCTAACATCATTCCTCACCCTACCCCACCTCTACTTCCGACACCGGTAGCACCGTCCTGCCCCCTATCCCGATCCAGACACCAGCAACAGCAGCATCTCTCTCCTCATTGTGTTCTCAGTCACAGCAGCACTAGTCTTATACCTCCTCTCAGTCAAAGCAGCACTAGTCTTATTCCTCCTCGCGGTGCTTCTTCCCTTACATCCTCAGCCTTGCCCGTCACTTCAGCCTTGCCGTCTCCTGCTGATTAGGCTAATCTTCAGCAATGCCTCACTCAGTTGGAACTACAGCTCATGGGCCAATCTATCAATGCTGGCTCCTCTGCTTCTGCATTCTCTGCCACTCCCAGTATGAATTCATTCTAGATTTTAGATTCTGGTGCATCACATTATCTCACTAGTAATCAGATACTGTTCACCACTTGCACTGCACTTTCCTCTCACTTTCCATCTCTACACACAACTGATGGCTCACCACTTTTCGTTGCACACTCAGGGGCAATTAGCTTTCCCACTCTCATATTACCATATGTTCTTTATGCTCCCTATTTATCCATAATTCTTATTTCTATTAGTGCGTTGTGCGATAGTGGTCTTGTAATTACTTTTGACTCTTTCAATTGTTCTATTACTGATTCATACACCGGTGAAGAGTTTGGGTGTGCTAGTCGTCAGGGTCGTCTATATCATCTAGATTTTTTTCGTGCACATCACTCTTCTTCTAGTTTTTCCGATATTGTTTACTTTGATGCTGATCTATGGCACAGACATTTAGGTCATATTAGTGCGTCTCGACTCCAGACTTTAGTCCGTATTGGTGCCCTTGGTTCTCTTACTTTTAAACATTTATCTGATTGTCAGGGTTGTCATTGTCATTTGGTCAAACATATCGCACTACCCTTTAGTCACAAAAGAATTTCTCAAACCACTCATCCTTTTCAACTTGTTCATTCTGAAATATGAGGACTCTCTCCCGTTCCTTCGTGGAAAAGTTATCTCTATTATGTTGCCTTCACTAGACATATATGAGTTTTTTTATGCGTCAGCGATCTGACACACCTGATATTTACTGGTTCTTTATGACTATGATTCTCATTCAGTTCGGTGTGCGCATTAAGAATTTCCGATCGGACAGTGCATGTGAGTACACTTCAACTACTATGAGATCGATCCTTTAGTCTCACGATACCATTTTCAGCAATCATGCCCTTACACTCATGAGCAGAATGGGATAGCTGAACGCAAGCATCGTCACATCCTTGAGACGGCTTGCACTGTTTTACTCTCCTCTTCTGCTCCTTGTTCTTTCTAGGCTGAAGCTGTTATGACCTCTGTTAGTCTCATTAACATTACTCCCTCGTCTGCCCTAGCTGGTATGATGCCTTTTGAGGCTCTTTATCACTCACCTCCCGACTACAGTATGCTCCGTACCTTTGGGTACACCTGTTACGTCCTTCTCCCTCCTACTGAGTGCACGAAGCTCTCTACTCATGCTGCTAAGTGCGTTCGCCTAGGTCTCAATCCCAAATACAAAGGTTATCAATATTTTGATCCATTGGCGGGTCGTGTCTGCATTTATCGACATGTATCCTTTGTGGAAGACTCTCCTTACTACCTGAATCCCCCCAAGGATACTAGATTTCTCAATTCTCCAGTTGTTGCTAGCTCCCCAACTTCATCTTCCCACATACCTTTTGATTCCACTCCTCTAGCTCCATTCACATCTCCTGCAGTCCTTACACCTATTGTTCTCCTTACTAAAACACCATCTGCATCCCCACAGCTACCAGCACCCACCCCACCTACTTCCTCACCGACACATGCACCCACCGCTTTGTCAGTCTACACGTTCCACTTCTGGTATTCCTCTGGCACATTATACACTTGATGCCTCTGGTCTTTCTGACCTGTTTGGTTTTCCACCATAGCTTTCTACTCACCACAGTTTCATGCATATCTCATTGTTATACACTCTACACGTGAGCCCAGAACCTATAAGGACATAATTCAATATCTTGAGTGAAGGAAAGCTATTGCAGAGGAATTCAGAATATTTGATCAGACTGGCACTTGGAATGCCGTTCCTCTGCCAGAGGGCGTTCATCCTATTAGTTGCAAGTGGATCTTCAAGGTTAAATATCAACCTGATGGATCTATTGAAAGGCGCAAGGCTCGTCTAGTAGCTCGAGGATTTACTCAGGAGCATGACATTGATTATGATGAGACATTTGCTCCTATTGCACAGATGACTACTGTTCGCACTTTTCTTGCTGTTGCAGCCATCTGTCAGTGGCCGTTATACCAGATGGACATGAAGACTGCTTTTCTTCATGGTACCTTATCTGAGGTTATTTATGTGGATCCTCCTCCTAGCCTTCCTACTCCTCGTCATGTTTGCCAGCTGCATCGGGCTATATATGGTTTGAAGCAGGCTCCTTGAGCATGGTTTGAGTGTTTTCGTCTTATCATCACTAAGGCTGGTTTTAGTCAGAGTTCTCAAGACAATTCTATGTTTATATGGTCATCACTGTAGGGGATGGTACTTCTACTACTCTATGTTGATGATATGATCATTACTGGGGATGACTCCGTAGGTATTACATCCACCCAGAAATACCTTCACTAGCAGTTCCATATGAAAGACCTTGGCAGACTACGTTATTTTCTGGGTCTAGAGATTGTTCATGGATCTCGGGGGATACTCATTTCTCAACAAAAATACACATAAGATATTATTTCCGCTGCATGCTTCTCTAACAGTCGATCAGCCGATACACCATTAGAGCTTCATGTGAAGCTTCGTCCCACTGACGGTGAGCTCCTTCCTGATCCTACTAGATACAGACAGATTTTTGGACAGCTTGTCTACTTATGAAAAACCAGACCCGATATTGCTCACACAGTCAGTGTTATCAGTCAGTTTGTTTCCGCTCCTACGTCAGTTCACTATGGTGCTCTTCTTTGGATTCTCAGATATCTTTGGGTCACTATTAATTGCTTATTATTCATGCCTGCTACATCCAAACTAGAGCTGAGTACATATTCTGATTCAGATTGGGCAGGTGATCCTACTACCAGACAGTCTACCACAGGTTTCTGTCTATTTCTTGGTGATTCGCTGATCTCATGGCAAAGTAAGAAACAAGCAGTAGTTGCATGTTCTTTGACCGAAGCTGAGTACAGAGCAATGACAGCTACTACTAGAGAGATTGTTCATGTTCGTTGGCTGTTATCAGATATGGGTGTCACCCTTTCAGGAGCTACTCCTCTTCACTATGATAACTGGAGTGCACTACAAATTGCAAGCAACTCGGTCTTCCATGAGTGAACGAAGCATATAGAGATTGATTTTCATTATGTTCGTGAGCGCTGTTGCTGCTGATTTTGGTGTGGGAGCAAACAGATAAATTTATGGATTCTTCAGAAAATGAATAAGACAAACCCGTTGACCTTTTGACTTTTCCCAACGTGTTGACTCGTTCCTTACTGCTGCTGCGAACCTGTAAAAAGTGCGATACACCGGGGGATCCCTCCGACGCACCCTTCGACGCTCTTGTCAGTAATCAGGAAGATTCTGAAAGAGCTTTATGTAGAAAAATATTGATTACCCCATTATGGTAGGGGGAGAGGGGTTTTTATAGTTGCCTTAGGGATCCATTTCGAGATAAGAACAAATCACTACTTTCCGGTGTAGATGGATAGAAGTGGTTAAAACCACCTCTTAGGGGTAATTATGAATCTGAATTCTCCTTTATCCTTCTGAATTGGTTTGTAATGGGTTGGAACCTGTAACCAGTAGAACAGATCTGTTTATGGATTATTGGGCTTTGAAGAAAGACCCAGTTCCCATTTCAGACCCGTTTGTAGGTGAAATTATCGTTTTACCCCTGAGAGCTTTAAGATTCGTGCCCGATTTGAACGATCCTGATTTAATCCTATTTTTAGCCATATCACGAGCTCCCCACTCCCGAAGACTGAGTTTAACAGCCTTTGAAGAGTAGTTTTACTGTTTTAATGACGTACGGGATTTTATCGGAGTTCTCGGCTGAGTTGGACCTTGCTTGAGGTGTAACGGTGTTATTCTGGGCTTGTAAAATACCCAAAATTATTCTCAGATTTTTCTGAATTTTTTCGAATTTTTTATTCAATTTCCGAATTAAACAATTAATTATCGAAAAATTTAATTAATTATTCTAATTTAATAATTATTATTTGCAGAATTTAAAGTTATTTTCTGAATTAATAATTATTTTTAGAATATTTTAATTAATTTTTTCTCATTTTAAAATATTTTTTCAGATTTTTTAAATAATTAATTCGATTAATTAAATAAATAAATAAATTAATTAATACCTGATGACGTGGTGTGATCCTGCACGTCGATCAAGATCAAGGAGTGCGCATCGCAAAGCAGGACATTTTTCTCTATTTTTCGTTCGGGAGTCGCTCTGTTCGACACCGTCCGAACAAAAATGTTTGACAACCAACCAGACCGCGCCACGTGGCCGATCAACGTTGACTGCCACGTGGCAATTTTTCCCCCCTCTCTTTCTTCTTCTTCCCACCTCTGTCTATGTCTTCCTCCTTCTCCTTCGACACCTTCGTCAGTCTTCTTCGTCATTGACTTCGAGCTTGTAGACAATAGGGAGCTGGGCGAGTTGACGAAGGAGACGGACGAGCACGGTGAGCGCGGCAAGGGAGTTAGGTGAGTTCGGCGAGAAAATACCGTTGGGTTCGACGAAGCCCGAGGAGTGGAGCTCGTGAAGGAGAGCTCGATAGTGGAATCGTCGAGGAGGGTTTTCGGCGAAGCTTGGAGTTTGGGCGAGCTCGGCAAATAAGGAGATGTTTGGCGATGCTCAAAGTTGACGAGCTTGGCAAATGCGGCAAGTAGCCATGTCAGGAGGCGAGTATGGAGAACGTGGTGAGGTCGGAGAAGTTGGGTTTGGAGCAAGCTCGGCGAGCGAGGCAAATGACGTAAGGGACGTTCGCCAGAGAGCTTTATGGAGGTCGACGAGGCCATGGAGGTGCTTGGTCGCGAGCTTGAGCTCAGAGCTCGTTAATGGCGTGATGGGTTCTCGAGCATGACAGTGGGACGGTTTGGCAAACAGGGTGAGCTCGGCAAACGAAAGACGAGGGAGTTTGGCGAACGAGGCGAGGCTTGAGCTCGGCCATGGAGGAGTTGGCGAACAAAGGAGACGTTCGGCCAGAGAGATGGAGGAGTGCTGTCAAAGGATGTGGGCGAGCATAGCGAACAAGGCAAAGTCGAACGCGGCGAGGCCGAACGAGGTGGAGGGAGTTGGGCAAGCTCGGCGAACAAAATTGGCCGTCGTGCGAGCTCAGCGAGGTTTTGGGTTGGCGATGGAGATGCTCAACGAAGAAGATGAGGAGTTGAGCTCGAGGGCTCGAAGTAGAGCATCGACAATGGCAGTGAGGTCGAGCTTGGCTCTGGCTTTGGAGTCATGGAGATGGAGCTCTTAGAGCCAAGGTGATGGAGGGGCTCGAGCTCGGGGATGATGACTTTGGGAGAGCTCGGCGAACGAAATCGAGGTCGAGCTCGATTTTGGAGACACTCGGCGATGGATTCGGACGTGGAGGTGGTGAGCTCATTGATTGAGAGGGAGTTTGGAGCTGTTTGGGTTTTTGCTCTGTTTTGGTTTTGGCAGGAAACCGTTTTTAGGAGGAAGAAGAGAGTGGGTTGTGGGTGTGGGTCACTAACGGGTTCAAACCCGACCCGTTAACCCCTTAATTCTTATTCCTCTTTATTTGTTTGTTTATTTGGTGAATCTTATCCGTCAATCTTGATTTGAGCACAGATTTTGAGGTGATCTGACGGCGAGCATAGGATTCCAGTTCCCCTTTTTTGTTCGGGACCACGTTTGTTCAACAAGCGGCAACGAACGCATCGAATGTGGCAAACAACAGGGAGTGATAGTGTCATAGGGCTATTGACTGGTCAACATCTTTTGCTCACATTACATTTGGGAACACGTCTGTTCGACGACCAGCGGCGAACGTGTCGAACGAGCCGTCGGATGTGGCGAACGGCTAGAGAGCGACACGTGACACTGGCAGCGTTGACTGGTCAACACATTTTGCTCATTTTACGTTCGGAATCGCATCTGTTCGACAACCAGCGGCAAACATGTCGAACGAACCGTCAAACGTGGCGAACGACTGGGAAACGACACGTGGCACTGGCAGCATTGACTGGTCAACAGTATTTTGCTCCTTTTTTCGTTCGAAAACACGTCTGTTCGGTGCGAGCTGGTGAACGTGGCGAACGATAGGCACTATCTGGTGAATGGTTGAGTTGAGCTTTGTATGACTGTTAGAAAGATCCATTCTTGGAGGCAGGTTTGAGGAGCGACTCTAGGAGAGAGTCGTGCTCCAAACTCATTGAGAAGAGGTCCGTTCTGGAGGCGAGCGGAGCGGGGGGCCGGACTCTAGGAGAGAGCCGTTTGGGAGACAAGTTTGAGGAGCAACTCTAGGAAAAAGTTTTAGCTCTGAACTTGCTGAGAAGAGGTCCGCCCTGGAGGTGAGCGGAGTTGAGAGCTTAGCTCTAGGAGAGAGCCATTTGGGAGACAAGTTTGAAGAGCAACTCTAGGGGAGAGTTTTAGATCTGAACTTGTTGAGAAGAGGTCTGCCCTGGAGGTGAGCAGAGCGGAGAGATTGGCTCTAGGAGAGAGCCGTTTGTGAGACAAGTTTGAGGAACAACTCTAGGGCAGAGTTTTAGCTCTGAACTTGTTGAGAAGAGGTCCACCCTGGAGTCAAGCGGAGCGGAGAGCTTGGCTCTAGGAGAGAGCCGTTTGGGAGACAAGTTTGAGGAGAAATTCTAGGAGAGAGTTTAGCTCTGAACTTGTTGAGAAGAGGTTCGCCCTGGAGGCGAGCGGAGCGGAGAGCTTGGCTCTAGAAGAGAGCTGTTTGGAGACAAGTTTGAGGAGCAACTATAGGGGAGAGTTTTAGCTCTGAACTTGTTGAGAAGAGGTCCACCCCAGAGGTGAGCGGAGTGGAGAGCTTGGCTCTAGGAGAGAGCCAGACAAATTTGAGGAGCAACTCTAGGTTAAAATCACCTCTTAGGGATAATTATGAATCTGAATTCTCCTTTATCCTTCTGAACTGGTTTGTAATGGGTTGGAACCCGTAACCAGTAGGACAGATCCGTTTATGGGTTATTGGGCTTTGAAAAATGACCCAGTTCCCATTTCAGACCCGTTTGTAGGTGAAATTACCATTTTACCCCTGAGAGCTTTAAGATTCGTGCCCGATTTGAACGATCCCGATTTAATCCTATTTTTAGCCATATCAAACGCTTTGAAGCAGAGACCATTTCACTTCATTCTATTACCTCGTCACAACAGACGACAGACTTCTTCACCAAATCTCACACTGTTCAGAGATTTCGATATTTAGTAGGCAAACTCACACTGATTGACCCACTGTGAGTTTGAGAGGGGGTGTTAGATATTATAGTCCCACATTGGGTATTGGGCTATTTTTGTATTTGGTTCACTCCTATATAGGAGATATTGTACTCAGTTATTAATCAATTCAATAATCAGTATTGTTTTCATCTCTCTGATTTATCTTAACAGTCGTGAGTTGCATAGAGTCATGGGAGATATCTAGTGTATGAATCTTGTCTTGCAGGGACTTCTTCAATTTGATGTTGTCAAAGACTTCTGGTTCCAAACGTTGAGTCTCCTTCTTAAGAGATTCAATTTACCATCAAGGATGTCAACAGGGGAACCATTGCATGCAAAAACCATCCACCGATCTAAAACCAAAATATCTAAAACGAGGAGTTGTGATTTGTGAACCACTCCTTGTCAAACTTTAAGTAGTTAACCCTCGGAGGAATGAAAAAAATCTCGAGCATAATTGGGCAGTGGTTTGAAGAAACTCTAGGAAGGGAGTAACCTCTAAAGTGTTATATATTTAAACTGTTAAGTTTTGTAAGAAATTAACAAAAAGGAATTAGGGTTAATATCTAGATCTAAGTTTCTTGAGATATTCCCCCTAAGTATCAAGATTGGAATACCTAGACTGCTATCACAAGCCAGTGTTTATGGAATAAATACAGATTTGGGTATCGGGTTGTAAGCCCATAAACCCTCGTTCCATTATCCAATCAATTTCACGTGTTACTCATATGCACATGTAATATTTATATATAGAGAATATACCCATATATCCAACAATCACCTCCTATATTCTCAATATATAAAGTAAAGGATTATCTCATCAGTTTAGTATAAAACTGACTGGCTAATAGCAGTCCATAATACAAGAAAAGCATCATAAAAGTATAGTTTCATAAGAACCAATATAATTATAAATCTGAATAGTTCAATCAAGATTAAATCAATATAATTAAATAGTTCCAAACCATATCTAATTCGGAATAGTTCACAAAGACTAAACCAATAGATAAAACAAATCATAGTCTCAAAACTAAACAAAGCAAATAACTTCAAATAAAACTAAAGAGTTTTAAGCCCAAAATGCAGTCTTAAATTCAAGAGAAGTTCTTATCAAGTGATCAGCAATGGAAAATCCTTGCATGCTGCTTCATGATTACTCCTCCATATCGAGCAAATCATCATTTTCAAAATCGAGATCTAGGATTCCATCTCCATTATCTTTGCTAGCACATATTTCCCAACATTGGAAATAAGAATTTCATAAGTCATTTCTCTTTGAATTCAAACAAATTGCATAAAAGTATCTAGTTTAAACAAAAGAACATAGTACAATTCGAATTAGCTAGCAAGATTTTAACACAAGCATCACAATCAAGTATCTTTAACAAATAAAATACATGTACTTTTATAGTTTCTACAAAAGAACCATACTATGTTTCATCAAAATTGGAATGATATTTAAAGACAATTTAATCAACGAAAACACATCGATAAGTTTTCATGTTTTGTATTGGAATAATATGATTATTCTAAGTAAATTCTCTAGATATATAATACCATCAAAATTGGAATGACATTATATATTTGTGGAATTTATGTGGAATCATCAAAATTATCTAAAACATGTTAACTGTCAAATTGATGCTTAAGTTTGAACTTCTCTATGGTTGTTATGGGTTCTAATTATAAAAATAACTAAGGTGTTAAGGCCTTTATGACTCAATAGCTCTTAACCCCATTTTTCCCACAGTTTTGACAATTAGACCTCTTTGTAGTCTCTTAGTAAGGGCATCAGCCATATTCTGTTTGGATTCACATCAATGAGAATAATAATCCCTTGCTTAATGAAATAGTCCAACTTTGCCTGTCTAAGACCGACAGTTCGTCTCTTACCATTGTAAAGAGTATTAGATGCTGCAGTTTTTATAGCTTGCTTGTCACAAAACAAGCTAAGAGTGGTTACTTTAAAAACCTCCTTAATGGAATATCTAGCAATTGGTCTTTCATCCATTCCGCTTCTTTACCAGCACAAGATAGCACAAAGAGTTCAGAATCCATAGATGAGAATGCAATGCCTGATTGCCTTTTAGATTTCCATGATACAGCTGCTCCTCCTAGTGTAAACACATAACCACTAGTGGATCGACTTTCACCAAATTCTGTGCACCACGATGCATCAGAATATCCTTTCAAAACTGAAGGATGTCCAGAGTAGCACAAAGCCAACTCTTGAGTACCACGTAGGTAACCCATTAGCCTCTTAAGGGCATTCCAATGTGACTTACTGGGATTACTAGTGAATCTGCTAAGCATGCTACAAAGGCTATGTTTGGTCTAGTGCAGATCATTGTATACATGAGACTTCCAATTAGTTTGGAATAATCCAACTGTCTCACTGTTGCACCATCGTTAGGTGTCAACTTATTGTTATAATCATAAGGTGTTTCAAACCTTTTCCAATCACAATATCCCCATTTTTGTAACACATTATTGATATAGTGAGATTGACTAAGGAATATTCCTTGCCTACCAAAACTCACTCTCATACCTAATATAGTGTCCATAACACCCAGGTCCTTCATGCTGTATTCTTTGGATAACATTGTTTTAACTTCAACTACAGTTGAAAGGTCGCTTCCAACAACAAGCATGTCATCAACATACAAGCAAACTATAGCAATTTTATTTGATAGATCACGAAAATAAAGACATTTATTAGAATTACTAGATTGAAAACTTAAGCTCTTTATTGTTGTATCAAATTTTTCATGCCATAATTTTGGTGCTTATTTTAATCCATACAAAGATTTTACTAATTTGCAAATTTTGTTCTCTAAACCTTTAAATACAAAACCTTCAGGTTGATTCATATAGATTTCTTCATTAAGATATCCATTTAGGAAAGCAGTTTTAACATCCATTTGGTGAATAACAAAATTTTCAATGGATGCAATGGCAAGAATAATCCTTATTGTAGCAATATGACAAACATGTGTTTAAACATCAAAATAATCTACCCCACTTTGTTAAGTATAACCTTTAGCTACTAGTCGTGCTTTATACTTTGCTACAGATCCATCAGGATTTAGTTTCTTCTTCAAAACCCACTTGTTTCCTATGGTTTTAGCCCCTTTTGGCAGATCAACTAATTTCCAAGTTTTATTTTGTAATAAAGAATTCTTCTCATCATTAATAGCCACTTTCCAAAGTAAACTATCCCTAGACTGAAGTGCTTCCTTTACACTAGGTGGATCAGCCAATAGTGCATAAGTTACAAAATCATCACCATAAGTTCTTGTAACGCCCCGAATACCAAAATACGGTAATTCGTAGCTCAACAGGATCTACACTTCACTTTGTACAATTTTATAAGGAATTTTGAAACTTTTATTACATCATTGTTCTTTTACATCAATAACGCAGCAGAAAATAAATGAAGTACAACATGATAAATATACAATTTTAACAACTTGAACATGTAACTAATCATCAGCATCAAATTCATCTCTATATCTGCTTGTAAGATCCAAGTACTGCATATGAAACTTTGGGCACGTCAATTGCTTATAACCGATGCAATGTTACAAACAGCGATCCTCTCTGTGCTGTATTATAACGAAATCTCTTACTTTAACAAATCACAAACTTGAATGCATATAAAAGTATAAAGAGTGAATACCCTAGATATGTTAGTGTATGACATGACTTAATGTCTAATGCAGGTGTTATACTACAATGACACTAATGCATTCTTGTTCGGATTCTATGCATTCCATACTACATAGGTCTGAGGGCAAGCACCTACGTACTCCACATTAAGGGTTTAATCCCTCGCTATGATAACTATCCAGTAATAAAATAAAGTTTAGACATTCCACGAGTACGGATTCCAGTCCCAGAGATCCACCACCCGACTGTACAGAATTCTCGTCGTGCGAACATCCCGCAAGTATCCCTCTAGCTCTGGTATACACATATACACTGGAGTACGACATACTATCTGCCCGACTATTCATGATCCTGGAATCCACCATCCGATCAATCATAATCCCGAATTTAATTAAGGCTCGCCTACATCGCAAGCAACTACAGTCCCGGAATCCACCGCCCGACTGGGTCTATAGTCCCGGAATCCACCGCCTGACTATGTAGAGGCTCTCCACTTACGTTTGTCCAAGTTTATTACATCTTCACTTAGTGCCTAATTCTTAAGTTTGAACATGAATAAATAATACTACCTAGAGCTAGTTTACCCTCCTACCGGTATTACACAAAAATACCGAGAACGACACCCTTATTGGTCACTTCTCAAAAATCAATTATTCATTACCATTACTTTTACCGGCATCTGGATATCACTAAGCCTCTAGAATCAATATCTTTCCATATTCAACAACTTGGGGTACTCATTCCCTTATAATTCATATTCTCAAATTTCATGTATTCATAATTTATTCAAATTCTTTCATGCATTCTTATTCATTCATCAATAGGTACAATCTCAACCTATTCATTTTCACAAACACTTTTCATATTCATCCAAAAATTTCTTGAATCAAGTTAATTAAGTTTAAGACATAATCTCTTTAAAATTTATCATTGAAAATCATTCTCATCATCTTCCTTTGATTTATTTTGAACTAATTTTAACATCTTAATCATATATATATATATATATATATATATATATATATATATATATATATATATATATATATATATATATATATGTCTTTCTTAAGTTCACATTTCATCTAGTCATGAATATGATCTTTACTTTACCAAAATATAACTTAAAACAGTGAGAATATATTTTCAATCAAGTCGTTTAGGTAACATTGCAAAACAGTAAATTCAAAGTTAGAAAAATGCATTTCATGTTATTTGTAAAAATCATAGAAAATCATATACTTCACAAAACTTAGAGTTCTTTATATCAAACTGAAGGTATACAAGTCTACTTTCATTTTGTAGTTATAAGTTTTCTCGAAATACCATATCTATAACCCTGAATTCTTCAAAATATATAGTGGGGTCGAGATACTGAAATTCTGCTACTGTACAGTCTGGTAAAATTCATATAAAATCCAATTCTTTATGAAAATTTGAGTTCTTGGACTTTTCAGAAAGGTTAACGTGTCTACTATAATTTCTTGGTTCTGACTTTTCTCAAATTATTTCACTTACAATGCTGAATTAATAAAAAAACTGAAAGGTGTGCAAAATTCCTGCAACCAGCCAACTACTAACCAGTTTTGAGTTTATAATTTATTAAAATAGTAAAAGAACTCCAAATCTTATGAAATTTTAAAGGGATGCTACTGACATATACACGATGCTCCCCAAAAAGTTTTAGTTCCAGATTCCAACTATTTTATTAGATATGATTTTCTGAAGTGTAAACAAAATTTAAAACAATAACTTTCTTTGCATGAATTAGTAACTTTGTGTACAAATCTATTTTCATATCATTTAATCTAATCAAGATGTACTATCATGCAATTAAACAACATCAATTCAACTTATCTTCATGAAAATCTTTCAATTAGCATGCATCTTCATTCTAAATATCATCATTTCAATTTAATCACTACTCATATGCATATCAAGTTTATCTATCAATTTACCTACACATACATGACACTATAAATTAGAAAGTCCAAGAAGACACCCACCTCAAATGAAGATTCTAAGGTTGTGTTTGGCCTAGCTTTTTTGGGCTTTAAAGCTACTTCTGAAGGAGAAGCCAGAAATTAAAGCTTTGAAATTAAAAGTTGAAGCTGTTTGGGTAGTTAGTTTTTTTTTAACTTTAAAGCTACTTTTAAGCTAGAAGTTGTTTGGTATAAGATATCAATTGTAAGCTACTTTTATACTCAATTTAAACTTTTGATTTTATTTAAGAATATAAGTTATCAAATTACAAAAAAAATCTTTATATTACTAATAAATGAAATATTTAGAATAACCTAGAAAACTTGTAAAAGGGAAGGAAAAAAAAAATTGAACTGTACGCAAGTTAAAAAATTAAAGGGCTACGATACTTTATAAAATACATCATTCCATTCAAAATGGATTATTCAATGACAATGAAAATGACAAAGTACACAAAGATGAAAAAATATATCATTTTCCGAAAGTAGGTTTACAATGACCAAAGAATACTAGAAAAAAATCAGACCATCTAAGCACTTTTACTTCACTAGGACCAACATGACCACTACCCATTGGTCGATTTCAGGGTGGAGATTTGAGTTCCATGTACTCCTACGGAACTATCCAACTAGTTATACAGACTAACGAGAGCAACAGAACCAACAAAACTATGAATTATTGAACTTTTCAAAAAATAAAATGTCCCAGAAGGCGATTCAATCCATTGTCAATTATCACTCTAAGTAAAAATTATCCAAATCCAAACAGGAAAAAAAAGAAAAAAAAAATTAGTATTCTTGCAAGATTCAGTGGATTCCGCAATCATAAATTTAAATATCCCCCGCCTTTTTTCAAGATACAGAGGAAGGGGAAGGGAAAAAAATTTTGTTGTTAGGGTTTAATATGTTGGAAGGGCCAAAAAATAAAAAATAAAAAATAAAAAATAAAAAATAAAAAATAAAAAATAAAAAATAAAAAATAAAAAATAAAAAAAATGAGAAGCCAGAAGTTGCTCTTGAGGGCTTTTTGTGAAGCTCCTTTTCTTCATTAAAAATAAGCAACTTCTCCTTCTGTAGAGCTTTTCAAAATATGCGTTTGGCCTAGCTTCTCCTTCTAAAGGAGAAGAGAAGCTAATTTTAAGCTGGGCCAAACACTACCTAAAGTAGAAGAAGACTCCTAGAAGTTGCTTCTAGCTCCAAGAATGGGACTTTCTTCTTCTCTTAGCAAGCTCTCCTTCCTCCAAACAAGAACTCAAACAATTCTCTCTTTCTTTTCCTCTCTTTCTTATTTTATCTTTTGTTTCTTTTGATCTTTGGTGCAATATTATGAAGGAAAGGGGGTGGTATTTATAGGGTTTGAGATGACTCTTCTACTACTCAAATTAAGTGTTCTAATTCATAACCTACATAACCCCCTTCACTAATTGCCCACTCACCATTACTCTCACAAACTCCCAACTCTTCTTATTCTTATGCATGGCTAACTCTTCTTATGACTTTTGGGTTGCACTACATGCATGTGCAACCCACAAGCACACACTCTCATTTGTTAGTTATTATTTATTTATTTGTACATGTTATTTACATGAAAAGTGTACAACTAATTGTATGATTTTCTTAGTGGGTTTTCTCTTGTGGGCTTGGTCTATTTTTATTTATTTAACTTAGATTAATGGGCTTAGAGTCTTCTATTAGGCCTATGGGTTCTAACATGCAACAAAAATGAATGAAGGAAAATTGTGCATAACTTTTAATAAAATTGAGAATAAAAAATCATAAGATGAAATTGCACGTGCGTTGCACGTGTAAAAATAAGAAATATATTTTTCATTTAAAAATTTTATACGGGATGTTACAGTTCTAGGTGTTTTATCTCTGGTGGAGGTTCTTCTAGGCTCAATTTCATTTATAATTTCAGTATGCTAGGTCTAGATTCTGTTTGTGAATCATTGACTAAGTCTGTGTGGCCAGATAGTGTTATACCTTTGTCTTTGATGAACACATCTTCAAATAATTCTGCATCTCTAGATTCAATTATCTTATTGAGAGATAGGTCATAAAATATGTATGCCGCACTATCAACTGCACTTTCTAGATACACACAAGTATTTGTACGGGGTCCTACATTAGACCTTTTAAAGTCTGGTATTCTAACAAAAGCAATACAACCCCATGTTTTTACTTTATCAAAACTCGGTGTGTGTTTATGCCATAACTCATAAGGTGTTTCAGACAGTTTAGAGTGTGGTAACATATTAAGAATATTATTAGTAGTCAATGCAGCCTCTCCCTAAAAACTCGAAGGCAATCCAGCAGTCAATAACATAGAATTCAACATTTCTGTGAGTGTTCAATTCTTTCTTTCGGCTATACCGTTTGACTGTGGTGAGTAGGGTGCTGTTGTTTCAGAGATAATTCCATGTGAAGTCCAAAATTCTTTAAAACCCATTGATACATATTTCCCACCTCTATCAGATCTGAACCTTTTTATTTAGCATTTAACTGATTTTCGACACGGTCTTTAAATTCTTTGAATTCATTAAGTGCTTCATCCTTAGCTTTTAACAAATAAATATAACAATATCTAGAATAATCATCTATAAAATTGATTAAATACTTTCGACCTCCTTGCGTCACAAAATTTTTTAAGTCACATATGTCAGAATGAACTAGTTCAAGAAGTTGTGTACTCATAGAAATAGAACTAAAGGGTTTTCTAGTGATCTTTATCTGAGCACACACTTCGCATTTGTCATATCTTAAGGATGTATCAATTGGTAGTTTAAAAGTTTTAGCAACAGCAAGTAATTTAATATAGTTCCCATGTCCCAATCTGTTGTGCCAAGTATAAGGGCTACACAGTTTTGAACTAACAGCATTAATCACTTCATTTGCTAAACTATGTCTGTACATACCATTGACTAAGTAAGCACACCCAAAGTAGTACTCCCTCCGTTTCACTTTAAGTGATATTTAGGGGGTTTTTTCTTGTTTCACTTTAAGTGATATTATCCAATTTTTTCCCTTTTTTTTTTTTCCAAGAACACCCTTATTTATGTTGAAGTTTTATCTTAATTATTCATCTTAATCCTATCAACTATTTTTAGAAAATTGTAGTTTCAAGTTTCTAGATTTTATTTTCTCCAAAAATTTAATGCAAACTCCCCCTCACCTACTACTTGCAACTCTATATATTTTCCAAATCAAAAGTACTACTCCTACACTCTTCCTTAATCTGTGTGCAATTACTCCTAGTAATTAATCATAGAGACTTATTAATAAGGGTATAAAGGGGAAAAAATATTTATCTCACCCTTCCTTAATCTGTGTGCAAAACTCCTAAATATCACTTAAAGTGGAACGGAGGGAGTATGAGTTAACAGATAAAATAGCTCTACCACTTATCATTGAAACTACCATGCCAGCATGACTCAGTAAACTAATAAAAATTAAATTCTTTGCTAAAGCAGGAACAAATTTAACATTACGCAAAATTAAACTTTTACCTGATGAAAGACTAACATTTGCAGTTCCAACCTGGAGCACCTTGGCTGATTCTCCATTCGCCATAGGGACGGACTCGTTTGCATCTTTGAGATCAGTTAGCAAGTTCTTATTATTGCAAGCATGGCATGTTGCCATCGAGTCCAACAACCAACTAGCAGAGGCACTGACCTTATTGTAATCAATAACACATAGAAAATTGGTGGGTTCAGTGTTGCCCTCTAACAAGTTTACCTTTTCATTGTTAGGTTGTTCTCTTTTGGGTAGCTTACATTCGGTGGCATGGTGACCCCACTTTCTACAGTTGTAGCACTTTCCTTTCTTTTTGACAATCTTTTTAGTGACTTCCAACTTAGGCGGTTCACCCTTATTGTTAAACTTGTTCTTCTTAAACTTAGGAATATATTTGGTATTGGTTAACACATTAGCATGAGAAAGTTGCTTCTTAGCCAATTCCAAATTGATCATAGTTCTAGTCTCATTCTCAACTTTAATACATCGTTTGAGTTGTGCTTTGTTCCAGTAGTCTATACATTTCAGTCTTAAATGTAAGCCATGATGCAGGTAATTTAAAAATTATTGCTCCAGTAAGAAAAACATCACACACAGTAATATCTTCATTTTTTAATTTAGCTACTAAGTTTTCAAGATCAGTTACATGAGGGAGAATGACTTTCTTCTCTCTGAATTCAAAACTCATGAACTTATCAACCAAATGAGTTTTGGTGACCTTCCTCTCCTTTTGAATTCATCCAGCAGATTATCCCATATTTCCTTAGCTGTTCCGTATTTCATGTAAACATCTGCTAACCGATCTGATATACTATTCAACAGGAACTCCCTACATAAGTCCTCGTCTTTGATCCAAGTGGCATCATCCACATCTTTAGTACACTCATCATAGATCGTTTGACAGGTATAGAAAATCTTCATAAATTTCATTCCATACTGTGGTTTCCTCTTCCAGCTATTGAATTCGGAACTACTAAACGCCTCTAGTTTAGGAAACTCATACAAACGGTCATGTTTTTCCATCTTAAGGAATAAACAATGAGTTCCTAAAGTTTGAGAGTATGTTTTGAATTATTACTACACAAGTAATTTAGAGAAAGAAGAGGATTTATCTGTAAATCTGCCAACTAATAATAGAGTAAATATATTAGATAAATTGCACGAATCTGAAAGTTAGATGAGTACCCAGATCTGATGAAGAACAAAGTGGATTGATTTCAGGTTCAGATTTGATTGCACAGCAAGCCACAGAAGAGAGGAGGAAGATGGGCCTGCTTGCGGGTCGGGTTCGCTGCAATCGGGTCTGACACACAAACCCAAGGTAGTCGGAGAAGGATATCACGCCCCGCTTCCCAAAAATACGGAATACGAGCGCGTGACGAAGTCCAGCGAATGATTTTCATCATTCATAAGCTGTAAGATCGACTCAGCATCATAATAAGAAATATAACAAGATATACACAACCACGCATGCATGAATAATTTATTAATCAACAGAAATGCTTGAAACAAAATAATAATATCCCAAATAGTTTTCAAATCTGGATCAAAAGATAAAACTCGGGACTATAAGCCCGTTACAAGATTCAAGTAGCACAAGAAATAAATAAGTCAAAGACAAAATATTTAAAGCAAGTCTTTTCTCCAAGCAAAGCCTAGAACATCTGCTCACCAATTACAGCAGGCAATTCGTCTCCAAAGTCAGTATATATAAATATAAAAAGGAAAAGAAAATAGAGAAAATAAGACAAACGCCCTTAGTGCAAGTTAGGGCTGCAAATAGTACAAGAAAGGGTATGAAAACAAGTGCAAGAAATATGGAACAAGATTTTGAATCAAGAATGTATAACATAATATAATAGGAATGCAACAAGTAGTGGGATTCAAGAAACTAGCTAGCAAGACGGACAACTCAAGTGACAAGATTGGGTAACAAATACTAGTAGTAAAACAAGTGGCAAGTGAACATGTAATGGTATCAAGCATCAAGTAACAAGTATCACGTACAAGTGTCAAGTAACAAGTAACAAGTCTCAAGTAACAAGTCTCAAGTAACAAGCTTCAAGTATGTACAAGTGACAAGTAAATCTTAAGTCTAATGTTTAATTCTATCTTGGTAGCACTTCATGCATCCATAATTTTACTACATGGTTGCTACATACAATCAGTTTCGTTTAAGCCTAGTGGTGAATTTTATAGGGTGGTATACTCAGGCATCAAGTATCAAGCAAACATGGTTCATGAATCTGAAAATAAAGTAACAAGTTCACGAAACAAGTTCGTGAATCCACTAACAAGTTCAAGAACCACACAGTGGGTTCATAAATCCAACAAGTTCATGAGCCAAGTAATGGCTTCATGAATCCATCAAGATACAACAAGTTCATGAACCAAGTACTGGGAAACACGGCCCCCTTCCGCGTACACTTACCTATATTGTCCACTACTATGGTCTTTCCCTTAAACTCCGACTTATTATTTATTATTATCATCAACCAAGCATGAAAGTGTGCGAAACAGGTCAAGTAAACATGGTCAAGAACATTGAACAAGTTTAAGATAATTATGAAGCATATTCGAGGGTCAACACGAATTAAAATTATCAAGAACTACGAGAATTGCAGTTCTGGACAGCATGACGTTATTGCACCAAAACTGCGATTTCCGTTGCTATAAGATAGAAAATGTGGATCCGTCTGAAGGCCTAGAAACTAGATTCCTATCTGGTTCCGATGCATATAATTAAGATACATACAAGTTGTAGCAATTGATGTCAAAACAGCAAACTATACAGTATTTGTGTTTAGCCAGAATTTGTAAAACTGAGTTTATACATATGAAACAGGGTTGAAACGTCATTAATTAATTCTGTTAAAATTAGAGAATGTTATCTAGGATTTTCCGTATCAGCATGCAAAATTTCAAGTCATTTACTTACTGGTAGCATAGTTAAAAATAATTGTAAACCAAAGTGGTGCAGCAACTTTTTTTGAATCTGCGATTACAGACACAGCGGCAGTAAAACTGCGACATCTCCTAAACCGTAACTTGGAATTCGAAAATTCTAGATGTTATTGACAACTAGACACTTGGAGATACATTTCATATTCAGGACTCAAGTTCAGATTTTGATTTTATCGTGGTCGAAATAGCAAGCCAAGACAGGACAAAAACCAAATAAGATACTTTTTTCATGAAATGTATCATAATTATACTAGTTGTGAACAAATATATCAACGAAGGGTTGTGACTCTTAGATCATATAATAGATAAGGCGAAACATAAGATCATCAACGATAAACAAAGAGGAGTCACATTTACAATCTACTTACAGTATTTTCAAGGAAAAGCTTGTACTAGAAAACGAAATGTACAAGAAGATACTTGCCTTGGGGTGAAGACGACGAATCCGATGAAGGGATAATGGGAACGGATCTCGGCACTGATCTTGATGATGATCAAGATCGAGACAATCAAACGGCTAGGTCTGCTTGGTGATGATGATCAAGGTAGATCGACGGCTTAGATTAGATCTGATCTAATCAAGATGTTGGAGATCTGAATCTTGATCAAATCGAATGGTCTAAGAGCATCTGATGGGGATGATCAAGATGATCAAGAAGATTGGACAGCTCACATTCAACATGATCAAGACTCCACTTGATCAAATAGTACCCATTGGCTTGGATCTGGTAGATGGTGGGGACAGTGGTGGAACACGGCGATGCTGGGCGACGGTTGCTACTTTTCGTCGGAGGGACAACACACAAGGAGGTGGGTGTGCTGCGGAGGGCAACGCAACTGGCTACCGGCAACAGGAGGTGGAGAGGCTGCAGCCGACGAGGGGATACAATGCAGGGTTGCTGTGCTGTTGCCAGTGCTGCTATCGTTGTGGTTTATGGTGCATTGCTAGAAGGAGGGGAGCGGCACAGCAGTGTGCGGCATTCAAGAGGAGAAGCGTCGTAGGAGGGAGGCTGTTGGGACGATGTTGTCGAGGTGGGGTCATTGCTGGTGGTGCATCGGGAGGTCGAGGAAACAAGGGATGCAGGGAGAGGGGGTGATCGGGATAGGGTGTGGAGGAGGACGGAGAGGGTGGAGAGGAGCACCGGGATCGCGACAGGGGCTTCGGGAGGGAAACAGTGCGACGGGGGGTCGCAAGGTGAGCAGAACGGGAGGATGGGTGAGTGGAAGGCCGGAGGAGATGGGTAGGGGAAGAGGATTGGGAAGTAGGGTAGACAGCGGCTAGGTTATTTTGGAAGATGGACAGTCTAAAAGATGGGTATATATAGGGTTAGGATATGGGGTTAAAATGGGTAGGGTATAGTAATAGGGTATGGGTCCAATAAGGGTAATGGATATTGTTGGGTTAATGAGTTTTAGGTAGGATCCAATAGAAAATTGGGTTTGGGTTTTGGTTATAAAAACCAATATAAAAAAATTATAATAACTAATAAAAATATAAGTTATAATAAAATGTAATGTGCATTATAACACAGAATTTATTTTGGGGATGACTACAATTGCGATTAACAAATAGAAATGAGTTTTTAACAAGCAACCGAAAGTAATAATAATAATAACAATACTAATAATGATAATAAAAATAATAGTAAATATACATAATAATAATAATAATAATATATGTCAAAATGCAAATTTGGTTTTAATAGATTATTAAAATAATCCAAACAATATATAGTATAAGAAGTAGATCAAATTGAAGTAGAAATTAGGATTAAAATATATAATTAATCGAAATATTCAGAAAATATTTATTTATGAAAACGGGGGTTAAAAATCCTACCCACCTTACAACAAAATTTCGTCTTTGAAATTTGCTTAGGCGGTACATAGGACAGGGTAAAAGCAACTTAGGGGAGGGTAATAAACAAGGGATCCAAAAGAAAGTCAAATTGGTGGCAACACCAGGATAAGAAGGAAGAAGTGGGAAACAATGATGTCAAATGGAATGAATGAAAGAAAATAAACAGTATCAAAAGGAAGGGGACGACACAAGATAACCAAGCAAGAAGGGTGTAGGTAGAACTGGAATCAAAGAGAGAATGGACAGGGAAGAATTGAATCAAATAATAAATGAGTGCATGATGGCAAAATGGAATGCAAGAAAGAAGTAACCGGTATCAAAAGTGAAGAAGAAACAACACAAGGCTTGCAAGATAACAAAGCAGAGGGATGAAATAGATAGAGCTAAAATCGAAGAAATGATGGACAAGAAAGAGTTAGACCAGCCAATGAGTCAATAGATGAAGAAGAAAACAAGGGATAGAAAGAAGCAAACAATACAAAGAAGGAGAAGCAACAAGGAGATCCTGAGACCTGTGGGTTATGGGCCCACCACGCTTTCGCTGCGCTACTCCGATGGTAATGTCCCAAGCAACATACATGTCGCTGTAGGCCACATGACACCAATCGACGAACCGAGCAGGAAGACAGGACTGAGACACCAGGATCAAGGAGAGTATGGGCTCACGATAGATATAAATAAATAATGCAAAGTGAATATAAAGTTTGAATTCAATTTAAATAATTAAAGATATGCTATAGATCAAAACTAATGGGCTTTAACTAGGGATGGCAAACGGGCCGGGTCAACCACCGACCCGCCCGTGACCCGCTCGAATAACCCGGCCCTCGAAACGGCGGTGCGGGTTCGGGTCGAACCCGTGAACAGTAACGGATCGACTCAGGTCACGAAAATAACAAATCGAAACCGCGGAACCCGGCCCGCTATCCCGCTAAAAATACCCAACCCGCTCGCCAACCTGCGGGTCGACCCGCGAGTTGCGAACCGTTCGACCCGAACAGGCTATACGTTCGACCTGCCCCGGGTCGACCATTGCCCCGCGGGTTCAACAGGTCGCAAAACTGTGCCGTTGGGCACTGTACAACAGAGGCAGCAGCAACGGTTCTTAGAGCCTTTTTTAGGTTTTTTAATTTTTTTTGTTTTTTTATTTTTACCCTATAAATACCCCCCCAAAACCCCATCAAAAAATTCACACCTTACTCTCTTACTCTCTCTACTATTATTACTCATTTCTAAGCAATTTGTGAACATTTGAAGTATTGAACAAACAAGTCTTCAAGGTATATACACGATCAAATTCCGATCGTATCGAAATCAAAATTCAACAACGTCTTCAACTCTTCAACTCTCCTCCAAGTGATCAAGTCTTCAACTCTCCTCCAAGCTCTTCTCAACTCTTCAATTCTGGATTTGAGGATTTCTACTTCTACTTCTATTCTTATTTACATGAATTTTTTTATATATGCGTATCCACGGTGAACGGTATCAAAATTTCATACCTCTCTTCTTCTTATTTTATTCTTGTTGTAGTTAGAATTTTTCGAATCTTAACTGTTTGTTGGTTTTTTGATCTACTCTCTCTCAACCCTCTTATTTTCTAGATTTTTTTTTGTAACTCATCGCTCCTACATTGTGTAGTTTTTTTTACATACATTACTACATTATGTCTAGATCACGCGGTAGCGGTCATAGCCAAAGTTGGCAAGATTCCACCGGCATTTCCCGTAGGCCACCAATTGTCCCACTCAGTGAGCCCGCCAAAGAGTACCATGATCCTCCTACCCAACAATGGGGTACACACGATGAGTTTATAGGAGACATACAATTAGAAGAAGAATATATAACAACAACAACCAACCGAAACAACACAACCCCCTAGTGGTAGGAAAAGTAGAGGGAAAAGTAGTGATTGGCATAAATTTTATGATTTTATCCCGGACGAAGAAAATTCGGGTATATGTTTGAAAGTTTGTAAAACATGTGGTAAGCAATACAAATTCAAGAGGGGCGATGACACCGGTACAATTAAGCGACACATCCTAAATAACCATAAAGACCTTCTTGTTGACCTACCCGACCAACAAAAAATTCACCAAGGACCGGTTTAGTTGATAGCCACTCTTATGATCCCGATCTTGTTCATCAAAAAATGGCCCGATTAGTAATAAAGGAAGAGTTACCATTTTTCTATGCCGAGAGTAAGGACTTGAAAAATTTTAATCAAACGGCCTTAAACCCTCATTTTAGAAGAATCCCAAGAAATACTTGCAAATCAGATTGTTTTAAAATGTACAATGAACTAAAGGACGCTTTGATTGCAATTTTATGGAGTTTAACTTGTAGAGTTAGTTTAACTTCGGATTATTGGACGGGTTGCAATAATATTCCAATGATGGGAATAACCTGTCATTAGATTGACAATGATTGGATTCTTCAAAAAGGAATCATATCACTTGCTGCGTTGCCCTATCCCTATAGTAGCGTTGAAATAGCAAACTGTATTTTAGAAATTTGTAATGTTTTTCATATTCACAAAAAAATTATGTGTATTAGTTTTGATAATGCATCAAACAATATTGCATCAATTAGTATTTTAAAATCCGCATTACACCCTACATTTGACAATATTTTTCATGTTAGATGTGCATGTCATATTTTAAATTTATGTGTTCAAGATGCATTAAAAATTGCCGATCCATATATAGCTAAAATTAGAAATTGTGTACATTTTATTGCATTAAGTGGCACCGTATTTCAAGAATGGAAAAATTGGTGTTGGATTTCAAATGTACCTATTAGAAAATTTTCAAAGGATGTCAAACACCGATGGAACTCTACTTTTGATTTCCTACATGTTGTTACCGAATATAAAGCATGTATAAATGATTTTTGTATCGCAAAAAATATGCCAAATTTTGAAATGACTCATCCCGATTGGTTTTATGCCGAATCTTTGTTGAAATTTTTAGAACCTTTAAAATCGCAACTTTAAAATTTTCAAAATCATATGAATCTACTTCTAGTAGCATTTTTATTTCAATAGTTACTATGATGCAAACTTTTAACGAAATATTAAATGATACTTTTATTGGTGATATTGCAAAACCTGCATACAAATTTTTTTTGAAGTATTTTAATCCTCCTCCTATGTTGTTTTGTGTTGCTACTGTTATAGATACTCGTATCAAATTAGAAGGTACGAAGAGTTTGATTGAAATATTTTTTGCATTACTTGGGGAGGATGTAGAAATAGAAATTGATTGCGCTTCTTTTTTAGTTAAATTTGAATCTACATTAAATAACTTGAATGATTATTATGATAGATCTTTTGCTTCTAGTAGTACAACTTCTGTACTTAGTTCTTCTTCTGCTACTACCAAAGGTAAGGGTAAGAGTAAATTTGATGATAGAACATTTAATTTACTTGCACAAATTCAATCCAAAAAACTAGGACTAATCAACCAAATGAATTAAATTGGCATAACCAACAAGATTTTGAGTCTTCTACTTCTCCACTAAATATTTTACAATGGTGGAAAGACCATGAACACACTTATAGTATTCTTAAATATATGGCTAAAGATCTACTAACTCCTCCTGCCTCTACAGTTGCTTCTGAAAGTGCATTTTCTTCAAGTGACAGTGTTCTAACTGATTACAGGAATCGCTTGAAGCCCGACTCATTATAAATGCTCGTTTGCACAAATGACTAGCTGAAGACTGAAGATAGGACACAAGGGAAAGCATTATCTACGTCCATAAGTGGGAGCAACTCACCGGAAGAACAACAACAACAACATCAATAGCAACCAAAATGAAGAATTCAAAATCAACAACAACAAGTCAACAACAACAAATTGAAGGCCATTAACTTGAAGATAATTGTAAATAGATAAAAAATTGTATTAAATCTTTTCTTGTTATTTCAAATTAGAAAAATTGAAGTAAATTGAAATTGTATATAAGAAATATGTTAGTGTATATGACAAATATGTGAAATCTTTATTTCTTCTTAGAAAATGTGAAACTTGTATAACTTGAAATCATATGAATAATATTTTAATTTTTTTTGGTAATTTCACTCTTTCAATCTTATTATTATTATTATTACTATTTTTAATGTTGATTATTATTATTATTATTATTATTTTAGTTTAAAAAAAAACCTATCTAAACGGGCCAACCCGCGAGTTGACCCGACCCGACCCGGGTTGGACCCGAAAGGGTTCACGGGTTGGGCGGGTTGGGCGGGTCGCCATTTCCCCTATTCGACCCGGCCCGGCCCGGCCCGGTTAAGCGTCCAATCCGACCCGAACCTGCCCAAATCAACCTCCAACCCGGGCGGGTCCTGCCCGACCCGGTCCGGTCTACCCGAATGCCATCCCTAGCTTTAACAAAAATAATAATAACAACAAATATTAATAATAAAAATAATAATATCAATAATAATAGAATAGTAATAACAATAATAAATAATAATAACAATAATAGTAATAACAATAAAAATATATATATTAATAATACTGGTAAGAATAATAATGCAAGATAGAATATAATTTGGGTTCGACACATTTTTTTGTGTATGAAGGTAATTCAATATTAACAACAATAATAAAATAACGAAAACAACAATAATAATAGCAATGGTAATATCAATACTAGTAATGATGCCAATAATAATAACGAAAACCATGGCAATAATAATAACATTATAAAACAAAATAAGAATTTGGCTTATCAACTCTATAAATACATCAAACAGGAATATATATAGTCGATTAATTATAAATAAAAAGTGAAGTCAAAATACACCATTAATCTCCAATCGTAAGAAAACAGGGAGACTATTCACATAGAATAAGAAGTCAAAAGTGAAGGGATAAAACCCAAATATAAAAAGGTTGATAACCATGCAAACAATAACGGAACACAAACTCTAAAGGTGATATATAAAAATAGTTTTTGGAGAATAACCAGTCAAGATACATAGAATTTCGAACAAATTTAGCTAAGTAAAGAAAATATTAATAACAATGAATGTAAAAGACATATAATAATTAGTGGATGTTGACATTATAATCAATACTTGAAAAACACATTAAAGGGTAACGAGCAAAATAGACCAAAATATATATATGCAAGAAGACTTAAAAGGAGTTTATTAAATATTACAAAAAAAGCGTCAAATCATTAATTAGGACGTGGAAACAAAGTAAGTGAGAAATCTAAAATGTTAAAGAATTCGAAAATGGTGGCAATAAATAGTAATTCACCAGAGAATGACCATAGTTGGTGTACTCAATTTTAACATAAATGTAAAAAGTTTGTAAACACAAAATAGAGTAAAATCTACTATATATACTAGTTCAAATTGTATGGAAACATGAAGTGTAATTGTATAAACAAAATGTCATAAAGAAAATATTTCTTTACCATTAGTTTTATTATATAAGTAAAAAGTATTGAAATATCAATTAGCAAATAGGTAGAAAATCTTGCCTCCTTAACATCAAGTTGCATGTTTGCCTTCACGACATCAGGTTGCAGGTTGCCGTCTGGATATTCGGTTGTACATTTTGCCTCCCCGACATCCAGTTGCAATTTACGTCCATTGACATCAAGTTGCATATTTTCCATCTCAACATTAGGTTGCACCGAAAATGTGAAATGGAAGATGTAACCTTCCATATGCACAGGGATATGAGACATTTAATTTAAATATGATGTCATATTTTGAAATTTGTGATATGAAAATAATAGAAAAGTAAGAACTGGAGTTGAAAGTCACACAATAGAATATCAAAATAGATGTATAGATTATAAATATCAAACACAATAGTACAAAATAGTAGTTGTGAAAACGATTTATAAAAGTGGGGAGAAAAACAAAATGAAATACATGCATAAGCACAATGCAAATGTGAATGAGAAAGTAAATATGCAGTGTAGCAAATTTACACAATAAATATATCATAAAAATATATAGTAACGTAGGAATTAAATAAGCCTCTAACATGTTGTTGAAGATCCACCGATGCTGATCGACGAAACAAGCGGGAAGAAGAAAATGGATAGCACCAGAATTTAAGGAGAACAATATAGGGGAGAAACAACTAGTATGATACACAATATGAATCAACAAACGAAGGTGAATGCAAGGCACAAAAAGCAATGAACGACACACGAGCTGAAATAAGAAGGAATCAACGAGGTAAACAGAAATAAGAGATTGCTTGCATCGGAATCAAAAGAACATGGATACAGAAAGAATAAATTTATACCCAATATGGAATCAACAAATCAGGACGACTGTAAAAGATGGAAGGAAACAAAGAAACAAAGTGTTAGATACGAAGGGATCAAAATGAATGAGATAAGACTAGTGTCCAGATCGAGTTGATTATCAAATTGTTCATGTGATTGCATGGCCTGTTTAATATTGAGTTAATACTGGCTGAGTCAAGTCTGTCTAACGTATTAGTCAAACTAACACATTAGTCAAACTTGAGCTCTGATACCACTAAAAACCTTGTCATGCCCCACTTTCCAAAAACACGGAATACGAGAGCGTGACGAAGGCCAGCGAATAATTTTCATCATTCATAAACTGGAGGATCGGCTCAGCATCATAACAAGAAATATAATATTATATACACAACCACTCATGCATGAATAATTTATTAATCAACAGAAACAATTGAAACAAAATAATAATATCCCAAATAGTTTTAAATATGGATCAAAAGATAAAACTCGGGACTATAAGCCTGTTACAAGATTCAAGTAGCAAAAGAAATAAACAACTCAATGACAAAATATTTAAAGCAAGTCTTTTCTCCAAGCAAAGTCTAGAACGTCTACTCACCAATTTTAGCAGGCAATTCATCTCCAAAGTCTGTATATATAAATATAAAAAGGAAAAGAAAATAGAGAAAATAAGACAAACACCCTTAGTGCAAGTTATGGTCGCAAATAGTACAAACAAGGGTATGAAAATAAGTGCAAGAAATATGGAATAAGATTTGGAATCATGAATATATAACATAATATAATAGGGATACAATAAGTAGTGGGATTCAAGAAACTAGCTAGCAAGAAGGACAACTCAAGTGACAACACTGGGTAATAAATACTAGTAGTAGAACAAGTGCCAAGTGAACATGTAATGGTATCAAATATCAAGTAACAAGTATCATGTACAAGTGTCAAGTAACAAGTAACAAGTCTCAAGTAACAAGCATCAAGTGTGTATAAGTGACAAGTAAATCTTAAGTCTAATGTTTAATTCTATCTAGGTAGTATTCAGGCATCAAGTATCAAGCAAGTATGGTTCATGAATCCAAAAATAAAGTAACAAGTTCACGAAACAAGTTCGTGAATCCACTAACAAGTTCAAGAACCACACAGTGGGTTCATGAATCCAACAAGTTCATGAGCCAAGTAATGGCTTCATGAATCCATCAAGACACAAAAATTTCATGAACCAAGTACTGGGAAACACGGGCCCCCTTCCGAGTACACTTACCTATATTGTCCACTACTATGGATTTTCCCTTAAATCCCGGCTTATTATTTATTATTATCATCAACCAAGCATGAAAGTGTGCGAAACAAGTCAAGTAAATATGGTCAAGAACATGAAACAAGTTTAAGATAATTATAAAGCATATTCGAGGGTCAACTCGAATTAAAATTATCAAGAACTACGAGAATTACAGTTCTGGGTAGCATGGCATTGTTGCACCAAAACTGCGATTCTCGTTGCTACAAGATAGCAAATGTAGATCCGTCAGAAGGCCTAAAAACTAAACTCCTACCCGGTCCCAATGCATATAATTAAGACACATACAAGTTGTAGCAATTGATGTCAAAACAACAAACTATACAGCATTTGTGTTCAGCCAGAATTTATAAAACTGAATTTATACATATGAAACAGGGTTGAAACATCATTAATTAATTCTAAGAAAATTATGAAATGTTCTCTAAGGTGTTTAGTATCAGCATGCAAAATTTCAAGTCATTTACTTACTGGTATCATAGTTAAAAATAATTGTAAATCAAAGTGGTGCAGCAGTTTTTTATGAATCTGCGATTACAGACACAGCAGCAGTAAAACTGCAATATCTCCTAAACCGTAACTCAGAATTCAAAATTTCTGGATGTTATTAACAATTGAACACTTGGGGCTACATTTCATATTCAGGACTCAAGTTCAGATTTTGGTTTTATCGGGGTCGAAATAGCAAGCCAAGATAGGACAAAAACCAAATAAGACACTTTTTGCATGAAGTATATCATAATTATACTAGTTGTGAACAAATGTATCAACGAAGGGTTGTGACTCTTAGATCATATAATAGATAAGGCGAAACATGAGATCATCAACGATAAACAAAGAGGAGTCACATTTACAATCTACTTGCAATATTTTCAAGGAAAAACTTGTACTAGAAAACGAAATGTATAAGAAGATACTTGCCTTGGGGTGACGATGAATCCTACGAAGGAATAACGGGAACAGATTCGAGCACGGGTCTTGATGACGATCAAGATCGAGACAGTCGAACGGCTAGTGCTTGGTGATGATGATCAAGGTAGATCGATGGCTCATATCAGATCTGATCTAATCAAGATGATGGAGATCTGAATCTTGATCAGATCGAACGTCCAGGAGCGTCTGATGGTGATGATCAAGATGATCAAGATGATTAGACGCCTCACATTCAACATGATCAAGACTCCACTTGATCAAACAGTACCCATTGGCTTGGCTCTGGTAGATGGCGGGGACAGTGGTGGAACATGGCAATGCTGGGCGGTGGCTGCTACTGTTCGCCGGAGGGACAACACACAAGGAGGAGGGTGTGTTGCGGAGGGCAACGCAACTGGCTGCCAACAATAGGAGGTCGTAAGGCTGCAGCTGACGAGGGGATACAGTGCAGGGTAGCTGCGCTGATGCTGGTGCTGCTGTCGTTGTGGTTTGTGGTGCATCATCGGGAGGAGGGAAGCGGCACAGCAGTGCACGGCATTCAGAAGGAGACGCGATGCAGGAGGGAGGCTGTTGAGGCGATGTTGTCGAGGTGGGGTCGCTGCTGGTGGTGCGTCGGGTGGTCAAGGAAACAAGGGATGCAGGGAGAGGGGGTGATCAGGATATGGTGTGGAGGAGGACGGGAGAGGGTGGAAAGGAGAACCGAGATCGCGACAGGGGCTTTGGGAGGGAAACAGTGCGACGAGGGGTCGCAGGGTGAGAAGAACGGGAGGATGGGTGAGCGGAAGGCCGGAGGAGATGGGTAGGGGAAGAGGATCGGGAAGTACGGTAGATTGCGGCTAGGTTATTTTGGAAGATGAACAGTCTGAAAGATGGGTATATATTGGGTTAGGATATAGGGTTATAAACGGGTAGGGTTTAGTAATAGGGTATGGGTCTAATAGGGGTAATGGATATAGTTGGGTTAATGGGTTTTAGGTAGGATCCAGTAGGAAATTGGGTTTGGGTTTGGGTTATAAAAACCAATATAAAAAAATTATAATAACTAATAAAAATATAAGTTATAATAAAATGTAATGTGCATTATAACACAGAATTTATTTTGGGGATGACTACAATTGCGATTAACAAATAGAAATGAGTTTTTAACAAGCAACCAGATGTAATAATAATAATGACAATACTAATAATGATAATAAAATAATAGTAAAATATATATAATAATATATGTCAAAATGCAAATTCGGTTTTAACAGATTATTAAAATAATTCAAACAATATATAGTTTAAGAAGTAAATCAAATTGAAGTAGAAATTGGGATCAAAATATATAATTAATCGAAATATTCAGAAAATATTAATTTTACGAAAACGGGGGTTACTAAGGAGGTCGACTGCGCACTTGCGACTGAGTGCGAGCGGCGGCATCGACGAAGTCGGCAACTGGTCGACAGAGCAAAGGCAGGATCTGGTCAACGCTCAGATCTGTCGAACCATGAACTTGGATCGATTGCAGGGTGCAACGACACCGACCACGTACGGCGACGATGGCGATGGTTGGTGACGGCGACTTCGACGGCTCCGGATCCAGCAACCCCCTGAATTATTCTCACAAATTGATTTAATAATATCTCAAGATTGTTAAGTTTTGTAAAAAATTAACAAAGAGGAATTGGGGTTAATATCTAGATCTATGTTGCTTGAGATATTCACCATAGGTATCAAGATTGGAATACCTAAACTGCTATCACAAGCCAGTATTTATGGAATAAATACTGGTTTGGGTATCGGGTTGTAAGCCCATAAACCCGCGTTCCAATATCCAATCAATTGTACGTTCAATACACATGTTACTCATATGCATATATAATATTTATATATAGAGAATATACCCATATATCCAACATAAACAACACACATCACCTTTGTATAAATTAACATTGTGTTCTGATCTCTATAAATACTTACGTTAAATTAACTGGCACAATTTATTCACACGTTTGGTTGAGTGGATTTTATTAAATTATAGTTACTTATTTAAGTACTTATTATAGAATTAAATCTTTTTCTTATGTATTTGATTTTTAATTAATTTATATCTGTTGCTATTTTTTTCGGTATGTGAGCAATCAGATGATGTGTATTCTTTGGAGGAACAATCAAGAACTGACCATTTGAATTTCGACAGTGTTGACTACCTTTGACCGTGGTTGGCTTCTCTATTTGACTCGTTTGCGCCGTAGGATTTAATATGTATGGTGACGATCGCTTCCGATGACCTGCAACAAGTCTGAAATACCAGGATTGATCCCGGTGATAGACCCTCCGATGCTCAAGTCAGAAATCAAGAAGATTATGTAAGAGCTTTTGTGGAGAAAAATATTGATTACCTGTTTCGGGCGAGGGTAGGGTGGTATTTATAGTCTCCTTGGGACAGTTTTGAGATAATCATTTATCTCTACTTTCTGGTGTTTTTGGATAGAAAATAAAGTTTAAATTCCTTCATGATAAGAAATTTGGTTTTAAACCGTCTCTTAGAGATAATCATAAATTTAAACAACTTTTTAAATGATCTATGTTTATTTATAATGAGCTTCCATCATAACCCGGTAATACAGGTTTGTTTTTGGGTTCTTGTGCCTTGAAAAAGAGTTCCCATTTTTTGACCCGTTTGTAAGGTAAATTATCCACTACAAGAAAAACTCTTTTTCACAACAAGATTTTGGCAATGACTTTTTAATCGTTGTGAAAATTAGTTACGGCAACGCGAAAGTCGTTGCTAAAAATAAAATAAAATTTCCCTCCTCCAAAATGCCTTGCGCGGGCCTTTGCAAATCTCCCCGCCAGATTGTGTAAATTGGAAACGATAAATGTCGTTGCGTATATTTCCTTATATCTACTGCAACGACAGTATTGTTGCCAAAAATATAAAAAATTAAAAATAAATAACAATTTTAATAAACCTCTCTCTCTTTCCTTATATCTGCTTTTTAATAAACAATCTACCCTCTCTCTGTGCTTTTGTTTTCTTTTTTGCCCAAAAACACTCCCCGCTCTGCCCCTCCCCGGTCCTCTTCGATCAGTAAAAAGAAAAAACAAAAAAACTAGGGCATCAAAAAGCAATGTCGAAACTCAGTTCCATGCTCAACGCTGCCCTAAAATCTAGGGTTTCACCTCTCGTCCCCTTCCAATCCCACTCACTCCGTCGATTCTCCACCGAAGGAGTTGCGCCGCCGCCGCCGCAGCAAGGTCCCCCCGTCGATCCCTTCTACCACGATTCCGACGGTATCCACTCATCCCACTTAGGGTTAGGGTTTTCAAAATGATCATTCATTTCTCATGTGGTTCTTGCTTCGAATCATTCATTTATCCTTTAAATTTTAGTTTCACTTATTTTTTGTATTTCTACTGTATGTAATTAAAAAAAAGTAGTTTAAGTTAATTAGCGCGATGTAGAAGAGTTTAGAGGGCACTGAAGAGTCTCTTTTGAATAAAAAATTTAGATATAGGAATTAGGGGTGATGGAAGCTTATTGATCAGTTGGCTTGTGTTTGGTTTAAAGGAAATTGGAAGAAAGAAAGAAAATTAATTGAAGGCAGAGAAGAGGAAAGGCAAGTAAATTCTGCGGGAAAAAAAACATTTGGTGTAAGAAAGTGGGTTTAGAAAAAAAAATAGAATTGGTGAGGTAAATTTAACCAATAGGTAAAAGAGTGTGTAAGGTAAATCACATGCTCAGGGGGGGCGTATGATGTATTCAGATGAACCTTTTCATGTCAAGGGAGGTGCGAAGAAATACTATTTTGTGATTATTTAGATGTATTATCAGTGTATGTAAGACTTTGACAATATAGGCATATTATAGTACACTTCTAGTGAGATGCTTTGCTTTTAAAAATTGAAATATGTTGAAGCCTCACTGTAGTAGTAGTAGTAGTAGTGGAGCAAGGAGATACTTTGCTTCTGCCTACTTTAGCCCTTGGGCTGCTTTATGGCACAAAAGCTTGTTCTTTCTGCTTTTTTAACAGTTGGAAGAGGGATTAAGCACCATTTGCTTGTTTCAAGGGCCTTGTTGCGTATGATATGGACAACCTAAGTTGTTATTCATTCAAAGGGGTGCCCTTACTTCCTTGTCCTCATCCATACTCATAGCGGTGACCAACAATTGCACTGCCCAGTTAAGACTCCACAAGAATGATGACTTCGGCGGAAAACCAACTGAGATAGTTTGGATGACAGAACCATTCAGGAAGTGTAGTAAGATACTAGGAGTCTAAGATTGTAGTAAATGGAGCAAATAAGATTAGGGATAGATATAAAACATACTTGCATAAGCATTTTATTAAATCATTAGCGAGTACTTCTTAATAGGGAAAAATGTTTCATATGGCCAAAACTAATTGTTGGAAAGGTCTAGAACAATCGTCACATGGACACTTACACACATTATTATCAATTTCCCACAGTTCATTACTACCCTTAACTTGAGTTTTGTTTTGGTCAATATTGTTTATTAAGATTTGTTTCGACTTTCATCTTTCGAATTGTTTTAACTTATATGTTTTAGTTGATTTTGTAATCAGGTGTTGTCTATGGAAGGGTGGGTGGTATTTCAAGAAATACACTGAAGACTGATATTATGAATCTCTTTCAGGAGTGCAACTTATCTAAGGATGATATCAAAGTTAAATACGACCTATCCTTCAATCCGATTAGCATGTATGTTCAATCTATTTCTATCTTGCCATATTATTTATATTTGTGTTTTGAATTGTTCTCCAAAGCATAACAAGAAAATCAAACTATATATGCTTGTGTGGACATTGCTGATGATCTGTGGATAATTATCATTCATCTTATCAAATTGCAATCGATCTAATATTGCTGCTTTAATCATTGTCAACATGAGATGATGTTTGCGGAAATTCATTGTCAGAACAATATGTACCTCGAAGCTAAGGTAACATATTTTCAGTATTCTGTGAGCTTACCGATACTTATATACATACTAATTGTTCAAATAAGGTTGATAGGATGTTCTGCTAGGAATTCATCATTATGAATTATTTCTGAGGTTAGTTCTGAATATCAGGGTTTTAGTTTTCTATTCATTCATTGAGTCAGTTGATGCTTCAAGATCACAATTTGTTAAAGTTTATTTGTTTCCTTACTTTTTCACAGGTATATTTGAAAGCCACTAAGAATGCATTCTTCAGAGCCATTTTTTTCATTTTAATGCATAAACTGCTCAACGATGTTTTCTAGAGCTTATTGAATTTGTTACCTCTCTGATCACAACAAACTAATTTGCCATATCTGATGATAATTAACTATGACAAGTAGAGAGTTGATATCTTATGCTCCTCAATCTGTATATATATGATCAATTCTAACTTCCTTCCCTTCGTCTGTGTTTTTTCCGACTAAATATTTTATATATGCCAGATAACCAGAATGATTAGCTGCTCAATTTTGTTTCTAGATGAATTTGCCATGCTCAATTTCATTTCTAGATGAATTTTGTTTCTATCTGTATTACTAAAATTCAGAAGGATGTGAAAGGCCATGCTCACAAATGTGTTTGTGTGACATCATCCGACTAATCTCTCTCCAATGTATAGATGAATTCATCCTCGCTACTGACATGCATGACATAATTTTGTTGTTCTATGAACATTAACTTTTAGGATCATAGACACACTTTTCTTTGTATGTATGCACACACATTGAGCATTAGTGTGCATTTCATTGTAGCTAATTCTATGTTTGCTGGTTTCCTGCATATGCTTGAATTTAATTAATTTTAATCTATTTTGACAGTGTTCGCCTTTTTCAGGTGGCGGAGGACAATATCAACAACATATTACTACGGAGCTGGACATCGCTTGCCAAAGCTTTAACCTCGATGTCCACGAAGAAAGAAGTGAATTGTTCTATATTGTCTTCTTCCTCTTGTTTTGATAGATTTAACCTCGATGTCCAAGAAGAAAGAAGCTTTAACCTCGATGGTTTTCTAATATTTTGATCTTATACTTGTTTTATTTATTCATTTCCTTTAAAATTGATGCAGGATGGAAAATATTAGAAAACCATCGAGGCTAATACTTGGACATCGAGGCTAATACTTGGCCAATATTAGACAAGTTTTTTTTGCAAGTACTTGGAGGAAGGTGCAGGTTTGTCATGGTTTCTGATTGAGATGTTGTTATATTATTATTGGCTTTAATTCTATTTGACTAGCGTTTCTCATTCCTTAAGTCTATATTTTTCCTTCTTCTGACTTATATTTTTGTATCCTTTGTTTTAGGTTGCCACTGATCGTTGTATAACGGCCATGATCTTTCTGATTGTAGCTGAGGTAGTAGCAATTATTATTGTGAAGGTCGGACATTTATATTCTCACTATTATTTACCACACCTTTTTGATGTTAAAGCTTCTCTTTATTCAATCTACTTCGCTGCTTATGTTGTATTATTTTTCGTAACAGTTCTGAATCAGTTCTCATTTGTCTGCAGATTGTTAACCCTCACAATAAGAACATTCCTGATATTCCTGGACTTGCCCCACCAGCACAGGCCAATCGAAGACTCCTGTGGGATTTGAGTGAGGCATAAATCCACTTTTAGAAACTGTTCGATACCCTCCTTTTCAACTATAAAGATCATTATCATTCTTCATAGTGAGCGGAGACCGATGATGTTTGTTTTTTGGTTTTCTCAAGCCTCTCTCCCTCATCTTGGTTCCTGTCAAACATTATTGATCTTGTATTATTACCTTCATTTCTAATTACATAAACAGGATATATTATTTTGAGATGTTGATACTTGTTTTATTTATTCATTTCCTTTAAAATTGCTTCTTATATGACATAAATGTAATATGTTGGACAAGTTTAATATTATAGTTTTTGGAATGATATTGGTTTTTAATGTTTTTGAAGTGTATGCTAGTTTTAGGATAGGGCTGATGCAACGACAATATATAATTTGTCTCGAAAAAAATTAAACTTTCGCAGCGACAATTGGTAGCTTTAGCAACGACTATAACTGTTACCAAAATACAAGTAATGTAAAGAAATAATAAAAATAATTGCAAAATATTCGAACTTTGTCAACGATAGTAGTCGTTGCCAAAATAGAAAGAATGTAAGGCAACGATAATAATTCATTGCGAAAAAAACATCTTTAGCAAGGACATGAGTCGTGCCAAATATATGAAGTATGTTTGGCAACGACAAAAGTTGTTGCGATTGATTTTATACCTTAGCACGGGTGAAATTAGGTATGGCAACGACAAAATATATTGCAACGACAATGTCGTTGCGAAAAATGTATGTTTGGCAACGACAGAAAGTCGTAGTCAAAATCTTTCGCGACGCCCGGACGCGCAACGACCTTGCAACGACAAATGTCGTTGCCAAAAATATTTTTCACAACGACAAACGAGTTTTAGCAACGACATTTGGCGTTGCGAAAAAAGGTTTTTCTTGTAGTGATCGTTTTGCCTCTGAGAGCTTTGAGATTCGTGTCCAATTTGAATGCCGATCTAGTTCTATTTTTAGCCATATCACAAGCCCCCAACTCCCGAAGACTTTTTTTCACAGCATTTGAGGAGTAGTTCGCCCGCTTTTAATGGTTTACAAAACTTATAGGAGTTCTCGGGGAAGTGTAGATCTGGTTCGAGGCATAATGGTGTTATTCTGAGCTTTTAAAATACCCAAAATTATTTCTAGAATTTTCTGGACTTTTAGTGGTTTTTCCATATTTTTCTAAATTTTCCCTAATTTTTAATCATTTTCCAAATTTTATTCAATTTTCAAAATTTTTAATTAATTATCCTAAATTAATATTTACTTTTTCAGAATTTAAAAATATTTTTCCGAATTAATAATTAATAATTTAGAATTTTTCATTAATTTTTATGATTTTTAATATTTTTCAAACTTTTTAAATAATTAATCTGATTTAAAAATTAAATATAGAAATTAATTAAATACCTGATGACGTGGCACAATCTGGAACATCGATCGCGACTGGCTCGAAAATCATTCAGATCGAATGGTCAGAGTGTTGATCTTGACACGTTTCCATTGATCATTGACCGTTGACTGTTTTGCGTGATTTCACAATCGGGGAAGCGTTTGCTCGGAGCCTGCCACCAAACATTGAGGCTGGTTTGGCTTGGCGACGCGTGTCCCTTTTACCGTTGACCGTTAACCGGTCAATGATTTTGTGTGATTTTACGATTGGGGATGCGTTTGCACGGAGCCTGCCACGGAACGTTGAGGGTGGTTCGGCTGAGCGACGCATGTCCCGTTGACCACTGACCGTTGAATGGTCTACGATTTTTCGTGATTTCACGATCGGGAACGCGTTTGCTCGGAGCCTACCACCGAATGTTGAGGGTTGTTCGGCTGGGCGACATGTGTCCCGTTGACCGTTGATCGGTCAACGATTTTGCGTGATTTCACGATCAGGGATGTGTTTGCTCGGAGCTTACCACCGAACATTGAGTGTGGCTCAGCTGGGCGACACGTGTCCCGTTAACCGTTGACCGGTCAATGATTTTGCGTGATTTCATGATCGGTGACGCGTTTGCTCGAAGCCTATCGCCGAACGTTGACGGTGGTTCGGCTGGGCGACACATGTCTCCTTGACCGTTGACCATTGATCAATCAACAATTTTGCTTGATTTTACGATCGGGAACACGTTTGCTCGGAGCCTGCCACCAAACGTTGAGGGTGGTTCGGCTGGGACACTTGTCCTATTGACCGCTGACTGGTCAACAATTTTGCGTGATTTCACGATCGGGGACGTGTTAGCTCGGAGTCTGCCGCCGTACATTAAGGGTAGTTTAGCTCGGCAACACATGATGATTTCGCATGATTTCATGATCGGCAACTGTAGGAGCCTGCCACCGAACGTTGAAGGTGGTTTGGCTGGACGACACATGTCCCATTGACCGATCAAAGATTTTGCGTGATTTCATGACCGGGGACACATTTGCTCAGAGCCTGCCACCGAACGTTGAAGGTGGTTCGGCTGGGCGACACGTGACCCGTTGACCGTTTAACCATTGATAGGTCAACGATTTTGCGTGATTTCATGATCGGGGACACATTTGCTCGGAGCCTACCACCGAACATTAAAGGTGGTTCGGCTGGGCGACATGTGTCCCATTGACCGTTGACCGTTCATCATCAATCGGTCAACATTTTTGCGTGATTACATGATCGGGGACACGTTTGTCCGGTGCGAGCCACTGAACGGTGAAAGTGGTTCGGCTGCACGACACATGTTCCTTTGACCGTTGTCCGTGGTGTAGCGCCTCGAAGTCCTAACTTAGGAAATCGTGACACACTCCAAGATCTTTCTTCAAATGAGTCACAACACATCAAAAATCACAGGAAATTAAAAACTTTTATTACATCGAATTGTTATTACAATTTCCATTGATTATAATGATTACAAAAATCATGATACATCATGAATATACAAGGAATTGGACAATAAACTTTCACTTGGATGCTTTCCTCTACTAGAGTTTTCCTGCGCTCCCAAGTCAGCAATCCTGCACTGATAACTGTGGGCACGTCAGTTGAATGCAACTGATGAAGTGCTATATTCGGCTATCCTCTCTATACCATAATATAACGATTCCAACCTCAAAAACCACAAATATTTGATGTGAAGAAAAAGATGATATCAAACAAGCATCGGTGTATGCCATGGTCTAATCTAATGCACACACTATGCACACATGCTCCTAAAGCTAATGCACGCTTAGTTGAAAGATATGCATCCTATACTACACATCCCTCAACCAAACGACGTTCTTCAGTTGATGGGGCTCGATCCCCCGCTATGCATCCTACTCTTGTGCTCTTTCCTGTCTCTCATTTTCAGTGACGGTGAGGCTGCAGTCGTCCGGCTTACTCCAGTCGCTGCTATCAATAGTGGTATCAATTATCTCGTGTTTTACCCACTATACCCGGGATCTCAGCCGCAGGCTTACTCCGTCACGGCTGGGGTTACAGTCGACGAATTACTCCATAACGACTGGACCCACGGTATGTTGTTGTATCTACATCTCCTCGGACCTCATCAAAAGTTGATATACGGACAACAGGGCTCATTGCCGAAGGACATAGAGCCTTTCCGGTAAAGTCTCGCTCACCCGGCCTTTCTCTAAGCCTCCTACCCGCATTGATCAACAAAGGACCTGACGGATATAGAGTTTTCCTAACTCCGCTACCCTCGTCCTTACACTAGAACTGCAGTCGAGATGACGTCAACACTCCAAACCTCCTCATAAGCTATTATGGGATTAAAGGCATCCATGCCGAAGACAGCGGAGCCCCCACAAAGTTTCACTGTCTAGGGCAGCTCGGGGTCCCTGTCCGCATTAAACGAACCTAGGATTTGGCCAAGCGTAATGACGCCATGCGTCCTCCTGACAGGCAAACACACTCGCTAGTGCCTGTGCTTACATTCAACCAAGACTCGATCTAGTCCTACCAAAGTATCAATGCTATCCCACTCCAAGATTAAAGATAAGATTAATTACATGATTACTAGCATCTCTTTTATCACCCGATTTCTAAAATCCATGACTCTAGCCTCTATTCCTCTTTCATTTTTCTTATTAGATGTATGAACCTCTAGGCGAGCCTAGAACTATCTCATATTACCCACTCTCTTAGTTAGGCAATCTATCTACCATTTCCAATCCCTAACTTGGCAATCAACTTAGCTTTCTATGAACAACTAGTTAAGTTCTACTTGTAGACTCTTTCTAGTTAGTTACATTTATCATTAGTGGATCTTAACCCATCCCACACTAGGACTCAACTAGCCCTCAAGTCCAGCCCAAGGGTTGACCCGCCTCGGCCCACACTTAGCACTAACCAACGACGAACCGACTCCGTCGATCGCCGCAACCGCTATCTACGCTTGGAGTTCGATCGCAACCTCGGCCCGACCAACACATAGCTCCCGCTAACCTTCATGCTCTACGGTCCTCGACAAGTGGTAGCTCCAAACACAACCATGGAATCCATCCATGCACGGTGAGTGCGTCGGCACACGAGTCATCTCCTCCAACGCGTTCGATGTGACATGGGTCCTATTCTACCCGTCTAAGTTTGTCAACAAGACTTAATCCTAGAGTCTTAATACTCAACCAAGGTTTTCCAACAAGGTACACTACACTAGGAGTAAGTCCTAACCCATGAATACACAAAAAGGGGGTGCTAGAAGCCCTAAAAATGACAATTAATAATTCCAAACAGCAACCATCCGTTTGGCATTTATGCCAATACGGAGTCATTTCCGGTCCCGTTTCTTTGAAGAATCGCGATCGGGCGCTCCCATGCTTCTACTCAAGGTAGAAAGTATGTATAAGCACATATTGGGGATGAATTTCGTCCCAAAGTGGTCAACAACAATATCCCAACATCCAATACAATTTTTACTTCAAAACAGTGAACAACATTGTCTATACTGGGGTCTACAAGCAATTATGAGTTACTCTTAGAAAGGAACTTAGATAATTTAAGTCCTAACTCATATCCACATCTATAACATGATTTTTGACCTCAAACAGCAACTCTAAGCTAATATTGTACATGTTCAAACTCATTTCCACGTACATGGTGCAAAACAGTGAGCTCCATGATTCACTGTGTTTCTATCGTCACTTGCAACATTCATATAAGTTCGTACACTTATCCAAATCATGATTTCTTAGACATTCCAGAAAGGTCTATGTGTCTACTATAACTTCCTATTTTCATGTTTCCTCAGATAAGATCGTTTACATGCTCTTATGGTCCCATCTTTAACAAGCATACAGATTTGCAGAACAGCACGTCATATTAACACAGTCATGGAATAAAATCAATTTAAAATAGTATATGGTGTCAGAACTTTATGAAATTTTAGATTCTAGCTTCTGACACATGATGTTACAACACCTCCAAAAATCAGGTGATTCTACAAAGTAAAATTTTAATTATGTCTCTTTGAATGTCATTAACAACAGAGCAATAACAGTAGCAGTTCTTTTTATTAAAATAACTAGCTAAGGTTGAATGATTTTATTAACATATCTACAGTGGTCCAAACCTCATGAAATTTGAAACATAGGTCTTATATACATTCAACATTGACATACTAAAATTTCAAATCATTCCCATAAGCATGTAGCAAGATACAAGTCACTTGTCTCACAACAGTAACAACAAAAACTGTTTCTTTTTCTTCTGACCAGTATGCAAGTTTACACTTTATTTTAATAGCAGAAAAAATCATAAAAATCTAGAAACTTTACTGAAGGTGCAAGACACATGAATGAACATCATATAAAAATTTCAAGTTAATCCAACCAGTAGTGTTCAAGTTATGAGCTACGGACTGACAACAAAAATTTCAGCCTTTTAACAGGATTTTCTGTTTTGGATTTCTTAACACAAAAACGAGTTATTAAGATTCATTCTAGAGCCTGCATGTCATTTTTCAGTCACTAAAATCACCATTTAACAAGCCAAAACATACAAAGAGGTTAAAAACATCCACCTCGATGAATTTTGATGGAAAAGAGATCCTACAAGCTCCTAGCTTCAAGATTGGCCTTCTTGCTCCTAGCTCCTTGCCTTGTTGGCTCTTTGGCTCCTCCTCCTTGGCTTCTCTTCTTCTCCTTACTCAATCAGTAGCTAGGTCCCTCTTACTCTTTTTTTTTCTTTCTCTCTTGAGTGTGGAAGTTATAGGAGGTGGAAATGAGAAGTAGAGATGGGAGGGGTTTAAAAAACAAAAAGAGAGGAAGGTGGAGGGGGGGTTGGCCGGATTTGGTCATGGGGAATAGGGGGAGAATCTCCTCTTGCATTGGCTCTTGAGGGAGGTGGAGTGTAGGAGTGGAGAAGAACTCATCATGAGATAATTTGAGTTCAAAAAATCCTAACCCTAGTTCTCTTTTTCCCTCCCAATCTTGGCTGGCCTATAAGGCTCTTTTCATTTTTTGTTTGTTTGTTTGTGTGTTGTTTTGTTTTGTTTCATTGGGCCTCTCAAGCCCAAACTCAAAAAAACACATATGCATATATATGTTCAGATGCATAGTTGGAGGTTATTAGTAAAAAAAATAACTCCTTTAATCAAAAATATAATTTTATTATTGGTGTCAGAACTTTATGAAATATGCATAGTTGGAGGTCATATTAACATAGTCATGGGATAAATTCACCATTTAACAAGAAAAAACAAACAAAAAGGTTAGAAACACCCACCTTGATGAATTTTGATGGAAAAGAGATCCTACAAGCTCCTAGCTTCAAGATTGGTCTTCTTGCTCTTAGCTCCTTGCGTTCTTGGCTCTTTGGCTCCTCCTCCTTGACTTCTCTTCTTCTCCTTACTCCAAATCAGTAGCTAGGTCCCTCTTACTCTTTTTTTTTCTTTCTCTCTTGAGTGTGGAAGTTGTAGGAGGTGGAAATGAGAAGTAGAGATGTGAGGGGTTTAAAAAACAAAAAGAGAGGAAGGTGGAGGGGGGTTTGGCCGGATTTGGTCATGGGGAATAGGGGGAGAATCTTCTCTTGCATTGGCTCTTGAGGGAGGTGGAGTGTAGGAGCGGAGAAGAACTCATCATGCGATAATTTGAGTTCAAAAAAACCCTAACCCTAGTTCTCTTTTTCCCTCCTTTTCCCTCCCAATCTTGGCCAGCCTATAAGGCTCTTTTCATTTTTTGTTTGTTTGTTTGTGTGTTGTTTTGTTTTGTTTCATTGGGCCTCTCAAGCTCAAACTCAAAATAACACATATGCATATATATGTTCATATGCATAGTTAGAGGTTATTAGTAAAAAAATAACTCCTTTAATCAAAAATATAATTTTATTAATGGTAGAATTTAGTTTTTCTATAAAACGTATTCATCAAAAATTAGGGTCGTTACATCACTCCCTTCTTAGAATAGATTTTTCCTCAGAACTACGCTTAGTGAGAGGAAAACATGAGTTAATTCAAATGACTCGAGAAAATACATTTTCTTATACGAGGTTCACAATCCCCCTACTACACAAACCATCATCACGACAACTACCAAGAGTTGATCATCCTGCTAGTACCGACTCTCATCCCGAGAAAGTCAAATTCACTTCGTGGATCGTTCTGGGGCCTATTTCATCCCTCGTCCCGAAAATCGTAGCGATCAAACACCAGTTGTGGATGTCGCTCTTTTCCTGAAATATTGGAGATCAATCCCACTCCACAGACCATTTTGGGGCCTCATCACACGAACTCCCTGTGAGTGTTGTTCTTGTCCCAAAATACTGGAGATCAATCCTACTCCACAGAACATTCTGGGGTCTATTTCATCTCTCGTCTGGAATACTGTAGAATATCTCACTCTGTGGATCATTCTGGAGCCTTCACTCATCTTTAAATTTTTTCGTGGGTATTACTCTCGTCCTCGGAATACTAGAGATCAATCCCACTCCACAGAACATTCTGGGACCTATTTCATCCCTCGCCTAGAATACTGGGGAATATCTCACTCTTTGGATCATTCTAGAGTCAATGTTTCACTAACCTGCTTGTGAATGTTACTCTTGTCCCTGGAATACTGGAGACAAATCCTGCTCCACAGAACATTTTGGGGCCTCTTTCATCCCACGTTCCGGAATATTTGGAAATATCTCGCTCCATGGATCATTCTGGAGCCAACGTCACACAATCTCTCCCCATGGGCGTCGTTCTCGTCCCTGGAATACTAGAGAACAATTCCTACTCCACTGATCATTCTGGGACTTTTTCATCCCTCGTCTGGACTACTGAGGAATGTCTCACTCCATGGATCATTCTAGAGCCGACCTCCCATTTCTGATGCAAGATCTCCGTGTGCCTCCTAACCTCCGATTGTTGCACGTGAGGTTCGGTGACCACTCCCTCCTTAGAAAAAGGATAACACCAAGATATGCAGCTCCAGCTTTCTCGTATGAGGATCGCTTCGCTGTAATCCACCACAACTTTGGTTGTAAGGTTGCCTCCCTGGCACCTTGCTAGTATTCCAAAAAAATTTAACCCCTAATCAAAAGACAAAATGGTCCACTATGGATCCTCTATGCTAGTGATAGCATTGCAGTTCCCTGCATCTCCTTCAGTCAATGTGAGATTCGTCACTGGAAAAACGGTTTCTTTCCCTTATCGACCACTTTCTGAGTCTGACCATCGGCGTTCCCTTGCAGTTGTGGACAATCCGACTTCTTGTGCCCCGCCTTTCCGCAGTTATAACAAGTACTCACCTGAGCCTTTCTGACTCTCCATCACCCGGTCCTTCAAGCTGGGTTGAAGTTCTAACCGAGCCAGAATGGCTCCTAGCCTTTCAGTGACAATCTTGATGCCAGTTCTTTTGATCTCTTCTTCTAGCTCCTTCCTCGTAGCTACTAGCATAGAAATGCTCCTCTCCCTGCTGAGTGCATCTGCCACTACATTAGCTTTTCCTGGATGGTACTTGATCTCCGGTCTGATATCTTCCAATACTTCTAACCACCTTCTCTGCCTCAGGTTCAAGTCTTTCTGCTGATATATATACTTTAAACTCCTGTGATCCGTATACAACTCCTCCTTAGTCTCATAGATATAGTGCCGCCATATCTTCAAGGCAAAGATGTTAGCAGCTAACTCTAAATCATGAGTTCGATATTTCTTCTCATGAGGTCGGAGTTGTCTTGAACCGTAGGCAATCACTCTTCCTTCCTGTATCAGAACACAGTTGAAACCCAAGTATGAAGCATCACTGTAAATCTTGTGTCCCTTACCGGTTGGGGCAATACCAAAATCGGTACTGTAATTAGTCGATTCTTCAGTTCTTGAAAACTTGCTTCACACTTGTCAGTCCATTCAAATTTCTTGTCCTTCCTGGTCAGGGCCGTGAGCGGTACTGTAGTCTTGGCATAATCTTGAATAAACTTCCTGTAGTATCCGATCAAGCCCAAAAGCTCCTAATCTCCTTCATCGTCCTTGGTTGAGGCCAATCCTTCACTCCCTCAATATTTTGCGGATCAGTGGCCTAGAAAAGCAACTTTCGACTTCCATAACTCGCATTTGAATATCTTGGCACACAACTGATGCTCCTGAAGCTTCCTCAAAACTGTTGTCAGGTGCTTCGCATGATCCTCCTTCGTCTGTGAATACACTAGAATGTCATCGATGAAGACCCCCCGAACGAGTCGATAAATGGCCGTAGAATTCGGTCCATTAAGTCCACGAAGACTGGTGGAGTGTTAGTCACTCCAAAAGGCATCACTAGGAATTCATAGTGTCCATGTCTGATCCTGAAGGCTATCTTAGGTATGTCCTCCTCCTTTACACAACCCTGATGGTAACCTGACCGTAGATCTATCTTTGAGAATACTACTGCTTCCTGTGGTTGATCGAACGAGTCATCAATCCTGGGAATGGGATACTTATTTTGAACTTTAACTTTGTTCAATTCCCGCTAGTCGATGCACATTCTCGACGTTCCGTCCTTCTTCTTCACTAGCAGTACTGGTATGCGATATAGGGTCTTCGACACTGGTGGACTTCCTGGCTGGATGGCAATGCTGAACTTTACGTGTCTTGGTGGAGGTAGTCCTGGCAACTCCTCCAAAAATACGAGAGGAAAATCTTGTACAATGAGTATTTTCTTTACTTCCTTTGGTACTTTACTTCCACTTGCAACCGCCAATTTCTTCTCATTCACCTTCTTCCCTTAAAACATGATCTCTGGTTTCTCGGGCATGGCTATGATCACCTTCTTCTCCTACAGTCAATGTGAACCTTGTGCTTGGACATCTTGTGAATTCTCGCCTCGACATTGAGGTCACCGCTGTTGGCTCCTCCGCTTTCTTCCTCGACTCTTGCATCGTGGGCTTTCCTTTATCAACGTCCGGCTGCATGGTTGCCTCATAGACATCAGGCGGCAGATTTGCCTCCTCGACATCCAGTTGAATCATAAAAGTTAATAAAAGAATAATCGTATTGGGGTTAGGTCAGACATAGGAAAAATTCGTAAACATAAGTTGCAAAAGTGTAACAATATGATTTACGACCATCCCACTATCAAAACTAACCCTGACTATGGCTGGGGCATCCAAGTCTAATTTCCTGTTATGTTAGGTTATAATTTGAAGTAAGCTCTGATACTAACTTAGCGCCCCGAATTACTAACTTAGGAACTCATGACACACTCCAAGATCTTTCTTCAAATGAGTCACAACCAAAATTACAGGAAATTTAAAACTTTTATTACATTTAATTGTTATTACAATGTCCATTAATTACAATGATTACTACTATCTTGATACATCATGAATATACAAGGAATTGGACAGTAAACATTCACTAAGATGCTTTCTCCTGCTAGAGTTTTCTCGCGATCCCAAGTCGGCAATCCTGCACTCATAACTGTGGACACGTCAGTTGAATACAACTGACGAAATGCTATATTCAGCTATCCTCTTTATACCATAATATAACGATTCCAACCTCAACAACCATAAATATTTGATGCGAAGAAAAAGGTGATGTCAAACAAGTGTCCGTGGTCTAATCTAATGCACACACTATGCACACATGCTCCTAAAGATAATGCGTGCTTGGTTGAAAGATATGCATCCCATACTACACATCTCCCAACCAAATGACGTTCTTCAGTTGATGGGCCCGATCCCCCGCTATGCATCCTACTCTTGTACTCTATCCTGTCTCTGATTTCCAGTGATGGTGAGGCTGCAGTCGTCTGGCTTACTCTAGTCGCTGCTGTCAATAGTGGTATACATTACCTCGTGTTTTACCCACTATGCCCAGGATCTCAGCCGCAGGCTTACTCCGTCACGACTGGTGTTACAGTGCAGGCTTACTCCGTCATGAATAGACCCATGGTATATTTTTGTATCTACGTCTCTCCGGACCTCACCAAAAGCTGATATACGGACACTAGGGCTCATTGCCGAAGTACATAGAGCCTTTTCCGTAGAGTCTCACTCACCGAGCCTTTCTCTAAGCCTCATGCCTGCATTGATCAACAAAGGACCTGATGGATATAGGGTTTTCCCAACTCCGCTACTCTCGTCCTTACACTAAAACAGAACTTGCAGTCGAGATGTCGTCAACACTCCAAACCTCCTCAAAGGTTGTTACGAACATAAATGCATCCATGCCGAAGATAGCGGAGCCCCTACAGAGTTTCACCCCTCAGGGCAGCTCGGGATCCCTGTCTGCATTAAACGAACCTAGGATTTAGCCAAGCGTGATGATGCCATGCGTCCTCCTGACAGGCGAACACCCTCGCTAGTGCCTGTCCTTACATTCAACCAAAACTCAATCTAGTCCTACCAAAGTATCAATGCTACCCCACTCCAAGATTAAAGATAAGATTAATTACATGAATACTAGAATCACTTTTATCACCCGATTTCTAAAATCCATGACTCTAGCCAATCTCTATTCCTCTTTCATTTTTCTTATTATATGTATGAACCTCCAGGCGAGCCTAGAACTATCTCATATTACCCACTCCCCTAGTTAGGCGATCTATCTACCATTTCCAATCCCTAACTTGGCAATCAACTTAGCTTGCTATGAACAACTAGTTAAGTTCTACTTGTAGACTCTTTCTAGTTAGTTACCTTTATCATTAGAGGATCTTAACCCATCCCACACTAGGACTAAACTAGTCCTCAAGTCCGGCCCAATGGTTGACCGGACTCGGCCCACACTTGGCACTAACCAACGACGAACCGACTCCGTCGATCGCCGCAACCGCTATCTATGCTTGGAGTTTGATCGCAACCTCGGCCCGACCAACACATAGCTCTCGCTAACCTTCACGCTCCATGGTCCTTGACAAGTGGTAGCTAAAAACACAACCATGGAATCTATCCATGCACGGAGAGCGCATCGGCGCACGAGTCATCTCCTCCAACACATTCGATGCGACACGGGTCCTATTCTACCCGTCTAGGTTTGTTAACAAGACTTAATCCTATAGTCTTAATACTCAACCGAGGTTTTCCAAGAAGGTACACTACACTAGGAGTAAGTCCTAACCCATGAATACATAAAAAGGGGTGCTAGAAGCCCTAAAAATGACAATTTATAATTCCAAACAGCAAGCATCTGTTTGGCATTTATACCAATACGGAGTCATTCCTGGTCCCGTTTCTTTGAAGAATCGCGATCGGGCGCTCCCATGCTTCTATTCAAGGTAGAAAGCAAGTATAAGCACACATTGAGGATGAATTTCGTCCCAAAGTGGTCAACAACAATAACCCAACATCCAATACAATTTTTACTTCAAAACAATGAACAACATTGTCTATACTAGGGTCTACAAGCAATTATGAGCTACACTTACCAAGGAACTTTAGATAATTTAAGTCCTAACTCATATCCATATTTATAATATGATTTGTGACCTCAAAAAGCAACTCTAAGCTAATATTGTACAAGTTCAAACTCATTTCCACGTACATGGTGCAAAACAGTGAGCTCCATGATTCACTGTGTTTCTGTCGTCACTTACAAAATTCATATAAATTCGTACACTTATCCAAATCATGGTTTCTTAGACATTCCAGAAAGATCTGTGTGTCTACTGCAACTTCCTAGTTTCAAGTTTCCTCAGATAAGGTCGTTTACATGCTCTTATGGTCCCATCTTTAACAAGCATACAGATTTGCAGAACAGCACTTCATATTAACACAGTCATGAGATAAAATCAATTTAAAATAGTATATGGTGTCAGAACTTTATAAAATATTTGATTCTAGCTCCTAACACATGATGTTACAACACCTCCAAAAATCAGGTGATTCTACCAAGTAGACTTTTAATTATGTCTCTTTGAATGTCATCAACAACAGAGCAATAACAGCAGCAGTTTTGTTTATTAAAATAACTAGGTGAGCTTGCATGATTTTATTAACATAGCTACAGTGATCCAAAACTCATGAAATTTTAAACATAGGTCTTATATACATTCAACATTGACATACTAAAATTTCAGATCATTCCCATAAGCATGCAGCAAGATAAAAGTCTCTTTTCTCACAACAGTGACAACAAAAATTGTTTCTTTTTCTTCTGACCAGCATGCAAGTTTACATTTTGTTTTAATAGAAGAAAAAATTATAAAAATCTAGAAAAATTATTGAAGGTGCATGAAATATGAATGAACATCATATAAAAATTTCAAGTTAATCCAACCAGTAGTGTTCAAATTATGAGCTACGGACTGACAACAAAAATTTCAGCCTTTCAACAGGATTTTCTGTTTTGGATTTCTTAACACAAAAACGAGTTATTAAGGTTCATTCTAGAGCATGAATGTCATTTTTCAGTCACTACAATCACCATTTAACAAGCAAAAACAAACAAAGAGGTTAGAAACACCCACCTTGATTAATTTTGATAGAAAAGAGATCCTACAAGCTCCTAGCTTCAAGATTGGCCTTCTTGCTCCTACCTCCTTACCTTCTTGGCTCTTTGGCTCATCCTCCTTGGCTTCTCTTCTTCTCCTTACTCCAAATCAGTAGTAAGGTCCCTCTTACTCTTTTTTTTTCTTTCTCTCTTGAGTGTGGAAGTTGTAGGAGGTGAAAATGAGAAGTAGAGATGGAGGGGTTTAAAAAACAAAGAGAGGAAGGTGGAGGGGGAATGGAGGGAGAATCTCCTCCTGCATTGGCTCTTGAGGGAGGTGGAGTGTAGTAGTGGAGATGAACTCATCATGAGAAAATTTGAGTTCAAAAGAACCCTAACCCTAGTTCTCTTTTCCCCTCCTTTTCCCTCCTTTTCCCTCCCAATCTTGGCCTGTCTATAAGGCTCTTTTCATTTTTTTGTTTGTTTGTTTGTGTGTTGTTTTGTTTTGTTTCATTGGGCCTCTCAAGCCTAAACTTAAAAAAACACATATGCATATATATGTTCATATGCAAAGTTAGAGGTTATTAGTAAAAAAATAACTCCTTTAATCAAAAATATAATTTTATTAATGGTATTCTTGTTGCTTGAGTTTCTGTCGTTTAGGCTTCCTGACCGTTGGGCTCGTCAGGTTGTTGGACTTTCCCAACGGTTTAGGGGCCCAAAATGCTTTAGAAGCCTAAACTTCGCTATCCTCTTTCTATAAACCCCCCACCCCCTTCTCCCTTCCCTCATTCTAAAATTTTTCTCTCCAAAGAATTTTTCTTCTCCAGCATTCTTGCTAACCGTCGTGGCGAGTGGTTGCTTTTTTCGACGAACTTTCTGACCATAGCTGTCACTTCCAAGGTAAAAGATATACATATTTTTATCTATATATTATTTTATCAAAGATGTCTAGGGAATCATCAGGAGACGAGACTTCCTCTTCGAGTCATGGCAGAGTTCAGCAACTGATTCTATCTTTGAGGGTGGATAAAGGGAAGAGTGTGGCAGGGTCGGTGGTGGTTGAGATAGTAGTAGAGAGAACGAGAGAAGGGATGGAGTTGGGTAGACTCCTTATCCCTTTGACGCGCCTCAGCGGTGTTCAAAGTACTCCGTCGAACTCCTATCGAGAGTGGTGCACGGGATGATGCCTTTGTACGAGGAAAACAAGCCTCGCGAGCACTCAGAAGTGGATGACATATCTTCAATGCTTACAGGGGAGGATTTGCACTATATTCGGGAGTTTTTCATGATCCCAAAGGAGTTTAATCTACTTTTTCCCGGTCCTGGCATTAGAGCTTGTACGCCCCTTTCTCCTGACAAGTGCTTCCTTTCGTTCGATGCATTTCTTGCAGGCCTCCATCTCTCGCTACTGCCGTTTGAGACCGAAGTTCTCCGTTGGTACTCTTTGAGCCCAATCTAGTTTGTGCCTAACATGTAAAGACATGTGAATGGCTTCGTACTACATTGTCAAGCGGCGGGGATCGATCCTCAACTTAGCATTTTGAGGAGGCTCTATAAGATTCACCGAAAGAGTAGGTCAAAATTTAGATTCTATCTTACTCCTTGTCGAGGAGTGAAGTTGATTAAAAACCCCGACTCATTCAAATATTGGAGTGAGAAGTACTTCCTGGTTCAGAGTAGTGAACCGTAAGCGATTACCATAAGGTGGAAGGAAGAAGTACCGGAGAGGGTGAAAGTCAACCCCATTTTGAGCCCCGAAGAGGAAGAAATGGTTAAGATACTTTTAGATCGGCTTTCTTTGAGTTGGAAGGAGGTGACAGAGGAGTTTCTCTTTAGGGGGGTCTCAGTTCGATCAACCCTAATATGCATCTTTGATTATCCTTTATTTCTTACTCTTTCTTTCGTAGTTACTTCTTCTCTTCCTCAATTCTCTATTTTAATCTCTTCGTGTCTCGTACCGCAAAAACTTTAAAGCAATGATCGCTAAGCATACGGGGTTGAGCGGCAAAGCCCCCGAGGAGGAAAAGAGGAAGAGAGCGGTTGTCAGATCTTCGGTGCGAAGGTCGCGATGGGCCCGCAATCGCCTCTCCAGTGGTGGACAAAGAGTCCCCACCATCCGCTTTGCCTGCCCCTTTCAACGGGGAATTCATTCTTGGTGTTGCTCTCGCACTTGAAGCTCCACCCCTTACTGTGATGGCAGAGGCAAATCTTACCGAGGAGCACAAGCAGCTGTTCGTCCCGGATTGGCGTCTATGAAGCACGATAGGTTCCTTGGGGACTCAGCCTCCTTTATGCGAATAATTCACCACCATGTGACTCCGATGGATAGAGCAGAGATGGATGTGGGGTCGGTAGGCGATGATGCCTTGGAGATATCCAGGGCAAACATGGCAGTAAGCTTTTAGTACTTCATTTTGGTGTTTAGTTTTCTACGAATTAATGAAGGTGGTTTTCCCTTTGTAACTTTAAATATTTTTCCTTTTTGTAGGTCACTTGCCACTTCAACCACCTATTGAAGCGGGTGGAGGAGCAGGAGAAGGAGCTGAAGGTGGCGAAAAACAAAGCGGATGAAGACTGCTAAGGCATTAGAGGAGGCGATGCGCCTATCACAGTCTCAGGCGTCGCAGATCGCCTGGCTGGAGTCGGCCTTGGTAAAGGCCAACTACCAGGTAGCCCAAGAGAAGGAGAGGGCAGACCAAGGGATGGCTCTCATCGCCGAGAAGAGGGATATGGCTACGAAGGAGAAGGAGGATGCGATGAAGGAGGCAAAGGCTGAAGCCGAGGGGTTCCTAACCTCCAACATGGAGCAGACGTATGCTAGGGCTCTTAAGCACGTTGGAGCATGCATCCTAGGGTTCGATCGCTGGTGGTATAATCTGTACAACCCTGTTGAAGGCAATTCAAAAGAGGAGGAAGGGGAGGAGAAGCATGTCGTCATAGCGAACCCCATATCTGCCATGGTAGTTGCTCTGGAGGCAGTTGAGGAGAGTGGATCAGTCGACCGAGGTGGACCATTGACTCCTCTTATATCTAGTTGTCTTTTTTCTTTGTTTTTGTTGTTTTTGCTTTTTTATGGATGCATAATAGTGAACTGGTCACTGCTTTATTGTATCTTTATATTGTAATGAAACCTCTTTTAGTCATTCTTATCTCGTGTAATGTTTGATCTTCTTGAGTTTTTGCACATTACTTGGTTGTCTTTCTTAGAGTGATCTATTATTCTCTTTCGTCAGCAGGTTATTGTGTACAATGAAAAAGATTCTCTAGATCATGAAATAGTCCACCTCTATTCCAAGCTTCAGGTGACGGAGCTGGGGCTCTCTTGTTCACGAGAGAGGCTTTCAAAAGCGGAGGCAAAGCTTGACCACTTGAGAAGGGTCTTGACTAGCAGGGATATCGAGGCGAGGCGTAATGATGAGATTATCTAAGAAGTACCTCCAATTGGTGTGGAAGACCATTCTCCAGGTGGAGCAGCTGTTGGGAAGTCTTCGAAGCTTAAAGTCATTCGCCGTTCTTTGTTTGCGGTCACAAATGAGAAAAACGAGCTAAAGAACGTAGTGCTCGAGAAGAGTTTAGAAGCAGCCCTTCTTAGGAGGACTATTTTTGAATATTCGCAGGGGACCAGAGCAAGTAGTGTGCCTCGTCTGAAATTTAAGGTGAAGAACGACTCTCTCAAAGAGAGGTTTGTTGAACTATAGACCGAGAACCGCCGTTTGAAGCGACTCCTTGAAGGAGGCAATGTTAAGAGCACTTCTTGCTCTCGTGAAAAGCGTGCCCAGGGGAGGTCTTTCCACGAACTGGCTTTACGCTTGCCTGAGGCCCCGCGGAACCCTGATGACGATTAAAGTTGTGTGGCCGGCTCGTCTAGCAGGGCGTCGGTTGGTGGGGCAGAACGAGCAGTAGGCCCCGGCGGTGCGACCCAGTTTGTGGGTTTGGATGCTGCATCAGATGGTTTGAGGGAAAGGGTTAGTGCTGACTTTCCAATGGGTTGTCGTAAACCACATGTGTCCCTTAAGGGGAATATCCCTCTGCTACGAAAGAGTTGAAGTGACGTTGTGTCACAACCCGCTTCCTGATATATGAAAACATAGGCACGTGACTGAGGCCCAGCGAATGATATAAGTATGCCAACTCATATCATCCATACGCTGTACAATACCAGTAAACTCAACAATGCAATAATAATCACAAAAATGAGAATATAGTACAATAACCAATATCTGAGATACAAGAACTTACCAAATAGCCCGAGAATATGCAATGCAATAATAACTCGATGAGTTCTTTCAGTAACCCATCGTTTGTACCTGTATAACATAATTCAAAAGAAAGATGGATGGAGCACCCGTTAGAGCAAGTTGCGGGCCGCAAGTAGTACAAGTAAAAATGGGAACAAGAACAAGAATATAACAAGGAACAATAAGAACTGGAAATTCAAATGCGGAAAGAACATGATAATGAGAAACAACATATATAACAAGAAAGCAACAAAGAATGAACAAGAAAGGAAACAAGAACTGGCGATGCAAATGTAATATAACATGATCAACGTAATGCAGGTAACAACTAGAACATGTCTCAAAATATAACTAATCGGGAACAAGGAATAATGTAACAGGAATATGCCATGTAAACGGAAATCATTCAAACTTCTAACGGGGGTCATGTAACTTGTCAACTGATGTAACTTGTAACATGAATCATGTAAACTTGTAAACTTGTAAACTTTTAACAGGATCAGGCAATCTTGTAACGAGAATCAAGTAACTTATAAACAGGTAACATATAACTTGTAAACATGAATCATGCATGTGTTCATAGTTAATCTCAAGTCTAGCAATATTTTATAAATCCTAACTAACGCATGCAATACTGCGTTCCATACCACAGGTCGGGTGCATACAATCAAGTTAATGTTTAGACTCTAATGGTGAATTCTATAAGGTAATGTACTCGGGTCTTCCAGTGACACTAACAGAAATCACATCACATCATATCATATCATGCCATGTAATCATACCATGTCATGTAATCATATCGTGGGTCACTATTACGAGAAACACGGGCCTCCTTCTGAGTATACTCTCCTATATTGTCCACTACTAGGTCTTTTCCTTATTACCCCGGCTTGTTATTCTTTTTACAATATTTACACATAACATGCGATGATTAGAACGAGTATCAGGACGTGATCAAGGAAGTATCGAGGCTATGAAATGCATGATATACAAGTTTGATTAATTAAATGCAAGATATAAACATATTTACAATCAAGGACATAAAGTTACAATTCTGGACAGCAATATGTTGTTGCACAAAAACTCACTTTTCCGTTGCTACAGAAAAGCAAATCAGGTACCGTGAGAGATTCCAAAAAGTAGACTTCATGCTAGTTCCAACGCATATACACACGATATATTAAAAATATAATAGCTTGGTCAAACAGTCAATTCTTTACAGATTTCATGTTCGAGCAGCAAGCCAAGGTCGAATTCTTATATATAAACATTAACAGTAAGTTAATTGAAAAATCTTATAAAAATCATAAATCAACTCTTAAGCATGTTTAGTAACATACTGGAAAATATCAAGTCTTAATTATACTTTTAACATGATATTTAAATTAGTTAATCGAGAAAATATATTTCAAAATAGTAATCTAGAATTGAAAACGTCACAACACTAAAAACAACATATCTTGCAATCTACACATCGGATATCAGATCTATCAAAAGTTCTGGAAACTAGACTTAGGAGGCTAAAACTCTTATTCATAAGGTTCTAATTAATTCAAATGCAACTAATTCAAATTCTCACTACAAGTCAGAACAGACAGCAGGGCAGAAATATGCAATTTGACATCTATGATCTTTTGATGGACATCGAACCATAGAGGCAAATGGATTGATTTGATCCAATATACATATCGAGGGATTTAATCGTGGAAGGATTTCAAGTCATAAACAAACTGACGGTTCAACCAATTGAAATTTGTAAAGATATTTTTCATGAACATGGAAGAGTTTCAAAACACGATAATCAAGCAAAATTACTAATTATAGGAGGTCAAATAAAAAGCTTGTATGGAACAAAAAAATGTACAAGGTACTTACCTGATGTGACGATGAACGAAAACGATATGAGCGACGGCAGAAACACGTGCGAACGACGACACAATGAGAGCAACACATGCAAAACATGTGCAACTCAAGAATGACAACAACGAACAGCAACAGCACACAAAAACAATAGGGCAACTGTGGCACGTACAATTGGTAGGAACAACACGTGCAACAACAACGAGAATAACAACAACGGGGATAGCAACCAACAGTAACAACGATGACAGCGAGTGCAACAATCCACAAAAAGAGAGCGGCAGCAACTAGCAGGGATAATTGCATAAACAACACAAAAGCACGTCCAAGTACAACATGTGCAAGTGGCAGCCCGTGCAACCAATGGGACAGCAAGACAGTGGCAGCAAAGGGAGGTGTTGTCAGACGATGGCAATGGCAGAATGGCACAGGGATGGTGCAACAATGGAAAACAGGGAGAAGGTGGGAGGATGCTGTGAAGAAGGTCCCAAGCGGCAATGGCGATGAGGGGATGCATGGGTGAAGGAGGGAGAGCAGAGCGCATGGGAGGGGACGCCGGCAATGACGACGAGGTGATGGTGGGGATGTCATTTGGTGGTTGTGGGGATGGTGATGTTGGTAGTCGCCAGGAAGGAGACGACGGAGTTGTGGTGGTTTCCATTGGCAACGAAGGTGTTGGGGAGCAGCCATGGCAGTGGTGAGGGGACCGTGGCAATGGTGGCTCGACGGAGATGAAGGGTTGCCGACGAGAGGCAATGGCGGTAGGAGAGTGGTGATGGAGGCGATGCGCAATGGATGGTGATGAGGGGTCGGCGAGGAGCTGGGTTCGATAGCAGAGGAAGGACAAGAAGGAGGAAAATGTAGAGAGAAAGAGTCAGGGGTTTTGGAAGAGGAGGCTGTGATTAGGAAGTGGATTAATTAGGGTGAAAGAGAGATTAGGGTTAAAACAGAGATTATATAAGGTTAGCTAATGGGTTAATTTGTTGTGGGTACAGTTCCAATAAGGAGATGTGTTATTGGGTATGGGTTTAGCATCCGATAAAAAAAGGGCTATAGGGTTAGTGGGTTTGGGTTTAAGAAGAAATATATTAGATAAATTAGAGTATTCAACTTACAAAATTTAAATAGGTTGTACAAAAATTTCAGGGTTCAACAGAAATAAAATTAATTGGAAGAATACAATTGGATTAAGATTTAATAAATTTATTAAAATCCAAATAGTAATAATATATTTGATTTGGGCTAAAATGTAATTAGTCGATCAATTAGGAATAGAAAATAAAGTTAAAATATATCATCATTCGAAATAATAATAATTGTTGAATAGAAAAGACTTTGATAGACGATCCAAAATGAATTTATAAATAACCAAAATACAGAAAATACTCAGGAATATGTATTTGCGGGAACGGGGGATACATGCTGAGTGAGATTTTGTAATTCTTATAGAGACTTGTTCTTTCAACAACACTTGTATCAAGATAATCTTTGTGAAATAAAATTTTGCTAAGTGGTTGAGAATCATCGCTTGAGAATTATGTTTTGTAGATTTTAACTTGGTTCAAAGAGCACTCGTACGACGAGATATACCCCCATACACTTGCTCGAGAGCAAGTATGCTAGTGTGACTTTATGAATCCTAAATGGATCCTGCAATTGTCCATTGGAGTGCTTTAGTGTATGAACCATGGGTTGTTTCAGGAGCACTCGAACGGCAAGCCTTACTCCGCACACTTGCTTTCGGGGCATGTGGCTAGAGTGGCTCTGTGAACCGTAAGTGGACTCCGAATAAGGTGATGATAAATTTTGGGAGCACTCGAATGGCAAACCGATCCACGCACACTTGCTCGGGAGCATGTAGCTATGGTGGCTCTATGAACCATGAATGGACTCTACACTTATCCAATGTTTTTTCAGGAGTACTCGAACGGCGGGCCCAACTCCACACGTTTGCTTAGGAGCAAAGTGGCTTTAGTTGCCCTCTGAACCGTGAGTGGCCTCCGAACAAGGTGACGATGAATTTTGGGAGCACTCAAATAGTGAACCGATCCTCGCACACTTGCTCAGGAGCATGTGGCTATGGTGGATCTATGAACAATGAATGGATTCCACACTTATCCAAAGTTGTTTCAGGAGTACTCGAATGGCGGGCCTAACTCCGCACGTATTCTTAGGAGCAAAGTGGCTAGAGTTGCCCTCTGAACCGTGAGTGGACTTCGAACAGGATGACGTCGAGTTTTGGAAACACTCAATGGCGAACCGATCCCCACACACTTGCTCGAGAGCATGTGGCTAGGGTCCCTCTGTGAACCATGAATGGACTCCACACTTTTCCAGAGTGAGGCACTTGTACAGCGTGATATACCTCACACACTTGCTCGGGGGCAAGTGTGCCCGTGCGTCATTATGAATCTGGATGGATCTCACAAATGTCTGTTGAAGTGCTTAGTGAATAGATTGGTGTTGGCTTGGGGGCGTACTAAGTGTCTTAACTTATTGATTTCCTTTGGTTGAATTGTTCATAGATTTTCTGAACTGTGCAAAAAAGAAAAAGTGTTTTATTGAAAAATTTAACCAAACAGTTGCTTTAACGCAAGCCTTTATTACATGTTTGGGGGTATCTACTGGGCGAGGGTGTTAAGCACCCTTCATAAGAAGTTTGGCGTTCCAAGTCCTCAATATCTTATTCCCCCCAAAGTCTTCAAGTCGGTAAGCTCCTGGGCGAACAACTTATGAGACTTTGTATGGTCCTTCCCACTTAGGGGCAAGCTTTTCCATCTTCTGAGGGTCAGATATTGTAATGCCCCGATTTCCATACACTGGAAAACTGTGACATAAGTCAGAATCTTTCCTTCAATTAGCCACAATACACAGAAAACAGGAAAATTTGAAACTTTTTATTCAACACAAATGTATTACAAGTCCGAATGTTATAAAACTGCAATACATTACATCAGTGTTACAATAATACCTTTACAAGCCCAAGTGTTCCAACTTTCAACAAATTACATCAAAGTACAATAAATAAAGAACAACACTTGGTACTTCACTTGGATGCTTCCCAACAAATAAATAAATTACAATACTTGTTACAAATAAAACAATAGTAACCAACATAATTTACAACGGAAAATAAAATTGACTCCTGCTTCTTTTGCCTTGAGTCCTCCTGAATCCTATATCTGTACTTCTGCAATCCAGTACCTATTGAAGTGGGAACGTCAGTACATATACTGACGCTTTAAGGCTGATGACTAGCAGCGATTCTCAACTTTAAGCAAACAGATTCATGAAAAGAGAAACGGGTATATGTAGTTGATATGTCAGTGTATGCTATGACTTAGACTCTAATGCAGAATTAACTAATGCAATGATGCTCTTATTCTAATGCAAGCAAGACTCTAAAATAGTATGCAGCCCATACTATATACGCCCCATATCAAGTTGTTTCTTCATATATAGGGATTTGAACCCGCATCATGAATTCTATTTTGTACCCATCCTGTTCCTGACAGAATACTACATGACTAATGAGGTTGCAGGTACGGTCTAGTTTCGCTACTACAGCACAATAGTGGTGTCCCCGTTTTTTACTATTGTCCCGCGAACCGGACCTCGCTCAAAAACCAACACGAACCACAAGATACTCATCAACCTTCTTTCGTGCCCTCAACTCGTCATGAGAAGGCATAGAACATGATGGAATTGTAGGGTCTATTTTCCTAGGAAAACCTCCCGTTCTTATCATGGCACATTTAGGAATTAGCTGTCAAGATACGGATCCCGTGCTCCCAACTCATCATGAAAAAGCACCGCTCGTATCCCTTTGACAGGGGGATACATCCCAATAACACCTCCTAGTGTCAGCCTATAGGAGAAGTCGGATTATAGGGTTTCACCTCTAACACCAACTCTCACCCTTCGGCAATTTATAAATAAAAATGGTTAAGTAACTGTTACAACCCTAACGTTGTCACTAACCCTAACCAAACAAGCGAGACATGCCACTGTGCTTCCAACTCGTCATGAAAAAGCACCGTACGTGTCCCTCTTCTAACCAAACAAGTGAGACATGTCACTGTGCTTCCAGCACGTCATGAAAAAGCACCGTACATGTCCTTCTTCTAGAGATTGTAACAGTTTGTCAACACAATTAACCAAGTCTTAACCTGGACTTCACAAGATCTCCTCGGATCCACTCACAGCCTACATATTCAATACAATACCTACATACGAGCCCAATGAGCTTCGTACGAGACAACAATATATATACGAGCTAAATATACAATGTATGAGACCAAAAACTACATACGAGCCAGACGAGCTGCGTATGAGCAAAACAACATATAGAAACAACCATGGAGGTATTCTAACGACCTAAAAGCAACCAACCGTGCTTACTAGCAAAACTTGATCTTCTATAATTAGAAGAAACAGAAGAATCTTCTGAGATTCTAAAATAGATATACTACCAAAAAAACCCGAAAGCGACATAAAAACCTTCTGACAGCCTAGGAGCAACCAGTGCTATGCTTATCGGAATTCGATAAAAATAGACTTTTTAGAAAAGTAAGAACATCTACCACAATTATCTAGTTGAACACTTTTTCAGATTCTGTAAGGAATCCAAAATCCGGTCCATCGAACACACGTAAACAGTTTGACCCAACTGCAGATTTTCAACAAAAAGATGCACTTCGTAAGTTGGTAACTTTTGTTCTACTTGTCGGAATATAACGAAACTAGACAATTTGAAAAGGTGGGAACATCTACTATAACTTCCTAATTGAACACTTTCTCAGATTCTGTAGGGAATTCCAAATTCCTACCCATCGAACACATGCAAACAGTTATCCAACTGCAGAATTTCAATAAAAAGCTGAAACTTCGTAAGTTGGTAACTTTTGCTCTACTTGTCGGAATCTAACGAAACTGAACAATTTGAAAAGGTGGGAACATCTACTACAACTTCCTAGTTGACCACTTCCTCAGATTCCGTAAGGATTTCCAAATTCCTAACCATCGAACACACGCAAACAGTTCTCCAACTGCAGAATTTCAACAAAAAGCTGAAACTCCGCAAGCTGGTAACTTTTGCTCTACTTGTCGGAATCTGAAGAAACTGGACAATTTGGAAAGGTGGTAACATCTAATACAACTTTCTATTTGACCACTTTCTCAGATTCCGTAAGGAATTCCAAATTCCTACCCATCGAACTCATGCAAACACTAACAAAAGCAGCAAATTTGACAAAAAGGCTGAAACTTCGAAAGCTTGTAACTTTTGCTCCACTTATCAGAATCTAACCAAATAGGGCATTTTGGAAAGGTGAGAGTCTCTACTACAACTCTCTAGTTGAACACTTTCCCAAATTCAGTAAGTAAAAGACTCAAAAACATCAAAGAGTCAAAGCAGCAAGCTTCCAGCCAAAATCTGGCTGTTGTGCCTTGTAAAAGACATAACTTCTACTCCGCTCATCGGAATCTAACCAAATAGAGAAATTTGGAAAGGTGATATTCTCTACTACAAATCTCTAGTTGAACACGTTTCCAAATTCAGTAAGTAAAAGATCCAAAAACTTCAAAAAACCCAAACAGCGAACTTTTCAGCCTAAAGGCTGGCTGCTGCAAATTGTAAAGGCCATAACTTTTACTCCACCTATCGGAATCTAACAAAATAGGACATTTTGGAAATGTGAGAGACTCTACTACAACTCTCTAGTTGAACACTTTTCCAAATTCAGTAAGTAAGACATACACAAACATTGAACAAGTCAAACAGCGAGCTCACGGCCAAAGGCTGGCTGCTGTTACTTGTAAAGGCCATAACTCCTACTCCGCTTACCATAGTCTAAGCAAATAGGGCAATTTGGAAAGTTGAGAGTCTCTACTACAACTTTCTAGTTGGACACTTTTCCAAATTCATTAAGTAAAAGACTCAAAAACAACAAACAATTAAAATAGCGAGCACTTCAGCCAAAGCTGGCTGCTGTGTTTTGTAAAGGCCATAACTTTTACTCCGCTCATTGGAATATAACCAAATAGGGCATTTTGGAAAGTTGAGAGACTCTACTACAACTCTCTAGTTTATCACTTTTCCATATTCAATCAATAAGAGGTGCAAAAACTTCAAGCAAACAGAACAGCAAGCATTCAACCAAGCTGGCTACCGCGTTTTTGTAACGATCATAACTTTTGCACTACTTATTGGAATCTAACCAAATAGGACAATTTGGAAAGTTTAGAATGTCTACTACAACTTCCTAGTTGATCACTTCTCCAAATTTCGTAAGGAACCCCAAGTTCTAGCCCCTCGAACACACTACAAAACTAACCCCAAACAGCAAGTCGTTGTTTTGGCTTAAACCTTCGCTGTTTTGGGGAAACGGTTGTTTGGCCTATCAAATTAACCCCAAAAAATCTACAAAAATTTGAGCATGGTAATAACACATAAGAGAACCCCTCCAATTTATTTGGAGTCAAAATTTCACTTTTTACATAGGTAAATAAATCTAACCCTACAACTACAAAAATCGAATCTCTATGGTTCTATTTTGTGTTCTACCACTTAAATCTTTATGTGCTCTTTATTCTAGTCCATAAACATGATTATGCACATGATTTTAGTCCAAACAACATACAAAAATAACCAAAACAAACAAACAAATAGAGAAGTTGAGAACTCCCACCCAACAAAGTGTAGGAATGACTTGCTTTCTTCCTTCTCCTCCTTGCTCCTTGTTCTTGCTCCTCTTCAAGAAATCATGAAGAAACCCATGAAACTCTCTCTTTTCTTTTTGATTTTAATCTCTCTTTCTTTTCCTTTCTTTCTCAATTATTTTTCTAAAATAAAAACAAGTATAAGAGAGAAAGAGAGAGAGAGGGAGAAGAGATGGAAACACACAAAAGAAAAAAGGGCTTTGCCCTTGTGTATTGGCCGGCCATTTTGTAGGAGAGGGAGAGAGAGCAAGTGGTAGAGAATGAGCCACTTGTCTGTTCTCATTTGTGGCTCAAAACAATTAGGGATCAATTTGCAAATTTAATTTACAATCAAATCCAATAAATTTGCAATCAAACCCTAATCCAATTCTAACCCTTCATTTTGATCATGATTGATCAAAATAAGAGACATTTACCAAAAATCACATAGTACATGATTTCGTACGTACGAAATCGATACAGTACATCTATATAATAAAACACAAAGAAAGCTATCAAGTGGCTCTCCTTCAATCCTCCCCAAAATCAAAGGTCCAGATCTAACCTCAAAAAACATATTTTCCCCCGAAACGTTTCCCCCCAAAATTCAAATTTAAATTCCCATCCAAAACAACTCCTTTATTTAATTAATTATTTCTTTCTCTCTCTCTCTTCTATTCAAAAAATACTGAAAATAAAAATTTTAATTTTTTTTTAAAAAAAAATTTAAAACAAAAAAATTTAAAATTTTAAAAACTTTAAAAATAATTGGAAAAATTTTAAAAATCAAAAACTTATAAAAAAAATTTAAAAAATATTATTTTTTAAAATTTTTTTTAAAAAAATTAAAAATAAATTTTTCAAATTTTTTGAAATTTTAGAAATAAAACTTTAAAATTTTAAAAATAAAATTTTTAAAATAAATGTTTAGATTATTGGTATTGTAGATACCTTCACACCTGCACTTGCGTTACCATTGTATTTAGACATGCTCATAGTGGTTATGAGATTAGAGTAAGCTCTATAAAACCTATATGATAATGTCATTACATAACTATTACAAGCATCTAAAATTGATGCTGAAGTTAAAAAATACTCTATGCAGTGTTTCTAACAACTATTTGCATTTCAGGTAAGTTCAAGCTGATGATCAGGAAGACGATAATTGAGCTTAACGGTAGATATACTGTTTCTTCATATAATATGTTTACTACTTCAATTAATTTGCTGGACCTCAAAAACTATTTTATATAATCAAACCAGGTGCACCGTTCCGAAGACGTGCCGTAGGCACGTGTCAACGGGCAAACCTAGTATATGTACATATCTATCTATACAGATAATTTTTATTAGTTAAAACGAATCAGACTGTACAAAAATAATTTAATTCCGAGAAATACAAATAGAATAATTTTATTACCGGCTCGGAATATTCCAGTATCAATTTGATACAAACTAGTATATACGTATAGATAATGTTTATTAACAAAACCGGGTGATATCCATAAAAAATATTTCAATTCTGAAAATAAAAATAAAATAATAATTTTTAATATCTGCCAGGAATTTTCTAGGCATTTTCTCAAAAATGTATTTTTCAAGATTTTGTACAAGTGCACAAAATTGATACAATACATATGTATACTTACTAGTATATATATCCGGATAACTTTTTATTAGTAAAACGAAGTAATTTCCAGAAGAAATACTTTAATTTTAAAAATAATAATAATACAAATATAATATCCGACCAGGATATTACAATACTCCTTCCTTAGAATAGTTCTGTCCTCAGAACTACGTTAAGTCGGGAGAAATGAAAACAGCACATACAGAATAACACAGACATAGGGAATGTGATGAACTATTATTGAACAAACTGTTGCATGGCATGGATTCCACACACACACACACACACACACACACACACACACACACACACACACACACACACACACATATATATATATATATATAAATCCATTCGGTTACAAAAAGTGCTATATCATACATTTCTTAAAGTCCAAAATAAAATTCAAAATGCATCTTAAAACTTAGTTGTACCGCCTTCCTTGCACACCGGTGATGACTTTTTTGCCTTCATTGGTATCATCTTCTATAAGTGTGAACACTCGGCCTTGGCAAAGCGGCTCTTTTCCTTTGTGGTTCATCTCTGGGGCTGATATGCTGCTATTCTTCTGAAACTGGGGACAGTCTGGTCGGATATGACCAATCTTTCCACATTTGTAACATACACGGGTATCCATCTGAGGGTCATTCCTTGGGCATTGGCTCATGAAATGGCCTTGCTCTCCACTCAAGAAACAGCTCCCTGGCTTGGTGCCTCCGAGTTTGTCGTTTGGTTTCTGAATCTTCTGCTTGTGACCTTGGTTTTCGAATCTTGATGTTGGTGCAGATCTTTTTCCCTCGTTCCACCTTCCCGTGTTCACCTGCAGTTCTGGTCATCGATTCGTATCAAGCTCCGTCGTTGCCGCACGGTGGACCAACTTCTCGAACATCCGAATGCAAAAAGGTACCATCCTGGTTCTGTGTGCGGGTCTGAGCCCTTGCTCGAATCTCTTGGCCTTCTTGACCTCATCTTCTACCATCTCTGGAGCATATCGGGACAGTTGCGTGAACTTGGTCTCGTACTCACGAACCGTCAGGCTTCCCTATTTCAGGTTGAAGAACTCCATGGCCTTGTCTTCTTGCACATCCAAAGGAAAGTAGTGCTGCCTGAACTCCCCTAAGAAGTCTTCCCAGGTAATAGGTCTTCACCCATGCCCCTCTTCACCGACTGCCACCAGACCCCGACATCTTTCTCTAGTAGATTGCTTGCCAATCTGACCTTGCTGTCATCCGATGTCAACATCACCTCAAACACTGTCTCGACTTGACGAATCCAGTCGACAGCTGCTGTCGGGTCTACCTGGCCCTCAAAAATAGGTGGCCTCATCCTTCAGAAAGATTTGACCATCTTGATAGGATCGTAGCTGCTACTCCCCAGTTACCTGCGGGTGCTCCTTGTTGCTGCCCATTGCTTCGGCTTGCCTCTGCCAGGTCTCCAAATGCCTGGTATATACGGGCGAATTCTACCCCTATATCCAGACCTGCGACATTGCCTCCACTACCCTTGCCTTCATTCGGGTTGTTCCTACCACTCTTGGTTTTGCGTGACATATGGTAGAAAGAAATAAACATGGGTATTAACCAAGATATAGAGAAATTATAAAACATAAGTTAAAAGAAACAACAATATGAATTATAATTTTCTACAACTAACTAAAAATCCGACCCCTATAAGGCATCCAAGTTTAATTGTCTTACTGTGTTGGACTGTAAATTGAAGTCGTCTCTGATACCACTCTGTAACGCCCCGATTTCCATACACTGGAAAACCGTGACATAAGTCATAATCTTTTCTTCAATTAGCCACAATACATAGAAAAACAAAAAAATTTAAAACTTTTTATTCAACATAAATGTATTACAAGTCTGAATGTTATAAAATTGCAATACATTATATCAGTGTTACATTAATACCTTTACAAGCCCAAGTGTTCCAACTTTCAACAAATTACATCAGAGTACAATGAATAAAGAACAACACTTGGTACTTCACTTGGATGCTTCCCAACAAATAAATAAATTACAATAATTGTTACAAATGAAATAATAGTAACCAACATAATTTACAGCAGAAAATAAAATCGACTCCTGCTTCTCTTGCCTTGAGTCCTCCTGAATCCTGTACCTGTACTTCTACAATCCAGTATCTATTGAAGTGGGGGCGTCAGTACATATATTGACGCTTTAAGGTTGATGATTAGCAGGGATTCTCAACTTTAAGCAAACAGATTCATGAAAAGAAAAACGTGTATATATAATTGATGTGTCAGTGTATGCTATGATTTAGACTCTAATGCAGGATTAACTAATGCAATGATGCTCTTATTCTAATGCAAGTAAGACTTTAGAACAGTATGCAGCCCATACTACATACGCCCCATATCAAGCTGTTTCTTCATATATAGAGATTTGAACCCGTGTCATGAATTCTACTTTTGTACCCATCCTGTTCTTGACATAATATTACATGACTGATGAGGTTGCAGGTACGGTCTAGTTTCGTTACTGCAGTACAATGTAGTGTTCCCAATTTCCACTATTGCCCAGCGAACCAGACCTCGCTCAAAAACCAACACGAACCACAAGATACTCGTCAACCATTTTCCGTGCCCTCAACTCTTCATGAGAAGGCATAGAACCTGATGGAATCGTAGGGTCTATTTCCCTAGAAAAACCTCCCGTTCTTGTCATGGCACATTCAAGAATTAACAGGCGAGATGCAGATCCTGTGCTCCCAACTCGTCATGAAAAAGCACCGCTCGTATCCCTTTAACAAGGGGATACATCCCAATAACACCTCCTAGTGTCAGCCTATAGGAGAAGTCGGATTATAGGGTATCACCCCTAACACCAACTCGCACCCTTCGACAATTTATGGATAAAAATGGTTAAGTAACCATTACTACCCTAACGATGTCACTAACCCGAACCAAACAAGCGAGACAAGCCACTGTGCTTCCAACTCATCTTGAAAAAGCACCGTACGTGTCCTTCTAACCAAACAAGCGAGACATGCCACTGTAATTCCAACTCGTTATGAAAAAGCACCGTACATGTCCCTCTTCTACAGAGTGTAACAATTTGTCGACACAATTAACCAAGCCTTAACCTGGACTTTACAAGATCTCCTCGGATCTACTCACAGCCTACCTATTCAAGACAATACCTACATACGAGTCCAATGAGCTTCGTACGAGACAAAAACATACATACGAGCCAAATAAGTTACGTATGATACCAACAACTACATAATGAGCCAGACCAGTTGCGTATGAGCAAAACAACATATAGAAACAACCATGCGGGTATTCTAACGACCTAGAAGCAACCAAACATGCTTACTAGCAAAAATTGATCTTCTATAATTAGAAGAAACATAAGAATCTTCTAACAGTCAAAAATAGATATACTACCCAAAAAAACCCCGAAAGCGACATAAAAACCTTCCGACGGCCTAGGAGCAACCAGTACTACGCTTATTGGAATTCAACAAAAATAGACTTTTTAGAAAGGTAAGAACATCTACCACAATTCTCTAGTTTAACACTTTTTCATATTCTGAAAGAAATCCAAAATACGGTCCATAGAACACACGCAAACAGTTTGATCGAACTGCAGATTTTCAACAAAAAGCTGAAAATTCGTAAGTTGGTAACTTTGCTCTACTTGTCGGAATCTAACGAAACTAGACAATTTGAAAAGGTGGGAATATCTACTACGACTTTCTAGTTGAACACTTTCTCAGATTCTGTAAGGAATTCCAAATTCCTCCCCCTCGAACACACGCAAACAGTTATCCAACTGCAGAATTCCAACAAAATGCTGAAACTTCGCAAGCTGGTAACTTTTGCTTTACTTGTCGGAATCTAACGAAACTGGATAATTTGAAAAGGTGGGAACATCTACTACAACTTCCTAGTTGACCACTTCCTCAGATTTCGTAAGGAATTCCAAATTCCTACCCATCGAACACATGCAAACAGTTATCCAACTGCAGAATTTCAACAAAAAGCTGAAACTCCGCAAGCTGGTAACTTTTGCTATACTTGTCGGAATCTAACGAAACTGGATAATTTGAAAAGGTGGGAACATATAATACAACTTCCTAGTTGACAACTTCCTTAAATTCCGTAAGGAAGTCCAAATTCCTACCCATCGAACACATGCAAACACTAACAGAAGCAGCAGATTTCACAAAAAGGCTGAAACTTTGAAAGCTTGTAACTTTTGCTCCACTTATCGGAATCTAACCAAATAGAGCATTTTGGAAAGGTGAGGGTCTCTACTAAAACTCTCTAGTTGAACACTTTCCCAAATTCAGTAAGTAAAAGACTCAAAAACATTAAAGAGTCAAGGCAGCAAATTTCCAGCCAAAATCTAGCTGCTGTACTTTGTAAAAGGCATAACCTCTACTCTGGTCATCGGAACCTAAACAAATAGGGCAATTTGGAAAGGTGAGAGTCTCTACTAAAACTCTCTAGTTGAACACTTTTCCAAATTCAGTAAGTAAATGATCCAAAAACATCGAAAAACCCAAACAGCGAGCTTTTCAGCCTAAAGGCTGGCTGCTGCAAATTGTAAAGGCCATAACTTCTACTCCGCCTATCGGAATCTAACTAAATAGGAAACTTTGGAAAGGTGAGAGACTCTACTACAACTCTCTAGTTGAACACTTTTCCAAATTCAGTAAGACATACAAAAACAATGAACAAGTCAAACAGCGAGCTCACAGCCAAAGGCTGGCTACTGTTACTTGTAAAAACCATAACTCCTACTCTGCTTATCAGAATCTGACCAAATAGGGCAATTTGGAAAGATGAGAGTCTCTAATAAAATTTTCTAGTTGGACACTTTCCCAAATTGATTAAGTAAAAGACTCAAAAACAACAAACAATTAAAACAGCGATCACTTCAGTCAAAGCTGGCTGCTGTGTTTTGTATAGGCCAAAACTTTTACTCTGCTCATTGGAATCTAACCAAATTGGGCATTTTTTAAATTTGAGAGCCTCTACTATAACTCTCTATTTATCACTTTCCTAGATTCAATCAATAAGAGGTACAAAAATTTCAAGCAAACAAAACAGTAAGCATTCAGCCAAGCTGGCTGCTGCGTTTTTGTAACGATCATAACTTTTGCACCACTTATCGGAATCTAACCAAAAAGGGCAATTTGGAAAGGTAAGAACGTCTAATACAAATTTTTAGTTGATCACTTCTCCAAATTCCATAAGGAACCCCAAGTTCCAGCCCCTCGAACACACTACAAAACTAACCCCAAACAGCATGTCGCTGTTTTGACTTAAACCTTCGCTGTTTTGGGGGAAACAGTTGTTTGGCCTATCAAGTTAACCCCAAAAAATCTAAATTTTTTTTATCATGGTAACAACACATAAGAGAACCCCTCCAATTTATTTGGAGTCAATATTTCACTTTTAACATAGGTAAATAAATCTAACCCTACAACTACAAAAATCGAATCTTTATGGTTCTATTTTGTGTTCTACCACTTAAATCTTTATGTGCCCTTTATTCTAGTCAATAAACATGATTATGTATATGATTTTAGTCCAAACAACATACAACAACAATCAAAACAAACAAACAAACATAGGAGTAGAGAACCCGCACCCAACAAAGTGTATGAATGACTTGCTTTCTTCCTTCTCCTCCTTGATCCTTGTTCTTGCTCCTTTTCAAGAACTCATGAAGAAACCCATGAAACTCTCTCTTTTCTTTTTGATTTTGATATCTCTTTCTTTTCCTTTCTTTCTCAATTTTTTTATAAAATAAAAACAGGTATAAGAAAGAAAAAGAGAGAGAGAGAAGAGATGGAAACACACAAAAGAAAAGAGGGCTTTGCCCTTGTGTATTGGCCAGCCATTTTGTTAGAGAGGGAGAGAGAGCAAGTGGTAGAGAATGAGCCACTTGTCTCTTCTCATTTGTGGCTCAAAACAATTAGGGATCAATTTGCAAATTTAATTTACAATCAAACCCAATAAATTTGCAATCAAACCCTAATCTAATTCTAACCTTTCATTTTGATCATGAATGATCAAAATAAGAGACATTTACCCAAAATCACATACTACATGATTTTGTATAACGTACGAAATCGATACAGTATATATATGTACATATATCTGTCTATACGGATAATTTTTATTAGTTAAAACGAATCAATCTGTACAAAAATAATTTAATTCCGAGAAATACAAATAAAATAATTTTATTACCGGCTCGGAAGATTCCAGTATCAATTTGATACAAAACAGATATATACATACTAGTATATACGTATAGATAATGTTTATTAACAAAATTGGGTGATATCCACCAAAAATATTTCAATTATGAAAATAAAAATAAAATAATAATTTTTAATATCTGCCAGGGATTTTCCAGACATTTTCTCAAAAATGCATTTTTTTAGATTTTGTACAAGTGCACAAAACTGATACAATACATATGTATGCTTACTAGTATATATATCCAGATAACTTTTTATTAGTAAAACCAAGTAATTTCCAGAAGAAATACTTTAATTTTAAAAATAATAATAATACAAATATAATATCTGACCGATATATTACAGATATTTTGAGCTTTTGGAGGACAAGATTCCCTTCTTGAATGTTGGCCGGACGCACCTTCTTGTTATAGAATCTCTCTACCCTCTGTTGGTAGATATTTCTCCGGATGATGGATTTCTCTCGGACTTCTTCGAGAAGGCAAGATTAGCTCGAATGTCATTCGAGTTATATTCTTGGTTGAACGAGAGGAGGCTAGGAGAAGGTATTCTGACTTCTAGAGGGATAAGAGCTTCTGTGCCGAATGTAAGGTTGAATTGGAACTCACCCATGGGGGTTCTTTTTGTGGTCCTATAAGAGCAGAGTACACTCGAATGTTCTTCGCCCCATTGTCCCCTAGTAGCTTCAGCAAGTCACTTTTTGAAACCATCTAAGATTTGCCGATTAGCGTTCTCGGCTTGGCTATTGGTCTGAGGGTGTGACACTGAAGAGAAACGCTACTCAATACCTAGGTCAGTGCAGAACTGGCAGAACCCTTTACCAGCGAATTGAGCATCATTATCCGTAACTAAAATGCGAGGGATCCCAAAGAGGCAAACTATGTTCTTCCAAAAGAACTGTTGGATTCGGTGCTTGGTGATTATTGCGAGTGGTTCAGCTTCTATCCTTTTTGTAAAATATTCGATAGTGACCACCAAGAAGGATCGTTGTCCAGTGGCAGGAAGGAACGACCCAAGTAGATCCAAACCCCACATTGCGAATGGGATGGAGCTTGACATAGAGCTAAGGTTGGCTTGGGAAATTCGCTTTACAGAGGAGTGTCTCTGACATGAGGGGCATTGGCGGACATAAGCTTGAGCATCACTTAGGAGAGTTGTCCAGTAGTACCCATGGTTAAGGATATTCCGTGCAAGGGACCTTGCACCCATATGGTTGTCGCCTATTCCTTCGTGAACTTCTTGCAGGGCATAGTCGGCCTCTTCGGGTGAGAGGCACCGAAGGTATGGTCGACCATCAACCAGAGTGTAGGAGCGCTTGTAGAGAACCCCTTCGACGAGTACGTACCTTTCAGCCCTTACCTGAATCTTTCTTGATTCTTTAATATCCGTCGGGAGGATCCCTTTGTCGTGGAAGTCAACTAGAGGTTTCATCCAACAGTCTCCGGGTGTTTGAGGGGTGATATGCATGAGTTGACTGCTTCTTCTTCTTCAATGCTCGGTTTCAGGAGGACCTCGATCAGTACAGTGTGGTCGAGTCCGTCAAACGATGAGGAGGCGAGCTTGGATAGGGCATCTTCTTGCCCATTTTCTTCTCGCGGAGTGCGAGTGACCTCAGCTTCTTAGAAAGTAGACATGATTTTCTTTACATACGCAAAGTATCTGATCATTCGGTCATCCATTACCTCTTATTCTCCTCGAATCTGGTTTACAACCAATTATGAGTCACTGAATACTCCGACTGTTTGTGCCCCCACCTTTTTTGCTAGGAGGATACCGGTAATCATGGCTTCATAGTCGGCCTCATTGTTTGAAGCTGGCAAACTGAGGCACAACGAGTACTGGAAGAAGATTTCATCAGGACCGATTAAGATAACCCCTGCTCCGCTTCCTTCGAGGAAAGATGACCCATCCACATGGACATTCCAAAGTGGGGGGTTGTCTCCTTCCTCGGGACGATCAGAGATCGTGCTTTCGATGATGTCGTGCTGCCAAGGCTTGGGCATTGATTGTAGTTCTCAGGCGATAGGTGATGTCGTGCTGGCTCAACTCAATAGACCATTTCATGAGTCTTCTGGAGCTTTCAGGCTTGTAGAGAACTTGCTTGAGCAGTTGATCAGTGAGGACCCATATGGAGTGTGCTTGAAAATAGGGTCTGAGCTTCCGAACAGCCTTTACTAGAGCATATGCCATCTTTTTCATCTTCGTGTACCGAAGTTCCGCATCATGGAGCACCTTACTTACATAGTAGATCGACCTTTGCACCCTTTTCTCTCATTAACACAGTGCTGAGGGTTTGATCCGAGGCGGCTGATAGAGGTAGAGGATTTCTCCCGGTGTGGGTTTGTTTAAGAATGGAGGATTGGTGAGATGCTTTTTAAGGCTTTCAAAGGTCGCTTGCTATTCTTTCCCCACTCGAAATTCTTTGCTCCTTGGAGAGCTTTGAAGAAAGGTAGGAATTTCTCTCCTGACTTGGAGAGGAAATGCCCAATGGCAGCCAGACGGCCTATAAGTTTCTGGACTTCCTTAATCGTAGTTGCGAGAGACATGTCAAGGATGGCTTTGATCTTTTCAAGGTTGACTTCAATTCTTCTCTGAATTACCATAAACCCCAAGAAATTTCCTGAGGAGACCCCGAAGGTACATTTCGAAGGGTTCAAACTCATATTATTGATCTGAAGTACATTGAATGCATGCTGGAGGTTGGCTGTATGGTCTTCCTTTCGAAGGATTTTTACAAGGATGTAATCTACAAATACTTCCATATTTCGGCCGATCTATTCCCTGAAGACTTGGTTTACCAGGCACTGATACGTAGGTCCAGTGTTTTTTAGCCTAAAGGGCATGACTCCGTAGCAATAGAGCCCTTGATTGGTGATAATAGATGTTTTTGGGACGTCGGACGAAAACATTCAGATATGATTATATCCCGAAAAGGCATCCATAAAGCTTAATAAGTCATGACCCGATGTGGCATCTATCAGGGCATCTATGCTTCATAGGGGGAAGGGGTCCTTCGGACAAGATTTGCTGAGGTCGGTGAAGTCTATACAAATTCTCCACTTGCCATTGGCTCTCTTGACCATTACCACGTTTGCTAGCCACTCGGGGTAGCTAACCTCTTGGATTAATCTGGTAGTTAAGAGTTTCTTGACCTCTTATTTGATAGCTTGTTGCCTTTCAGGTGCAAATTTGTGGTGCTTCTACTGGACGGGTCAGGCTTCTGGATCTACACTTAGGCAGTGCAGATTAGGTCTTTAGAAATTTTGAGCATATCTTCGGCTGTCCAGGTAAAAGGTCCCAGTTTACTTTGATGCAGGTGACGAGCTGCTCCTTGATTTGGCGTGGGAGTGCCTTACTCACCTGGAAACACTTAGTTTTATCCTCTTTAGAGAAAAGGATTTGTTCTAGTTCATCCGCAGGTTCGAAGCTGGCTTGTCCCATATCGAGGGGGAGTCCTTGAGCATTGAGGGGGAGGACTGAGCCCTTCATTGTAGCGATGTAGCAGGCCTAAGTTGTTGGTGTATGCCCTAGTGGCCAGTTGTGTATTGACATTACTAGTTTACATTGTATCAAGATATTTATTTCATATAAGAGGCAATTTCATTTATTGTGTTTGTGATTAAATGAGCATAATAAAGTTCTTGGAATAGTAGGTTCAGTACCATGGGATATCAAGTGAATGACTTGATTGTGAGATCTTATTAGTTGCAATTAGAACACTATTCTTAAATGTCCTTAGTCAATTATTATTGTGAATTAGGACAACAATAATGCATAGTGACTAGGATGTGCATAGACTGATGATCATATGTCACGGGTCATGGATATGAGATATGAAGTCTTCACATGGGTACATATTAGAGTAATAATGTACTGGACTGATCTACCATGAGAATGCTGCATGGATCGTTACGTGAGTTTCATAAGCGGTTCTCACAGTGACCACGGTGTATGTAGTCCTTTGACTTGTAGTCACTACGGTTCCCTACATGAGAAGTTATATGTTTTAATGTCGTAAAATGTTGCCTCTAATAAGGTAATTATAAAGTCAACTATTGGATATACTACATATCATACAGAGGGATGTGAGTGACTTAGACGGAATTTGTCCCTCTTACATAATAGGAGCAATATCTATGGGCCCCTTGATTGAGTGAGACTGCAAAATGCATGGTCATGCTCAAATGAATCAATTGAGATATTGAGCTCATTTGTTTTAGAATCAAGAAACCAAAGATTGAACTATACAAGGGTGACACGCTCTTTGCCTTGTGGTCAATTAGGATATCTGGACAAAGGGACTAGACTACAAGATAACATTGGTCACGGATAGGTTATGTCTAATCACTGACATTCCCGTTACTTGAGTAGCAGTGATGTATTGCCTCACTATTTGTAATACTAGAATATGATTTTAGTATTACTATCAACGTAACGGGAACATATAGGGTCGCACATTTAGAATAGATTTGTCACGCCCCGCTTCCCAAAAAGAATACGGAATACGGATACGAGACAAAAGCCCAGCGAATGATTTTCATCATCCATAAGTTGTTCAAGAATCTATACAACATTCACAAGAATCATCAGAGTCGAAAGCAAAATTATCAACCACATACACATATGAACTAAAATACCAACAAGAATACTTGAAACCTATTATATAAATCTCAAATAGTCATGATCTGAATAAAACAAATATCTTGGATCACATTATCCCAAATACAAGAATAAATCCAAGTCTCAAAATACAATATTGTTCAAGCAAGCTACAAGAAATAATAATAAAATCTAGCACTAATACTTCATGTCACCAATACCATCTAGGACCAGTTCTCCAAAATCTGCAATTCAATAAATGCAGGAAAGAGGAAAAGAGAAAACAAGTACCCATCAATTGCAAGTTATGAGCCACTTATAATGTAGGATACAAGTACATGGGGAAGCTAACTAGCAACATGGTATAAACATGATGTCAAAATAAATAACTAGCATGGCAAAGTGAACAAGTGTAAGTGACATGAATCAAGTGTCAAGTAAACAAGTATCATGCAAACATGCATCAAGTGTCAAATATCATGTAATCATGTATCAAGTGTTAAGTTTCAAGTCCCATATATCATGTAGTCAAATATCAAGCAAGCATGTATCATGTTCAAGTATCATGTTCAGGTATCATGTATCAAGTCTTGTAGTGATTACTATCTAGGTAGCACTTCATGCAGCCCACCTTACATGGTTGCTACAACAAATAGTTTTGCTTTAGATTTCATAGTGGACCATAGAGGGCAGTATACTCGGGGACAAGTCAAGTAATCGAGCTCCAAACTCCAAGTATCATGTATCATGTATCATGTAATCACGTGTCAGGTTGTGCAAGTGGCAAGTATCTTGTCTTGCGTGCAAGTATCAAGTAATCACGTGTCAAGTATTATGTCTCAAGTAATCACGTAGGATCAGTGGATCCCCTTCCGAGTACACGTTTCTGAATTATCCACTATTAGATTTGTCCCTTAAACCCCAGCTTGGTTATTTATTATTAATATCAAACATGCATGTATATGTGAAAAATATATCAAGAATAACATGACATGATCTTGTGGCAAGTTCAAGTTGCAAGGTAAACATGTACGAGCGCAAGATAATACATGAAAGAATTAAATAGACAAATCTCAAGTTCAGGACAGCAAGACCATAATGTAGTTAAACAGTGATTTCCAGTGTTACAAGCATGCAAATCTGAATCCTTCAAAACGTTTAGAAAATAGACTCCCAACTAAATCCAGCGAGTATAAATAAGTCATATATTAATTCACAAAAACATAGCTCAAAATTGATTTGAATACTAGAAAATAGGTTCATCCAAAAATCAGGAAAATGAATTCAAGAACAGGAAACAGCATGAAAATAAATTAAATAAATCCACGAAAAATCTGGGGTATTTCCCTATATGTCTAGTATCTAAATATAAAGTTTCATAATTTTCCAGTAAAATTAGATCAGTCATCAAAAATAAGAAAACATCAATAAACGAGAGTTTGGCAAATCTGGAACTCCCGATACTGCTGTACGAAAACTATGATATCTCGCAACCAGTGAAACAAAATCCAATTCTGACAAAGGGATACGAAAATAGATAAAATATACTAACTTTCATATTTCACAAATATTTTTCATACAGTAAAAGGAATCAGGGTGAAAATACGATTCTTTACAGAACAGCGAGAAAAATACAGTCAGTATAGTTTTCATAAACGAGCATGAAACGGCATATAAAACTTATCAATAAAATCCACCAAAGTTCTGAGTAATCCCTAAGTAGATATGGAAAAACTGACCAAAGTTTTGGATCAAAATAATATGTGTAGCACAAGTATCAAATTTATTTAGTCATCAAAATCATTGAAAACGAAATCTGGAAAAGATTGACACCTCTGTAGTAAAACAGTCATAACTCACACATACGAAAAGAAAATCAAGCAAAGTCAGCGGGGTTGGAAAGTAGAAGAATTTCTCTAAAACTCATGTTTTATACTGAAATTAAGTTACTGACTTCAAGACAGTCCAAAACAGCAAACAAAATAAATCAGCGACAAAATACATATTTTTTTCTTTAACAACAACTCAACATATATCATACAAAACTTGTTCAAAACACAACCAAATATGAAATCAAGTCTACCAAGTGTCCAAACATCATAAATTAGGGTATCTAGCATGTTCACACCAAGTGTATCACATGGGTCTTAAGAAAATCACGAATTCTCACAAAAGTCTCACATACATGATCAAATTAAGAACGGGTAAAACCTAAGTTGTTTCATGTCAAATTTTATGTCGTGAGTCATCTATGATCAAATAGCACTATGGAGACAAAACCCATCAAGAATATCACAAACAAGAATCGTCTCTAGACCCAACTACACTATAGGTGGTATTTTTGACTTGTATCATACAAAGGAATTTGAGTACAGGTTACATGCCTTAACCAAAGATGAAGAACGACGAAAATCAAGAGTAACAGGAATGGATTCTCGACAACGTGCAAAACCCACGAATGAAAATCCACGAACTAATGAATCCAAGCAAACTTGAGCGAAAATCTCCACACTAACAAACTCCACCAAAAGAGAGATGATCCAAGAGGGATGATGACAATAGTGGCTTGCGGTCACAAGAGTGATCAACGCCGGAGAGGATGAAAGAGACTAGGGATTGTATGGCGGTGTATGTAGCGCCCCGAATTTCTAATATAATATCTTAGAAAATACGTGGCACAATCCCAGCATCAACTTCAATGTAATAGTACACATAGCCCAAAAACACAAATAATTTTATTCCAAACTTTTATTACATCGACCTTTACAAACACAGCGGAATACAAAACACCTTGAATTACAACATTCTTTTTACAAAGTTTTACACAAGGCTCTATTACATCAGTTTATCTCCAAAACTATCTCAAGCGTCCAAATCTCCAAACTCTATGCAACAACCTGTAAATATGAGGCTAGAGATAACCCTAACCCCCAAAACTAAAGGGGTCAGCCATAAATGGTGTGAGTGACATAAAAACAAACAACATAAATGAACATTAAACATGGATTCTTAAACAACATGTAATAAACAAGAATAAAAAAATATGACGTAGCAAGGAAACATGTAAACAACAAGTGAAACTAAACTAAGTGTCAAGTGTAGAAAACAGGACACCACATGCATAAAACCAAGTCAAGAAAACACAATTTCTATATGCTGACTCTCTAATGCGTACTTGTCGGAGTCTATGCATCCCATTCTACATAGGTCCGGTGGAAGCCCTTAACGTTCTCTACGATGCAGGGATAACCCCTCGTTATGAAACTAATCCTACTATGGTGTTGGGAAACAAGATTCAGAATACTCCGTGAATAGGCGTCACCACCCTCGACGCGCAAGCATCATGTAACATAGCTCAAAAACAACAACCGAAGATTCACCCCACGAATAGGCCTTCAAGACCCTCAACGTGTAGATACACCCGGTACATTCCGTGAATAGGCCTGCCGACCCTCAACACGCGAATACACCCTGCATGTTCCGTGAATAGGCCTGTAGACCCTCAACACGCGAACATATAATACCATGTACCCTACGAATAGGCCTTCAAGACCCTCAACGTGCAGATACACCCTGTACATTTCGTGAATAGGCCTGCCGACCCTCAATACGCGAATACACCCTGCATGCTCCGTGAATAAGCCCGTAGACCCTCAACACGCGAACATATAATACCATGTACCCCACGAATAGGCCTTCAAGACCCTCAACGTGCAGATACACTCGGTATATTTCGTGAATAGGCCTGCCGACCCTCATCACGCGAATACACCCTGCATGCTCCGTGAATAGGCCCGTAGACCCTCGACACGCGAACATATAAATACCCTCTAGTTGGACTAACAAACCATGAGCCTATACTTACGTTTCTCAAGTTCCATCACATTTCCACTAGTGCCTGTCCTTAAGTTGGTTACTATTAAAACACCAAAAATCCTTATCCCTGGAGTTAGTGTACCCTGCCGGACTTCAACAACAACTAAACCAAGACCCCTCAGGCCTAACTCAATAAATCTCAACTGCCGGTTGACAGGACTCCCATTCAACTCCTAGAGACCTTAACAGGACCAAAACTAACTAATCCATTGTCAAACGATCAAAGGAGAAATCTCTCCACTCAACAAAACCCAAATCTTTATAAATTTCCAACATCCAAATCCAACGATGAAGTATCTTGAAAACATATGTTCTATAGAAGAATAATATTTAGAATAGTAAGTTATAGATCCAAAACATTTAAAGAATTAGTCGTTTAAAGAACATCAAAATAACTTAGGAAAGTATCAGAACCAGTCGACTGCAAAAGGTCACCAATCGATTGTCCAGAGTGGAAACTAACATCTTTAATAAAATAAAATCTAAGTATCTACAGTCGACTGCAAAACTCACCAATCGACTGTCCAGAGAGAAATCCAGTAATTTTCGGAAAATATGTCTAAGTATAGCATAAGTCGACTGCTAATAGTATAGGTCGACTGTCCAGAGTAAATTCCAATATTTCTTCAAGAAAATATTCTAAGTGTTGTAAGTCGACTTAAAAAGTCATAGGTCGACTTACCAGAAAGAAAACTATAGTAACTTTAAAAAAAAATTAAGTGGTACCGGTCGACTGAAAGGTCGTACCAGTCAACTGTCGGCCTACAGTCTGAAGAATTTAGGTTGTACATATGTCAAAACTAGGATTTTTAAGAATCAGACATATAACAAAATAACTTTGTATTATTTTCCAAATCTTATTAATACCAAAATAATTAGATTTAAACTTAGCATTTGAGAAATCCAAGTTCAAACAACATATTTTACAACAATCACAAATCCCCAATTTAACTCCTCATAACCCAAATCCTCAAAACCTGATCCTCTAGACCATTTATCATTCACAATATTCCTCAACTAAATCTCAACTATTCTCTATAGTTGATTCATGAACAAAACCAATTTATTCTCAACGTGGTCAAGTTGTTTTTATCCAACTCACCAATAGTCCAAAAATCTCATCTTTAATTTAATTAATGCATGGCATCTATCAAACTCAATCAAATCAACGATAATCCAACATTTTAAGAAAACATGATCTAAGCAGTAGCAGTCGACTGTTTCGAGTCACCAGTCGACTGTTCACCACGGAAATCTAACATTATTAGCCCGCCAACAATTTATATTAGGTTCTCAACAGAACTAACATCGTTCATATACAAATATCTAGGGTTCTTCTTGGAGATCCAATCTTTCATCCATTCATACATATACATATTCAACATCCAATCAATCTAAACATTCATATTGTTCTCATATGACGTACACAAATCAAAGAGAAACAAACAAAACAACCAAACAATTATATCTACTCATCTACAACATACACAAACAAAATAAACAAAATAATGTCACTCACATAGTTAGAGAGATCAAGCGAATATCACGAAGCACGATGAAGAATCCCCTATTTTGCAAAGAATCCAAGATCTCCTCTTCGATCACCAAGAAAATAAAAAATATAATAAAACTTGTGTTGTGCAGCGAATGACGGCTGCACACCCTCTTTTATACAGGCCGGAAATAAGGAATTAGAGTTTTAGAAATACATTTGCAAAATAGTCATTTTTCAATTTATTACTACATATATAACCTTCCTTAGTTAAAATAGGTTAACTAAATCAAAACCAAATCAAATATTTTTATCACTGAGTTGTCCAGTAATCCCGCACAGCCCAGCCAATAAGAAAATTTCTGATTTACAACTCAGGGTGGCGATTTTGCACAAAAGCCCTCGCTTTTGTAATATTTACAAATACATCATAAAATATTCATAAAAATCCAGAAAAATTAGAAATAATATCTAATAATACATATTATATTTTCCAATCAAAATATTTGACTTTTACTTTCCAGAAAAATAATTGCACAAGATTCTACATAAATTCCATATTTGCAAAAACACCCTTTTTGTTTAAATCTTCACCAAATTGACTTTAAATAAAATCTAGATATATTTAAATTTAAATGCTAACCATGGGAAACCAAAATATCAGTAAAAACAAATTTTCATAACTCATTTCAGATCCAAACGGCTTTTTACCTAAAAGCCCATCTCTTTCGAGGTATTTATAAAAATAGTTTCTTTATTCAGAAAAATCCCAAAATTTAGAATATACTCCATTATAATTAGGAGAATTTACTAAAAATATAAAATTGGTTATTTACACCAAAAATATTTGCACGTGTTTCGCACGTGTAAAAGATAAATCTTTAGAAAATGTTTATTAAATCTCCAGAAAATCATTTTAATTCATTTTCAAATATTTAAAATAATATTTGAAAATACGGGGTTCTACATCACTCCCTCCTTAGAAGAGTTCTGTCCTCAGAACTACTGCTAATAGGGTCCAAACAAACACACCAACAAGGAATGAAAACTCATGGATAGAAACATAATTTAAGGAAATACAATCACACGAAAGAATTCATTCCAACAAAAGAAATAGAAACATTTAGAAGAAACACCATCATGCAAAGAATTCAGAAAAACAACCTTCCGCTGCGCAACTCTGATAACTTGCCATCGGAAGTCATGCCGCAACCACCTCTGAACTCCTGCATCCAACTCTGATCTCCCACAATCTACTTCATCCTTCTAAGAGTCAGTGGTCACTCCCTCCTTAGAAAGGACATGACCAAGGAAAACCTCCACAACACAATCCACATTCATATCAATACCCTATGGCAAACCTCAACCATACCCTATGGTAAAACCTCAACCATACCCCGAACCAAAACATCATGTTTCAGCTCTATGTGATACTCACACTCTAATGTCCACACCTAGGTACTCACTCTCTAGTGTCCACACCTAGGTTGGTTTTCATACTATGTCTATTATTAGTATTGAAGTAAGCTCTGATACCAATCTGTAGCGCCCCGAATTTCTAATATAATATCTTAGAAAATACGTGGCACAATCCCAGCATTAACTTCAATGTAATAGTATACATAGCCCAAAAACACAAATAATTTTATTCCAAACTTTTATTACATCGACCTTTACAAACACAGCGGAATACAAAACACCTTGAATTACAACATTCTTTTTACAACACTTCTTTTTACAAAGTTTTACACAAGGCTCTATTACATCAGTTTATCTCCAAAACTATCTCAAGCATCCAAATCTCCAAACTCAATGCAACAACCTGTAAATATGAGGCTAGAGATAACCCTAACCCCCAAAACTAAAGGGGTCAGCCATAAATGGTGTGAGTGACATAAAAACAAACAACATAAATGAACATTAAGCATGCATTCTTAAACAACATGTAATAAATAAGAATACATAAAATATGACGTAGCAAGGAAACATGTAAATAACAAGTGAAACTAAACTAAGTGTCAAGTGTAGAAAACAGGACACCACATGCATAAAACCAAGTCAAGAAAACACAATTTCTATATGCTGACTCTCTAATGCATACTTGTCGGAGTCGATGCATCCCATTCTACATAGGTCCGGTGCAAGCCCTTAACGTTCTCTACGACACAGGGATAACCCCTCGTTATGCAACTAATCCTACTACGGTGTTGGGAAACAAGATTTAGAATACTCCGCAAATAGGCGTCACCGCCCTCGACGCGCAAGCATCATGTAACATAGCTCAAAAACAACAACCGGAGAATCATCTCCCTGCCGTGTACCCCACGAATAGGCCTTCAAGACCCTCAACGTGCAGATACACCCGGTACATTCTGTGAATAGGCTTGCCGACCCACAACACACAAATGCACCCTGCATGCTCCGTGAATAGGCCCGTAGACCCTCAACACGAGAACATATAATACCATGTACCCCACGAATAGGCCTTCAAGACCCTCAATGTGCAGATACATCCGGTACATTCCGTGAATAGGCCTGCCGACCCTCAACACGCGAATACACCCTGCATGCTCCGTGAATAGGCCCGTAGACCCTCAACACGCAAACATATAATACCATGTACCCCACGAATAGGCCTTCAAGATCCTCAACGTGCAGATACATCCGGCACATTCCGTAAATAGGCCTGCTGACCCTCAACACGCGAATACACCCTGCATGCTCCGTGAATAGGCCCGTAGACCCTCAACACGCGAACATATAATACCATGTACCCCACGAATAGGCCTACAAGATCCTCAATGTGCAGATACACCCGGTACATTCCGTGAATAGGCTTGCCGACTCTCAACATGTGAATACACCCTGCATGCTCCGTGAATAGGCCCGTAGACCCTCAACACGCGAACATATAATACCATGTACCCCACGAATAGGCCTTCAAGATCCTCAACGTGCAGATACACCCGGTACATTTCGTGAATAGGCCTGCCGACCCTCAACATGCGAATACACCCTGCATGCTCCGTGAATAGGCCCGTAGACCCTCGACACGCGAACATATAAATACCCTCTAGTTGGACTAACAAACCATGAGCCTATACTTACGTTTCTCAAGTTCCATCACATTTTCACTAGTGCCTGTCCTTAAGTTAGTTACTATTAAAACACCAAAAATTCTTATCTCTAGAGTTAGTGTACCCTGCCGGACTTCAACAACAACTAAACCAAGACCCCTCAGGCCTAACTCAATAAATCTCAACTGTTGGTTCACAGGACTTCCATTCAACTCCTAGAGACCTCAACAGGACCAAAACCCACTAATCCATCGTCAAATGATCAAAGGAGAAATCTCTCCACTCAACAAAACCCAAATCTTTATAAATTTCCAACATCCAAATTCAACGATGAAGTATCTTGAAAACATATGTTCTATAGAAGAATAATATTTAGAATAGTAAGTTATAGATCCAAAACATTTAAAGAATTAGTCGTTTAAAGAACATCAAAATAACTTTGGAAAAGTATCAGAACTAGTCGACTGCAAAAGGTCACCAGTCGACTGTCCAGAGTGGAAACTAACATCTTTAAGAAAATAAAATCTAAGTATCTACAGTCAACTACAAAACTCACCAGTTGACTGTCCAAAGAGAAATCCAGTAATTTTCGGAAAATAAGTCTAAGTATAGCAGAAGTCGACTGCTAATTGTATAGGTCGACTGTCCAGAGTAAATTCCAACATTTTTTTAAGAAAATATTCTAAGTGTTGTAAGTCAACTTAAAAAGTCATAAGTCGACTTACCAGAGAGAAAACTATAGTAACTTTAAAAGAAATCTGAGTGGTACCAGTTGACTGTAAAAGTCGTCAGTCAACTGTTCGGAACCCATTTTCAAGAAAACTAATAATCGTAGCAGCTGGGTCGTATCAGTTGACTGAAAGGTCGTACCAGTCGACTGTCGGCCTACAGTCTGAAGAATTTAGGATGTACATATGTCAAAACTAGGGTTTTTAAGAATCAGTCATATAACAAAATAACTTTGTATTATTTTCCAAATCTTATTAATACCAAAATAATTAGATTTAAACTTAGCATTTGAGAAATCCAAGTTCAAACAACATATTTTACAACAATTACAAATCCCCAATTTAACTCCTCATAACCCAAATCCTCAAAACCTGGTCCTCTAGACCATTTATCATTCACAATATTCCTCAACTAAATCTCAACTATTCTCTATAGTTGATTCATGAACAAAACCAATTTATCCTCAATGTGGTCAAGTTGTTTTTATCCAACTCACCAATAGTCCAAAAATCTCATCTTTAATTTAATTAATGCATGGCATCTATCGAACTCAATCAAATCAACGATAATCCAACATTTTAAGAAAACATGATCTAAGCAGTAGCAGTCGACTGTTTCGAGTCACCAGTCGACTGTTCACCACGGAAATCTAACATTATTAGCCCGCCAACAATTTATATTAGGTTCTCAACAGAACTAACATCGTTCATATACAAATATCTAGGGTTCTTCTTGGAGATCCAATCTTTCATCCATTCATACATATACATATTCAACATCCAATCAATCTAAACATTCATATTGTTCTCATATGACGTACACAAATCAAAGAGAAACAAACAAAACAACCAAACAATTATATCTATTCAACTACAACATACACAAACAAAATAAACAAAATAATGTCACTCACATAGTCGGAGAGATCAAGCGAATATCACGAAGCACGATGAAGAATCCCCTATTTTGCAAAGAATCCAAGATCTCCTCTTCGATCACCAAGAAAATAAGAAATATAATAAAAATTGTGTTATGCAGCGAATGATGGCTGCACACACTCTTTTATACTAGCCAGAAATAAGTAATTAGGGTTTTAGAAATACATTTGCAAAATAGTCATTTTTCAATTTATTACTTTACATATATAACCTTCCTTAGTTAAAATAGGTTAACTAAATCAAAACCAAATCAAATATTTTTGTCACTGAGTTGTCCAGTAATCCCTAATAAGAAAATTTCTAATTTACAACTCAGGATGACGATTTTGCACAATAGCCCTCCCTTTTGTAATATTTGCAAATACATCATAAAATATTTATAAAAATCCAGAAAAACCAGAAATAATATCTAATAATACATATTATATTTTCCAATCAAAATATTTGACTTTTACTTTCCAGAAAAACATTTGCACAAGATTCTACATAAATTCCATATTTGCAAAAACACCCTTTTTGTTTAAATCTTCACCAAATCGACTTTAAATAAAATCTAGATAGATTTAAATTTAAATGCTAACCATGGGAAACCAAAATATCAGTAAAAATGAATTTTCATAACTGATTTCAGATCCAAACGGCTTTTTACATAAAAGCCCCTCTCTTTCGAGGTATTTATAAAAATAGTTTCTTTATTCAGAAAAATCCCAAAATTTAGAATATACTCCATTATAATTAGAAGAATTTACTAAAAATATAAAATTGGTTATTTACACCAAAAATATTTGCACGTGTTTCGCACGTGTAAAAGATAAATCTTTAGAAAATATTTATTAAATCTCCAGAAAATCATTTTAATTCATTTTCTAATATTTAAAATAATATTTGAAAATGCGGGGTTCTACAGTGTAGGAGATGGTCGGCCCCGGGAGAAATCGGCCAAGGGGATGATGGGGGGCTCGGTTGTGGGGTGTTGCGGCGTCGGAGGGTGCACAGGCCGGAGGGAGGGGCTCGGCCAGGGGTCTGAGCATCGGGCTGGAGTGCGGGTGGCGCAAGCAAGGAGGGGGAGAGGCCGGCAGTTTGTATGGAAGCTAAGGTTTAGGATTAGGGTTTAGGGAGAAGGATTAGATATATATATATATATGGGGATTAGGGTTAATGGGTAATTGGGTTGTGGGTAATTAGGAGTAGTCGTAGGATTTGTTTAATTGGCATTAATTAGGATACAAATTGTATAGGATATTAAATAGGATTGGAAATTTAATTTGGCTTTGGTAATCTTATTAGGGATCAAACAACAGGATTGAGAATAGGATAACAACCAACCACCACCACAAGCACCAAAAAAAAAAAGAGAGAACGAGACCAAATGAAAGAAAGATCAAATAATAGAAGAACAAAACAAAAGAGACAACCAATCAAACACAAAGAGCTCAAAATGAAATAAAATAAATATATATTGAAAACAACTCCAATATATGGTTCAGAAAAAAAAATACAAGAGATAAAATACACCAAAATGAAAAATACACTCAAAAATACACAAAATGAAAAACAGGGGTTACAATCCTACCCACCTAACAAGAAGAATTTCGTCATCGAAATTCAAAAAGAAGATACATAGGATAACCCCAAAATAACCAAAAGAACAAAACAAAAACTACTCAAACAAATGAGAAAACTTCTGCTGAATCTCCTCCTCCAGCTCCCAAGTCGACTCACCAGGCGATTGAGGATTCCAAGCAACACGAACCAACTTGATGACCTTGTTCTTAAGTACTTTCTCTTGCCGATCCACAATAGCAACTGGCGGAATCTCACAAGTCAAATCCGGCCGAATGGTCAAATCTGAATAGTCGATTACGTGGCTCTCATCTCGGATATATCTCCTGAGTTGTGAGACATGGAAAGCATCGTGCACTCCTGATAAAGCTGGCGACAATACAAGACGATAGATCACCGTACCTACTCACTCTAAAATCTCAAACGGTCCAATAAACCTAGGGCTAAGCTTGCCCCCACCACTAAACCGAATGACACTGCGCCACGGCGATACCTTTAAGAAAACTTGATCACCAACACCAAACTCTAAAGCTCTTTGATGGACATCGGTCCATCGCTTCTGCCTATCCTGAGCTGCCTGCAAGTGCTTCCTGATCTGAACCACTGCATCAACTGTCATGGTGATCAATTTCGGACCCAACAACTTCCTCTCACCAATGTCATCCCAGCATACTGGCGATCTGCACTTTCACCCATAGAGTGCCTCGAACGGAGCAGCTCTAATACTGGCTTGAAAGCTGTCATTGTACAAGAACTCCACGAGATGCAAATGATCCTCCCAAGACCCACCAAACTGAAGCATACAGGACCTCAACATGTCCTCAAGAATCTGATAGTCCGCTCTGACTATCCATCAGTCTGGGGATGAAAAGCTATACTGTACTTCAATTTACTCCCCAAACTGTTCTGAAGACTTTCCTAGAACTGAGATCAGAATCTCGTATCCCTGTCGGATACAATACTGACTGGAATCCCATGAAGTCTAATAATCTCTTGCATGTACCTCTCAGCTAGGCTCTCAGTAGACTGCCCGACATGAAAAGGAATGAAGTGAACACTCTTCGTCAAACGGTCAACAATCACCCATATAGCATTATGACCCATAGGACTCCTCGGCAAAGCGGTCACAAAATCCACAGTGATATGTTCCCACTTCCACTCTGGAATAGGAAGCAGTTGAAGAAGTCCATCGGATCTCTGATGCTCTGCCTTAACCTATTGGCAGATCAAACACTGTGCAACAAACTGAGCCACAACACTTTTCATACTCTGCCACCAGAAATGAAGCTTCAAATCCCGATACATCTTAGTACTGCCAGGATGGATAGAATATAAGGACTGATGGGCTTCCTCAAGCAACCTCTGACGAACATCACCTTTCGGGATACATAATCTGGACCCAAAACGAAGCGATCCATCTGAATGAATAACCATGTCCGTCCTGGATCCAGACTTAACCTCAGCTCAAAATCTCTGCAACTGTGCATCACTAGCTTGTGCCTCTTTAATCTGATCAACCAGAGACGACTGCAGCTGAAGCACCCAACAACAACGATCAGAACTCGGCAACAAAACTTCCAACTCCAACCTCCTCATCTGCTCAATCATATCTCTCTGCCAAGTCAAGAACATAACTGCCGGTCTCCTGCTCAAAGCATCTGGCACTAAGTTTACTTTACCAGGATGGTATTGCAACCTGATGTCATAATCAGCCATAAGCTCCAACCAACGCTTTTGCCTCATGTTTAACTTCTTCTAGGTAAAGACGTACTTGAGACTTTTGTCGTCTGTAAATATCTCCACTCGGTCCCCAAGTAAATAATGTCTCCACAGTTTCAAAGCATAAATCACTGCCACTAATTCCAAATCATGAGTCGGATAGTTCTTCTCATGCGACCTCAACTGCCTCGATGCATATGCAACGACTCGGCCCTTCTGCATCAAAACAGCTCCAAGCCCCTTACCAGAATCATCACAGTGAATTACAAATCTACCTGAACCATCGGGAATAGTCAACACAGGTGTTGAGGTCAATCTGTTCTTCAATTCAACAAAAGTTCCATCACACTCATCAGACCAACAGAACTTCTGATCCTTCCCAGTCAACTTAGTCAACGGTCCTGCTATTTTCAAAAAATCTTGGACGAACTTCCGATAATATCCAGCCAAACCGAGAAAACTCCTGACTTCTGAAACTGACTTGGGAACAGGCCAATCCTTCACAGCCTCAACCTTGGCAGGATCCACAGAAATACCATTGCCGAAGATAATGTGTCCCAAGAATGAAACCTTGTCGAGCCAAAACTCGCACTTGCTGAGTTTTCATAGAGCTGATTCTCCCTCAAAGTCTGCAGAACCACTCTAAGATGCTCAGCATGATCTTTTCGATTCTGAGAATACACCAAAATATCATCAATGAAGACCACCACAAATCTATCCAAGAACTGAGAGAAGACCTGGTTCATAAGACTCATGAATACAGCCGGCGCGTTTGTAACCCCGAACGGCATCACAAGATACTCATAGTGGCCATATCTGGTCCTGAAAGCACTCTTCTATATATCCGTAGCCTTCACCTTGACTTGGTGATATCCAGAACGAAGATCCAACTTCGAAAAAATAGCAGTCCCACTCAACTGGTCAAACAAATCATCGATCCTGGGCAACGGATACCGATTCTTCACAGTAACTCTGTTCAGTTTCCGATAATCCATGCACAGTCGACGACCACCATCCTTCTTGTCGAAAAAAAGGACTGGAGCACCCCAAGGCAAAACACTAGGTCTGATGAAACCCAAATCAAGCAACTGCTGAAACTGCACCTTAAGCTCTACTAGCTCAACCGGTGCCATCCTGTAGGGACTCTTCGATATCAGCACTGTTCCAGGCTGAACATCAATACCGAATTCCACTTCCATATCAGGGGGTAAGCCAGGCAACTCATCTGGAAAAACATCCTAGAAAACTCGAACTACTAGAGGCACAGCCTTACAGCCTGAATGCAACTCCATCACACAAACCTTCTGATCGACTGCAGCTCGGCCAAGGGAAGACTCCCCGGCATGGAACTTAAACTCTGCGCGATCTGGAATTCGGAACACAACTTTCTTGGCACGGCAATCAATAATGGCATGGGTTTCACCCAACCAATCCATACCCAGAATAACGTCGAACCCCAAATTCCCAATTACAATCAGATTGGCTTTGAACTCTGCGCTGACAATAATTACGGGACACTGCTTGCACTTTCGGAAACAAATGACAACTCCACCACCTGTCACAATGTTCCAAGCCTCTGATATGTTGCTGCACTCCAACTGATGGCGAGCGACAAATCGATAGGAGACAAAAGAATGGATTGCCCCAGAATCAAACAGAACATAAGCAGGGAAAGAGCACACAAGCACAACACCTAAGATAGAAAGCAAAAGAGACAAAGAAAAGAATGGTTGAACATGGGTAAGGAAAAACAAAATGTAGGAAGAACAAACAGAAGGAAATAAAGCAAAGGAAATGGAGGGGAAAACAAAGAGTAACAACAAATAATAAAACAATAAAACAAAAGATACCTGCAACCACACCCTTAGCTGACTCAGCATCTGCAGTAGTCAGGTTGAAAGACTGACCTCTCCTCGGAACAGCGGTCCTCTGACTGACAATGTGACGCTGGGGGGGGGGAAGCGGTGGTCTAACTGGACCACGAGCTGCAGCAACTGGTTGAATAGGACCCCTGGCTGGAGGAGCCAACCGCTGGCAGTCCCATAGCGAATGATCAGCAGCACCACATCCAAAATAGCGACGATTGGCACATCAGCAATCCTTGCGCTCATGCCCTGAAAGACGGCAAAAGTCGCAGAAACTAACTCTCGGAGGACCCGCAGAAGAGTAAGGAGCTGCCCTGACCGGAGGGGCTGGAACAGGTCTCCGAATAGGCCCACCAGAAGGCCTAGCAACCGAGTGCGGAACAATTCGCCGAGAAGAAACCAAGCCACCACGAGCCTGCTCTTAGGCCCTAGCCACCTCAAGAGCCTCAACATAGGTACGCAAGTGAAGAGAGACAAGCTGCACCTTGATGTCTGGCTCAAACCCCAAAATGAACCTACGAGCCCTATCCTTTTTGTTCTCCACAAGAATGGCTGCGAAGCGGCTAAGTCTCGAAAATTCGACTGTGTACTCGTCCACAGACCTGGAGCCCTATTTCAAGAAAGTCTTATGTTACAACATTGCATGAACAATATGCAACAAAATTTTATTACTAGAAATAACGACCAATCTGCTTCAGGGCTAAGAATTGTTGCACCACTCAACTCTGGTGCTGTTAGGAAAGAACTTCTCCAAGAAGCTCCTAGTCAAAATAGCCCAAGTAATCGGTCTTTCGAGCCTTTCGAACTCGGACCTCCACCAGATATGAGCCAAGTCCACCAACTGGATGGTAACCACATCCACATGATCTACATCTGCAACTCTAGCTACCAAAAGCAGTTACTCTGTCCGAATCAACCACTGTTCAGCCTACAAAGACGTCTCAGTGCCTGAAAACCTGTCGGGATGCAGCCTCATAAAGTCTGTGACCGTTCCCGGACGGGAAGGAAGAACATCTTGCTTAGGCACAACAGGCGGAGGAACTCGAGGTGCTTCCAAAGCAGCCATCACCAAATCACTATGGTTCTACTGCTGATTAATCAAGCGCTCAAGCACAGCAATGGCAGCCTCAATCGGGTTAACCTGCGACTGAGAAGTAGAACCCCTGCGAGCCATAGTATGCACAAAACCAAAAACAGTTAGCATCCAGATCAATGTTGATAATAATTGATTCATTTATATATGCATGGTTGGTGAAATATTGAGCAGATCCCAGTTCGAACCAAGCTTTTCTAATATATTAGGCAACTAATACATTAGCCAAATCTGGGCTCTAATACCACTAAAAATCCTGTCACGCCCCGCTTCCTAAAAAGGCTCGAAAGATTTTAGTATTACTATCAACGTAACGGGAACATATAGGGTCGCACATTTAGAATAGATTTGTCACGCCCCGCTTCCCAAAAAGAATACGGAATACGGATACGAGACAAAAGCCCAACGAATGATTTTTATCATCCATAAGCTGTTCAAGAATCTATACAACATTCACAAGAATCATCAGAGTCGGAAGCAAAAGTATCAACCACATGCACATATGAACTAAAATACCAACAAGAATACTTGAAACCAATTATATAAATCTCAAATAGTCATGATCTGAATAAAACAAATATCTTGGATCACATTATCCCAAATACAAGAATAAATCCAAGTCTCAAAATACAATATTGTTCAAGCAAGCTACAAGAAATAATAATAAAATCTAGCACTAATACTTCATGTCACCAATACCATCTAGAACCAGTTCTCCAAAATCTGCAATTCAATAAATGCAGGAAAGAGGAAAAGAGAAAATAAGTACCCATCAATTGCAAGTTATGGGCCACTTATAATGTAGGATACAAGTACATGGGGAAGCTAACTAGCAACATGATATAAACATGATGTCAAAATAAATAACTAGCATAGCAAAGTGAACAAGTGTAAGTGACATGAATCAAGTGTCAAGTAAACAAGTATCATGCAAACATGCATCAAGTGTCAAGTATCATGTAATCATGTATCAAGTATTAAGTTTCAAGTCCCATATATCATTTAGTCAAGTATCAAGCAAGTATGTATCATGTTCAAGTATCATGTTCAGGTATCATGTATCAAGTCTTGTAGTGATTACTATCTAGATAGCACTTCATGCAGCCCACCTTACATGGTTGCTACAACAAACAGTTTTGCTTTAGATTTCATAGTGGACCATAGAGGGCAGTATACTCGGGGACAAGTCAAGTAATCGAGCTCCAAACTCCAAGTATCATGTATCATGTATCATGTAATCACGTGTCAGGTTGTGCAAGTGGCAAGTATCGTGTCTTGCGTGCAAGTATCAAGTAATCACATGTCAAGTATTATGTCTCAAGTAATCACGTAGGATCAGTGGATCCCCTTCCGAGTACACGTTTCTGAATTATCCACTATTAGATTTGTCCCTTAAACCCCAGCTTGGTTATTTATTATTAATATCAAACAAGCATGTATAAGTGAAAAATATATCAAGAATAACATGACATGATCTTGTGGCAAGTTCAAGTTGCAAGGTAAACATGTACGAGCGCAAGATAATACATGAAAGAATAAAATAGACAAATCTCAAGTTCAGGACAACAAGACCATACTATAGTAAAACAGTGATTTCCAGTGTTACATTAATGCAAATATGAATCCGTCAAAATTTCTTGAAAATGGACTCCAACCCGAATTCAGAGAGTATAAATAAGTCATATATTAATTTATAAAAACATAGCTCAAAACTGATTTGAATACAGAAAATAGGTTCAGCTAGAAATCAGGAAAACGAATTCAAGAACAGAAAAACAGTATGAAAATACATTAAATAAATCCACGAAAAATCTGGGGTATTCTCCTATATGTCCAGTATCTAAATATAAAGTTTCATAATTTTCCAGTAAAATTAGATCAGTCATCAAAAATAAGAAAACATCAATAACCGAGAGTTTGGCAAATCTGGAACTCTCAACACTGCTGTACGAAAACTATGATATCTCGCAACCAGTGAAACGAAATCCAATTTCAACAATATACTAACTTTCACATTTCACAAACATTTTTCATACAGTAAAAGAAATCAGGGTGAAAATACGATTCTTTACAGGACATCGAGAAAAATACAGCAAGTATAGTTTTCATAAACGAGCATGAAACGACATATAAAACTCATCAATAAAAACCACCAAAATTCTAGGTAATTCCTATCTAGATATAGAAAAACTGAACAAAGTTTTGGATCAAAATAATATGTGTAGCACAAGTATCAAATTTATTTAGTCATCAAAATTATCGAAAACAAAATGTGGAAAAGATCGACACCTCTATAGTAAAACAGTCATAACTCACACATACGAAAACAAAATCAAACAAGGTCAGCAGGGTTGGAAAGTAGACAAATTTCTCTAAACTCATGTTTTATACTGAAATTAAGTTACTAACTTCAAGACAGTTCAAAACAACAAACAAAACAGATCAGCGACAAAATACAGATTTTTCCCTTTAACAACAACTCAACATATATCATACAAAACTTGATCAAAACACAACCAAACATGAATTCAAGTCTACCAAGTATCCAAACATCATGAATTAGGGTGTCTAGAATGTCCACACCAAGTGTATCACATGGGTCTCAACAAAATGATGAATTCTCACAAAAGTCTCACATACATGATCAAATTAAGAACGGGTAAAACCTAAGTTATTTCATATTAAATTTTATGTCGTGAGTCATCTATGGTCAAATAGCACTATAGAGATAAAATCCATCAAGAATATCACAAACAAGAGTCGTCTCTAGACCCAACTACACTATAAGTGGTATTTTTGACTTGTATCATACAAAGGAATTTGAGTATAAGTTACTTGCCTTAATTAAAGATGAAGAACGATGAAAATCAAGAGTAACGGAAATGGATTCTCAACAACGAGCAAAACCCACAAACGAAAATCCACGAACTAATGAATCCAAGCAAACTTGAGCGAAAATCTCCACACGAACAAACTCCACCAAAAGAGAGATGATCCAAGAGGGATGATGAAAATAGTGGCTTGCAGCCACAAGAGAGATCAATGTCGAAGAGGATGAGAGAGACTAGGGATTGTATGGCGGTGTAGGAGATGATCGGCCAAGGGAGAGATCGGCCAAGGGGATGATGGGGGCTCGGGTGTGGGGTATTGCTGCGTTGGAGGGGGGCTCGGGTGTGGGGCCTGGGGTCTGGGCATCGGGCTGGAGTGCTGGTGGCGCAAGCAAGGAGGGAAAGAGGCCGGGGGTTTTTATGGAGGCTAGGGTTTAGGATTAGGGTTTAGGGAGAGGGATTATATATATATATATATATATATATATATATATATATATATATATATAGGGATTAGGGTTAATGAGTAATTGGGTTGTGGGTAATTAGGAGTAATAGTAGGATTTGTTTAATTGGCTTTAATTAGTATACAAATTGTATAGGATATCAAATAGGATTGAGAATTTAATTTGGATTTGGTAATCTTATTAGGGATCAAACAATAGGATTGGAAATAGGATAACAACCAACTACCACCACAAGCATCCAAAAAAATAAGAATAAAGAGAACGAGACCAAATGAAGGAAAGATCAAATAATAGAAGAACGAAACAAAAGAGACAAGCAATCAAACACAAAGAGCACAAAATGAAATAAAACAAATATATATTGAAAACAACTCCAACATATGGTTCAGAAAAAATAATACAAGAGAGCAAATACACCAAAATGAAAAATACACAAAATGAAAAACAGGAGTTACAAGATCAAAATTGGTATTTAAATTCATAAGATGAATTCAATTGGGGATCCAAGTAAGACTTAGACTCCTTACATTGGTTGGACATTTAATTAGATTAAATGGGCTGATTAAAGATCAAAGGCCCACACACGAATCTGAACCAGGTCAGATTGTGAGTCCAACAGCCTCATTACTCTCTTAGGGTTAATTTTCTGCAATTATATATATGATACGTATCTGTGGAAAAGATACACATGAGAAAATCCTAGTCGTCACAGAAATAGTGAGAGAGAGAAACCGTGAGAAACATCCCTTCTTGCAGCTAACACCGTGGTGTGAGGGAAAACTTGATTTGATCCGTTCGTGTGGATACCAGAGAGGCACCGCAATATTGTAGTGCTGTGATCGGCATATTGTGGAGACAGCAGATCTATCTTCAAGGTATAACTCCAAAACATGATTTATGGTTTTCGCATGGATCCATGGCTAGGTTTCTATATTTCTTTGTAATTTTTCCGCTGTGTATTTAATCTGAGATTACCATCGAAACCAAACACAAGTGGCTTCTTGACTCCCCTTGGCTTCCCCTACTCCTGCGGCTGTGGGGAACTTCATCTTCATATGATATGCTGATGCAACTGCTTGGAGGGTAGATAACCTCGGGCGTCTGAATATGACATTATAGGCGGACTTCATGTCAATGACTAGGGCTGTTCATATTTTGGTTAAAACCAATTACTGAACCGAACCGAACCGAAATTTACCAATTTGGTTCGGTTTTTCGGTTTTCGGTTCGGTTTTGATCCAAACTGAAGTTTTTTTAGAGAGTTCGGTTCGGTTTTTGGTTGGCTTCTAAATAAACCGAACCGAACAAAAAACCGAATTTTTTTTGGACCAAAATAAATTATACCCCGAGGATCCATCTCAAACTAAGCTGCTATGCAAGTGCACTTCAAAAGCTCCATCTCAAATCATAAGATTAGAAAAGTAAAGCAAAATAATCAACTCAAGGCTTCAAAAATTGATTAAGTCACCTTAGCTCCATTGGGAATAATTTCACGCAGCTCCTTTACACGGTTTTGAATCATTTGCCGATCTTTCGGCCTTGGTCGGGGTTCTCTCCAGATCTGAATCTCTTTCTACTTACTTTACCCACTTCAGCAACCTTTTCTGCAGAATGATTATCACAGTTCAGTTTCTGACCATTTTCAATCCACAGGTTAATTTGAGACTTATAGCCTTCACTTCTTTCAATGGTACACGAAGACTTAACTGAACTAGAAGCTGCTGGCTCACACTTTGTTGAAGCCTCCCAACCATTGTTGATCAAACTGGTTTGAAGTGAAGAACCATTGTACTAAAAACTTCGGTTAGTTCAGTTACTAACCGAACCGAACCGATAAAATTCGGTTCGGTTCAAACCAAATTTTATCAGTTTCGGTTCGGATTTCGGTTTCAAATATACCAAACCGAAAATTTCTGTTCGGTTCGGTTATTTTCGGTTCGGTTCAGTTTTGCACCGATGAACAGCCCTATCAATGACCATAAAGTCCAGTACTTCTGTACGAGTAGCTGGGGCCTTTCCTGAGGTTATTTTAAGGGTCACAATTCCCTCGATCATTACCTGGGCTCTAGAGAATCCATGGAGGGTGTACCCGGCAGGCTTGAGGTGGTCCCGCTTAAGCTTGAGGCATTCAAATACGTTCAGAAAGAGGATGTTGACTGAGTTGCCGTTATTGACTAGAACTCGATGCACCTCATGATTTTCCATACACATGTTGATTATAAGTGCATCGTAGTGAGGCGTTCGAACACCTTCCAGTTCTTGATCCGAGAATGTGATGCTAACTCCTCTGTTTCTTAGAGGCAGGATGCTGTGGACTGAGTTTACCTCTCGAATGAATGCTTTCCTTGAGGAGATAGAGGCTCCCCCTATAGGTCCTCCATGGATAGCATGAAATATCTCCATCCGACCAGATCCCTGGGACTCAGTTGACCTTTCTGCTTACTTGCTGGCTCCCCTTGAAGGAAGGAGTTTGGTATCATTTTCTTGTGTGAATTTGGTGATGTATCCTCGTCTGAGCAACGTTTCGACCTCATCCTTAAGGTCCCGACAATCATCGGTGAGGTGATCATGATCTTTGTGGAAGGCAGCACACTACTTGGTATTATTCCTTCTCTTACTTGGGGCATTCATCTTAGGGAAGAGGTCAAAGGATCCCATTTTTGTCAACCTCCATGAGGATGGCAGATATGCTGGCATTTAAGGGGGTGTACTTCTCAAAGTGAGGTATAGGAGGAGGGTGGCACTGGCCTGTGGCATCCTTCTGGGATTTTCGGGGTTCATCGTTGTTGGCGCCATTCCGTTTGTTCCCGAACGAAGGCATCTTCTGTTCTTAAGGGTAGAGCGCCTCTTCGACTTAGATGTACTTCTCAACTCCTTGGAGGAGGTCGGAGAAGTCCCGATGAGGCCTTTTGACGAGGGAGGCCTTAAGATCATCATGTTTCACATTGTATCTAAACGCGGCAGTAGCCACCGCAGCATCAAGTGAGGGGATGGACCTGGACTCGGTGGTGAACCTTTGAACATAGTTTTTTAGGGACTTCCCGTCCCTTTGCTTCAGATCTAATAAGGAGGCACTGTAACGCCCCGAATCCCAAATACACTGAATTCGAGATGTTCTACAGGATCTTTTCACTTTCTTTAGTACAATTTTACAGGGAAATTAAAACTTTTCATCATACATCAGAGATTACATCATAATTACATCTTTCTTTTGCACATCGGAAGTAAAATACAACAATTAAATACAAGTACAACAGCATGATATAATCTTTAAGCATCCATTCCTCTTTAATCTTTAACATGACATTTACCTGCATATAAGACTGTGGGTACGTCAGTTTATTCAACCAACGAACATTATACACGGCCATCCTCTCTATGCCGGAAAAGTATAACTTAACTTTCCATATTTAACAAACACAAACTTGTCACAATTCAAACTAAGGGACTACCCTATTGATGTCGTGTTGTGATTGTGCACTTAATCCTTAATGCATTTATTTATGTTACATGACACTAATGCGCACTTGTTCGGATTCTGTGCATCCCATACTACATAGGTCCGAGGGCAAGCCCTTATTCATTCTTCATATTTATAGGGTTCAATCCCCCGTTATGATTTAATCTACTACTGTAATTACGGTAAGTATCCTAGATGTTATCTGACCTACGAACTCATGTTTAGGCACTCTGGAGTAGTATCCTCACCCAGACGCATCATGGGAATTCCTGGGATAGGCTCTCACCATAAACATGACACCACCCGTAGTCTTCAAACATCCCACGAGCGTCGCCACTGGGACGGTACTCTGGAACAGTATCCTCACCCAGACTCGTCATGGGAATTCCTGGGATACGCTCTTGCCGCTACCCATGGCCCTCATACTCAGTGTTTTTCTCTTACTTTCATCACATCTTCACTATGCACTAGTCCTTAGTTTTATTAAAAATCATGAACAAAATTAATCTCTAGAGTTAGTCTCTCCATCAACCGGACTTATCATTCATTTCATCTTGACCAACCTTGGTCTAATTTCATTTTATTTCATTTCTCGATGCCAGGGAGACTTAGCTACTCTATATCCAATTTCATTTCACAATCTTCAACTCATAAAATTTTCCATGTCGAGTTCTCAAACTCACATGTATATTCTCTTTCAATTCATGATTCCTAACTTTGTTCACAAGTCCATCATTGCACAAAAATTGCATATACTTATTAATTGTCACATCACGATAATTTCACATTACTAAATAATGTACACACTTCATATTGTTCCACAAGTAAGGAAATAATTGCATCATAACCACATTTCTTTTTGCCAAATCCATACTTAATGTTCCAATTCACTTATCCTTTCAAATTATAATCTCATATCAATAATCTATATAAACTCATATGTCTATTTGTGCATTTAACTACAAACCTTAGTTAAATTCATTCAAATAATACCCAAATCATTCCTATAAAATTCCTTACATTTTTCTGAGAATTACCATATTTTTTTCATAATTTTTTGATACATGAAACTCCCAAAAAAAATATTTTTTCATCTTGCCGATAGCAAGATTCGAACCCAGGCACAACACCGACACAACCCAAGGCACAGGCCGCTAGGCCGGTTGCCGTTAGCGATATAGAAGGGATTTAAAGAGTATTTATTACTCTCGGCTCGGTAGGTTATAGCCTTACAAAAATTGTGAAAATGTTTTACAGCCACAGGGATTCGATCCGTTCAGCCCAGAGAAGCCAACGCACACAGTGACCGCCTGAGCTACTAGCTCAGGTTGTTACAGTCTATACTAAAATCTTTTTGAATCAATTCGCCACTGTTATCAAACATACTCGATGTTCATTTAAACCTTGTTTCTTATTGCTTTTATAAAAATTACTGAAAATCTCCAGATTAATCCCCATTCATATAAAGTTCATACCAGTAAGAAAAAGAATAATTTTTGTACTAATAAAATATATTTTTCACACACAAATCAATGAGTCATTTATTAAAACTACTATATATTGCAATTTCGACATTGCCAAATAATTGATCGACTAATCTTTTTATTCAAAGATTTTCTTGTGACAATTTACTGTTATTAACTCTTTATTCAACCAATACATATGTTTGTAATAGTCCATATCCATCTCAACATAAAGGTCTATTCATCACAACTCAACTACTAACTTTATGAGTAATACTTTCATTAATCAATCTATGTCACAATGAAATATACTCACTTACCAATTGCATAAATCACATCTCAACCATACAAGAAATTCATTTTTTTCAAAATAAAGTGTACTCTTTCTTAATAAATTCCATGTTTCAACTTTACAATTAACAAGCGTTCTTATTCTTGCATCATGTCTCAAATCATACTACAACATTCTTAAATAAATTTAATCACCATCATAACTTCATACTAATAATCATGGAGCATTCTACACACAATTTAATTTTAATACTAGAGCCATATACAATTTAATCACCACATTTCAATCAATTCATACACTAACTTCTCAATTAAAGTGGGCTCTTATTAGTAATTTTTCATGCATCTTTTGATAGTTGAACTAGCATGGATCTATATTAGAAATATGAAATATTTACCCACCTTGAATGGAGAGAACTAAACAAATTTAGCAACACAAGCCTTGCGAATGAAAGCACCACCTCCTAGACGAAATGCGAGCACCTCCAAGCCTCCAAGCAAAAACCGAATGCTTCCCTTGTGATAGCCGGCCACTCCTCCTTGGAACAAGCAAGCAAATCCCACACAATCTCTCTATCTTTTATAACTCACACTATTACTACAATGAGACTATAGCATGGAAATATAAAATAGCATATGAAAATAGCCATGAGAGGGGGGGTATTTATACTAGAGAATAGGTGAAATGGAGGGCCAAGATTGATTAGGTGGTTGAAAGATGAAGGGCCTAGATTAAAGTAGGAGTTATAAAAACTACCCACATCCACAAAACTACCTCCATGAACACCATGATCAATTTCAAAATTCCCTCCAAAAGAGTGTGCAAACCGGCCACATAAATGGTGTGCATTGCACGTGTACGTGTAGTGCACGTGCATGCAACTAGGCCAAAATTTGTACATTTTAATTTTGTATAAAAATAATTTAGTTAAAAAAAGTCTTCTACATGACAAGTTTAATTAAAAGAGATTAATCCATGGGCTTTCTTTTTGGGCCAAAAATAGTTTATTAAAATAATTAAAATAAAATACATTTGGGCTTTTAAGAAAAAAGGGCTTTTAATTAAATTAAAATAAGGCTTCCTTATTTGTTTAAAAAAAGGCTTTTTGTACAAAATAATGTGAGAAAATATTTAAATATTTATACACATCAATGAAATAATCCAAACAAAATATTGCACGTGCACACTACGTGCAAAATAAATAATTTTTTATTAATTGAAAAATCGGGGTATTACAGGCACTGGTCTTTTCAAACTTACAGCTGGTGATAAAGTGCATAAGAAAAAGTTCTTCAAGTTGATCGAAGGAGAATATAGACCCGGGAGAGAGACGAGAGAACCATTCTCGTGCTGAGCCCTTCAGAGTTGCCAAAAAAGTTTTGCATAGGAGGGAGTCAGATGCTTGATGGATCATCATTAGAGTTTTAAAACTCTCGACATGGTCTACTGGATCAGTTTCCCCGTTATATGGCTTGAATGCGGGGATCTTGAAGTTAACCGGGATGGGGCCTCAATAATCTTTCTGGAGATGGGGACTCTAACAGGAAAGTATCTCCTTTCTTGTTTTTCTTCTTCTTGCTTCAGCAGTTCTAGACGATCTTCCATCTTTCTAAGGCGTTGGAGGACAACATCCACTTGTAGGCTGAATTTAGTGGACCTGTAGGGTTCTTCACGTTGAGGAGTGGGATGACTGTGGATGGTTTGTTGGCTCTTGCCAGGAGTTGCATTGAGGGTGTTGAGGAGCTCGTCTTTGATCTCTCGGAGCTCGGCTCTAGTGACAGATACTTCTTTATCCCTTCCTCTTCTAGTGGGTGCTCTACTGGTTGGAGTTGGATGCCTTTTTTCTTAGGGAGGAGTTCTTCTGTGGTCCCTCTGAGATCGGTGACTTCTTCGTCCCCTAGGAGAGGGAGATCTTCTTCGTCTTTTGGGGGAAGGAGTTCTTTCTTGCCCCCTAGGAGAGGAAGTTCTCCTATGTTGTGGCCTTCAAGGAGAAGGGCTTCTCCTGCTTCCATGCTGTTCGGAATGAATATCTTCTTCATGGGCTCTCCTTTTAATAAAGTGGGTTCGAAGGTCAGAGCCTTGCTGGCGACTGATAATGATCAGACGAAGGTCGGGTTGTGGTTGTGGCAAGGTGGAAGGAGTTAAGGTGACCCATGTTTTCTACAAAGGGTCTTGCTGATGGTTCGGCACGGCTTCGATGAGAGCCCCCCGGTGCAGCTCCTCCGGAGGGAGGCTAAACTTGTTGGAGGAGAGGCTCTTCTTGCTGAGGTTGCTCTTGGTGAGAATGGGAGGAAGGTTCTTGAGAGAAAGAGTTGGAGGAAAAGGGTTGGCTCGTCGGCTTGAGGCCGCCGCCGTCCCTTTCCCCTTAGGAGGCATAACTGAAAATAGCTTCTTTACCGGTGAATTCTGGTCAGAATTTCTTTGAGTTCCCACAAACGGTCCCAATTTGTTGCTGCTTTTTTCGGTGTGGGAGCAATCAGATGATGTGCATTCTTTGGAGGAATAATCAAGAACTGACATTTTGACTTTTGACAGTGTTGACTACCTTTGACTATGGTTGGCTTCTCAGTCTGACTCGTTTACGTCGTAGGATTTGATTTGAGTGGTGACGACCACTTCTAGAGACTTGCAACAAGTCTGAAACACCGGGATTGATCTTGGCGATAGACCCTTCGATGCTCAAGTTAGAAATCAAGAAGAATATGAGTGAGCTTTTGTGGAGAAAATATTAATTACCTATTTCTGGTGGGGGTAAGGGGTATTTATAGTCACCTTAGGACAGTTTCGAGATAATCATTTATCTCTACTTTCCGATATTTTTTGATAGGAAATTGAGCTTAAATTCCTTCATGATAAGAGATTTGGTTTTAAACTGTCTTTTAGGGATACATGAATTTAAACAATTCGTTAAATGATCTGAGTTTATTTATAATGAGCTGCCATCATAACCCGGTAATACAGGTATGTTTTTCGGTTATTGGGCCTTAAAAAAGACCTAGTTCCCATTTTTGGACCCATTTGTAAGGTAAATTACCATTTTTCCCCTAAGAACTTTGAGATCCATGCCCAATTTAAACGGTCTCAATCTAGTTCTATTTTTAGCCATATCAATATCCATGTCACTTCAATCATCTTTAAAAATTATTAATTGTTAATACACTTTATAGTTATATCCCTCTCATATAGCCATCACATATTTAAAGGGATGGATTTTCTAAATCTATCATAGTTTTGTCTCCTATACAAATTGCAGAACAAAAATGATATTAATCTATCACTAATTTCTAATGCTAGAAATTTACACGTGCGATGAAAGTCTTAAGAAATATATATATCTTTTTTAAAGTAAAGTTTTTGATGTAGTTAGTCCTCGAACCTGAGACATATTTATATTAGTTATGCACGGACAATGCACGTCTTAATAATTTCTTTTTTTTTAAAATAAAAACTCTGACTTAGTGAGAACTCGAATCTGAAACCTCATTCATATTAGTTATGTACGTGCGCTACACGCGTTAATAGATTGACAAATGACGCTAAGACCTTCTCCCATTATAATATTAAAGATTAGAGATTGCAATACTTGAATTGAACAAAAAAAAGCCCTAACAATTCGCATGCTATATATGCTATATACTATATATTAAGCAAAAAAGTTTACCCCCACCTTCATTTTTCAATTTTGAGAAATAAAGAAAGAAGATGAAAAGTAGGGATTTCCACTCAAACTATGATTGTGAAATTTAAATTTAGATCGAGAAAATCAACATAAAAGGAAATAACCAATTAAATAACCTCTTCTTAATTTATGGGCCCCTTAAATCTCTCTCTCTCCCTCCCTCATCCCTTTTTAAAGCCACATCCTCCGTCTTTTTTCTCTCTCTCTTTCTAATCCATGATCCTCTCTATTGCTACATTTAAAATAGAGTAATGTGAGCCTCATATTTGTATGAAGAAATTTTCCTCTACAAAGTGATTATACTCACTTGGTGTGGCCTTTATGGAAGATTCACTTCGTCCATCATATTTATCATGCTAATGGATGTATGTGTAGAAAAAATAAAGTGATTTGGAGGTCATTCACCCATGCATCATGTGTGTCCAATTTGTGGCTCGCTTTGTATTACAGTTGAAATCGTTCATTTTTCAACCACATGATGCATGAGCGAATGACCTCCAAACCACTTGACTTTTACTACACATACATTCATTAGCATGATAAATATGATGGAGGGAGTGAGTCTTCCATAGGGGCCTCATCTAATGAGTATAATCACTTTGTATGAGGAAAATTTCCTCATACTCTATATGAGGCTCACTTTTCTCTTTAATATATATATATATATATATATATATATATATATATATATATATATATATATATATATATATATAGGGAAAGCTTCGATTATGCACTACCCTTCCGTGTGCACTCGTGTGCACTCGGCCTTCCCGCCTTCGTATCGACGATCTGAACCGTTCACATTGATCCACACATCTAAATTAGTCTAAATATGTAAAATCAAATAATTTGAAATTCATTTACCCATCCATCATGTGACTATAAAAAACAATGATTTTCAGCCATATAATTTTGTAACACTTCAATGGATGGGTAAATGAATTTCAAATGATTTGATTTTACATATTTAGACTAATTTAGATGTGCAGATCAATGTAACCGGTTCGGATCATCGATATGAACGCCCGAAAGCTGGGTGCACATGCCGTGTGCACTAGAGGAGTGCACAACCGAAACTTTCCCTATATATATATATATATATATATATATATATATATATATATATATATATATATATATATATATATATATATATATATATAATTCCGCCATTGTCTGTCCCAAGCCAGGAATCCGACCCCAAACTAGGTAAGGAGGAGGGTGTCCATGTAACACCCTAGATTTTTAAAATAATAAATGAATTAAAATTATTTTTGATGATTTAATAAATATTTTTCTGAAATTTATCTTTTTACACTGCAAAACACGTGCAAATATTTTCTTGGAAAGTTCAAAGTCAGAAATTATTTAGGGAAAACCTATTATTTATTATTAGGGATTATATATGAATTTTATGGAATTTTTTGATATTTATTTGACTTATTTGCAAATATTACAAAAAGAGGGGCTTTTGTGCAAAAATACCACTAGGAGTGAAAACTCCAAATTTTCTAATATTTGGGCTGAGCATGATGGTTAGATAACTTAGAGGTAAAATATTTACTTTTTTTTTTAATAGATTTGTTTTATTTCGCAAATTTCTTAAAGAATTGTCTTTTTTGCAAAATTGCCACTTACGAGGCAAAAATTACAAATTTGTTTTCTGGACTTAAACTCAATGCCGGCTAGTATTAGGGTGGTTATTTTTTTTAAAATTTAAATTGAATTGGTTAATCTAGTTTCCAAGTATAAGGATCTATATATGTAAAGATATATTCAAAAGAGAAATTTTGCAAAATCTATTCAAAATCCTAGAAACCTAATTTCCAGCCTATTTATAAAAGAGGTGCGGCCGTCTCTTTGCTGCACTAAATAAAGAGTTTTCTTTATTATTGATTTCTTGGAGTTTCGAAGCGAGGATCTTGGATTTTTTGCGAAAGGAATGACTTTTCTTATTCTCTTTATCATTTCGGTTGATTCTTCAATAAGGTGAGTGACATATGTTTGATTTATTATTGTTCTATGCATGTTGTATGTGATGATTTGTCTATTAGAAAACATGTTAGGATTTTTTAAGATGATATGATGAATTTTGATGGATGTATGAATAAAGATTGAATTTTTTCATGAAAACTATGCTATTGATGATTAAAATTACATATAAATGACTTGAGATTGTTAAGAACCTAATAGAAATCATGGGTAGGTTGTTTTCTTTCATATCCTTGATGTTTTGATTGATTATAATGAGATTGTATGATGTTTATTTCAAAAAGAGAACAAAACTCAATCTTTAGAGTGTATGTATGCACATGTGGTCTGTTGGATGATTTTGATGAAGAACTTGATTATATACATGTTATAATTGCATATATTCATGGGTAAACTATTAAAATCTGTGGGGTATGTGTAAAAAAAGTTGTAGAAGGGGTCTTGGATCAAAAGAGATCAAGTGTTGATGTTTTGAAAAGGGTTTGATCTCGGGTCTGTTGTATGCAGACCGATAATTGGCTTTTGTGTTTTTTGAGAAGCTTTCAATTGAATCTTGATTTGTTTTGGATACTGAGATTTGAAATAAACATTACACTACTCTTATGCACTGATTCTTAATGCTTAAACACACATATATAGGCATATAAACACACATACATATATAGTTTCTATTGTTGAACAACCGAAATTGAATTTTGATACTTTTGTGATGTTTTCGAATTGAATTTGAGTTTTTTTAATACTGAGTTTGATTTGAACATTATAATACTTCTAATTGATGAGATTTTGATGTTTTACTGATGCAAACACACACATATACACATATACACATCCATGTTCGCTGTTTTGAAGATTTTGATAAGAATTGCTCTTTTTTTTATCTCGATGTGGTTTTGATTTGTTTTACAAACTCCTATATAATATACAAGTTGTATTTTTTCATCTCAAGAATTTTGTTTTGCAAATTTTTGATTTTACAAAAAAATAACGAAGTGTCAGTAAAAAGGTGCACGAATATTAAAGCTGTCAATTTTTGAATATGTCGGTTGATATGGCTAAAATTGGGGTTAAATCGGGACCGTCCAGATCGAGCACGGATCTTGAAGCACGGGGGTAAAAAGGTAATTTCACATACAGATGGATCCAAAACGGGTATTGGGTCTCCCTCTCACAGAACCAACCATCCGCAAATGGACCCACTTCAACTGGGCACGGGTCCCGACCCGATACAAGCCCGGTCCACCAAGAGGAGAATCAGGCCACTGATTTGATTAAATCAAATCAATAAGCCTGATTAGCTCTCACCAGGGAATCAAGGCCTAATTTCCTAAAACAGAATAGGAGGATTTTGCTCCTGACTGTTAGGCAGGAAATCAGGACCCTAATCATTCCAAAGGCGGCTATAAATACAACCCCTCTACCACCAAGACCAGGTTAATCACTTTTTGACCACTTAAGCTCTTTCTTAATCTTTTTCCTGATTACTGACAAGAGCGTCGGAGGGTGCATCGCCGGAATCAACCCCGGTGTCTCGCACTTCCTTGCAGGTTGTGGTAGGAGCAAGAGGGCCGAGTCAACTGTTCAGGCTTTTTTCCGGACTCACAAATTCTATCTGTTTACCCCCACACCGAAATCAGCGGTAACAGATTGGCGCCATCTGTGGGAAAATAAGCCACACGAACAGCCTCAGTCCATTCTCCGCCGTCCTTGACAGCCATGCCGCCGAAGAAGAACAGATCCAGAGGGTCGAACCGTGCGGGCAACCTCACCGACCCGGCAAATGAAGCTCCGGTCAATCCTATCCCTCAGTCCGACCTCCCTCCGCTAACCCAGCAGGTCCCACCTCCTCCTCCCAAGCAGCAGCCCAACAATGGTCCGTCCGGTCATAACGGTCGGAAGGAGAAGCAGCCTCTCAATCCGGGCCATGTCTCGGTCCATAACGGGTCTTCGGACTCGATGGCTTCTCATCACACCGACCTCCGCATCACACTTCTGAACCGCCAGAAGGACGACGACCTCCGCACTCATCTTGACGAGAGGCGGGCCCGAGAGGGAGCCTCCCGCCAGCGTCAAGGTGAGCGGTCCCCACGTCGTCGAGACGGCAGAAGGTCTCCGGACCGCAGAGGCAGAGCGGCGTCCCCCGATCACCGAAGGAGGAGGTCCCGCTCCCCCAGGGATCGGCGTCATCCGAGGGACCGGGATGTACCTATCAGTCGAGCCGAATTCCTCCAGTTTCAGGAGACCGTTCTGCAGGCCCTCAATCTTCGGCAGAATGTCCAGAATGCTCAGAGGGCTCCGACGCCCCCCAGGGATCCCAGTCCTCGGCGCCGAACCCGGAGCCCTTCCCCGGCTCCCAGCCGCCAGCAGCGGGAACAAAGCCCACGCCGGTCCCAGGATTACCGGCGCCGCAGTCCACGCTCCCCTTCCTATGAAGAGGAGTCCGGAGGGTCATACGACTACCAGCGGAGGGACGACGCCCTCATCCGCCGTATCCATGAGGTGGAAAGGCGCATCGGCTGCATGGACAGGGAGGAAGAGTCCCGAGCCGGAACCTTCCGTCCCAGCCGACCCCCCTTCTCACGGTCGATCATGGAGGCCCACATACCGAGGAGTTTCAAGCCGCCACAGTTTGAAACATACTCAGGGGAATCCGACCCGGTCGACCACGTCGAGAGCTTCAAGACCCTGATGCTGATCCATCAAGCTTCCGACGCGGTGCTCTGTAGGACCTTCCCCGCCACCCTCAGGGGGTCGGCCCGGGAATGGTATTCCAGGCTCGCCCCCTCATCCATCTTCTCATTCGAACAGTTCGAGACGCTGTTCATTACTCACTTCGTGAGTAGCCGGCGAGCCGAGAAGACGAGTCTTTCCTTGCTGAACCTGCGGCAGGAGAAGCAAGAAAAGTTGCGGGACTATGTGAAAAGGTTTACCGCCGAAGTCAGGTCAATTGCCTCCTTAGACCAGTCCGTGGCCACCGTGGCGTTCCAGTCGAACGTCCTTAACGCCAACCTCCGATCATCCCTGGCCAAGAAGCCCCCGCAAGACTTCGCCGACCTCCTCCTGAGGTGCGAGAAGTACATCCGGGCAGAGGAGGCCGAAGCCCTTCCGAGCTTCGGGGGGCCCGCCGCAGGGTCAAAGAGGAAGGCGACGGGGGAAGAAGGGTCCAAGAAAGCTCAGAAGGACATGGGCGGCCAGCGCCGCCCTCCCCCCAGGTTCGAGAAGTTCACTCCCCTCACCACTAATGTCTCTACTATCCTCATGGAGGTGGAGAAGGAGGGAATCATCCCTCCAGCCCCGAGGATGCACACCCAGGCGAAGAGGAGAAACAAAGATAAGTGGTGTCGTTACCACCGAGACCACGGGCACGACACGAACGACTGCCGGGCTCTGAGAGATGAGATTGAAGCCCTCATTCGGAGGGGGCAGTTGGCCAAGTTCGTGAAAGCTAACGATCGGACAGATCGGAACTCTCCTCCCCCTCGGGGGGCTAACAAGCGCTCCGAGCGGCGTGAGGAAACACCCGAGTTCGAGGAGGAACGGGTTCTGCACCTGATCCACGGAGGTCCCATGGGGGGCTCCTCTAACTCCTCCCGGAAGGCCTTCGTCCGAGAGGTCAACTCGGTCCATAGTGCCCCTCCCCCGAAAGGACTCGGCGTCCCTGTGTCTTTCTCTGATGCCGACCTCGAAGGAGTCCGAACCCCCCACTGCGATGCCCTCGTCATCGACCTCCGCATGGCCAACTTCAAGGTGCAGAGGATTTTGGTGGACAAAGGGAGTTCGGTCAACATCCTTTTCCTCTCGGCCTTCCAAGGCCTGCAGCTGTCCCGAGACCGTCTCAAGCCGGCCGGTTACACTCTCCACGGGTTCACGGGGGTCCCGGTAACCGTCGAAGGGGTGATAACCCTAGACGTTACTGCAGGAAGCACCCCTACTACCCAGACCGAGCCGATGGACTTCATGGTCGTCGACGTCCCGGCAGCATACAATGTCATCCTAGGCCGCCCCGGCCTAGCCGCCCTTGAGGCTGTCCCCTCGGCATACCACTTGAAGATGAAGTTCCCCACTCGGTCGGGAGTAGGGGAAGTCAGGGGAAGCCAGGAAACAGCTCGGAAGTGGTACATGACTTCCACAGGGGGACCAGTGCTCTCGCTCGAGACACTAGAAATCCCCGAGCCGAAGGCCCGCCCAACGTCCGAGCCGGCGGACGAGTTAGAAGAAGTACTCTTCTCGGATGAGGATCCGAGCCAAAAATTCCTCGTCAGCAAGTCCTTGCCGACCGTGCTGTTCTCAGACTTGGTGAGGTGCATCAGGAATAACCGCGACTTATTTGCTTGGTCAGCCGCGGACATGCCCGGCATCTCCGAAGACTTGCTCGTCCATCGCCTAAGCGTCGAACCGGGGTGCAAACCGGTTCAGCAGAAGAGGCGAAAGTTCGCTCCCGAGCGACAGCAGGCAATCAAGGAAGAAGTGGATAAACTACTGAAGGCCAAGTTCATCCAGGAGGTAAATTATCCCGAGTGGCTGTCGAATGTTGTAATGGTCAAGAAGTCCAATGGCTCGTGGAGGATATGCATCGACTTCACCGACCTGAACAAGGCGTGTCCGAAGGATCCATTCCCTCTCCCGAACATCGACACCCTTATTGACGCTACCTCGGGCCATGAGCTCCTCAGCTTCATGGATGCCTTCTCGGGGTACAATCAAATCCGGATGTTCCCTCCGGACATCCCGAAGACCTCCTTCGTCACCGACCAAGGCCTCTACTGCTACCGGGTCATGCCATTCGGTTTGAAGAACGCGGGCGCCACCTACCAGCGCCTCGTCAACAAGGTCTTCCAGAACCAGATCGGCCGGAACATGGAGGTGTACGTTGATGACATGCTCGTCAAGAGCATCCACGGCACCGATCATGTAGCCGACCTCCAGGAGGCCTTCGGTGTATTGAGGAAGTACAACATGCGGCTGAACCCGAACAAGTGTGCGTTCGGGGTCTCCTCGGGAAAATTCCTCGGCTTCATGGTAAGCCAGCGAGGAATCGAAGCTAACCCCGAGAAGATTAAGGCCATATTAGACATGGCCCCGCCTCGGAACGTCAAGGAGGTGCAGAAGCTCACCTGTCGGCTCGCAGCCATCGGTCGGTTCCTCTCCAAGTCAGGGGAAAAGTGCCTCCCCTTCTTCAAAGCACTCCGGGGGGCTAAAGGATTTGAATGGGGCCAAGCACAGCAAGAATCGTTCGACCAGCTGAAAGCCTATCTGGTGAACCCCCCTCTGCTCAGTAAGCCGGTCCCGGGTGAGCCTCTCTTCATCTACTTGGCCACTTCTGAGCAGACCTTGAGCGCTGTCTTGGTAAGAGAAGAGGACCGGACCCAAAGGCCCATTTACTACGTGAGCAAGGTGCTTCGGGACGCCGAGCTCCGCTATCCGAGGATAGAGAAGATAGCCTACGCTCTGGTCATGGCAGCAAGAAAGCTTCGGCCCTACTTCCAATCTCACTCGGTCGTTGTCCTCACCGATCAACCCCTAAAGCAGATCCTCCACAAGCCAGAGACCTCGGGTCGGCTGATGAAATGGTCCGTAGAGCTGAGTCAGCACGACATCTCTTATCAGCCTCGGACGGCAATCAAGGCCCAGGCCCTCGCCGATTTCATTATGGAATCCACTATCCCTGAAGTCGGCCACGTCCCGAATGGGCCCCCCATTTGGACAGTCTTCGTGGACGGATCCTCTTGCAATGAAGGAAGCGGCGCCGGCATCATCCTGAACGGCCCTGACAACTTCGTCCTCCAGTATGCGATCCGCATGAACTTCAAGGCCTCGAACAACGAGGCGGAGTACGAGGCTCTCATAGCTGGGCTCGGACTCGCCCGAAGTGCTGGGGCGCAGCGCCTCCGGATTCACAGTGATTCCCAGCTAGTCGTGAACCAGGTCTTGGGCGAATATGAGGCCCGGGACGAGCGAATGGCGAAGTACCTCGCCAAAGTCCGGGATCTCATGGGCCGGTTCGAAGAAGCCATCATCCAACGGGTCCCCCGGGAGAAGAACTCACAAGCTGACGCTCTCTTCAAGTTGGCCTCGTCTTCTCTACAAGGACTTGAGCAGACCGTACTGATTGAAGTCCTCTCTAAACCGAGCATCGAAGACGAGACACCTAGCTCGGTGGAGACATTGCCGGTCATGCTGCAGGACAATTGGATGAAGCCACTGGTGGAATTCCTTAAGGGATGGGATTCTGCCCTCGGATCCCAAGGAAGCACGCCGAGTCAGAACTCGGGCCGAGCGCTATGTCTTGATCGAGGGCATCTTATACAAGCGCTCCTTCTCTCAAATAGACGGCCGCCCATATCTAAGATGCCTCTCTCCGGATCAGGCCGAATATGCCCTACAGGAGCTTCATGAAGGCATCGGGGGGGCACACTCGGGATTTAGGTCCTTGGCCCGAAAAGCTTTGAATTATGGGTACTTCTGGCCGACCCTTCTCCAAGACGCCGAGCGGCACGTTCGGCAATGTAGCTCCTGTCAAGAGCACTCTAACATCCGACGACTCCCTCAGGCCAACCTCGCCTCCCTATCAAGTCCCATCCCCTTCGCAATGTGGGGGATGGACTTACTAGGGCCCTTCCCTCCAGCTCCGGGTCAGTTCAAGTTCTTGGTCGTAGCCATCGACTACTTCTCGAAGTGGGTCGAGGCCGAGCCTCTCGCCACTATAATCGAGAACAAAGTGGTGCAGTTCTTCTGGAAGAGCATCATATGTAGATTCGGTGTCCCCCGCGTCCTCGTGACGGACAACGGGACTAAGTTCACTGGCACAGCATTCCGAGCCCTATGCGATGACCTCGTCATTCAGCAACGCTTCTCGTCCGTCTCACACCCTCAGTCGAACGGACAGGCCGAGAATGCTAATAAGCAGATCCTCGCAGGAATCAAGAAAAGGTTGGACAAGTGCTCCAAAGGTTTGTGGGTCGACCAACTCCCTAATGTGTTGTGGAACTACCGCACAAGCAAGCGGACGCCCACCGGAGAGTCGCCTTTCAACCTTACTTATGGGGCCGAGGCCGTGATACCCCTCGAGGTCGGAATACCTTCCCCTCGTCTCACAGCCTATGACGAAGCACAGAATGCCAGGGACCTCAGAGGGAAACTTGGACCTGATAGATGAACTAAGGGAAAGGGCATCAATCCGGCAGCAGAATTACCGAAGAAGGGTCGAGCTAGCGTACAACAAAAAGGTCCGACCCGCTGACCTTAAGCAAGGAGATTTGGTCTTGGGAAAGCTAGCCATATCCCTCCCCAGTCAGAAGAGCAAGCTAGCTCCGAATTGGGAAGGGCCGTACCGGATCACAAAAGTTGTTCGGCCTGGGGCATACCGACTTGAAGACATGGATGGCAGAGAGCTTCCGAGGACCTGGAATGCCGACCACCTCCTGAAATACCAAGAGAGCGCTCCGGCGCCTCTCTAAGTAATCCGAGGTGTCGAATCATTCCTCTCCTCTAACTTGTAACCTGTCCCATGAATTGTACTATGTAAAACGGTTCGCCGTCAAATATCAATAAAGAAAAGTTCTATTATGTTTGTGAATTTGCATGTTCCTCTCCCCTCTTATTTATACCGATGGTTCGGAGTCCAACACTCGGCTCGACTTTACCTCCTCGGCTCGTCTCCGGACGAACCAGGGGTAGATCGCCGTTCGGAATTGCTCCCACAGCCGTTGAACTATACCGATGGTTCGGAGTCCAACACTCGGCTCGACTTTACCTCCTCGGCTCGTCTCCGGACGAACCAGGGGTAGATCGCCGTTCGGAATTGCTCCCACAGCCGTTGAACTATACCGATGGTTCGGAGTCCAACACTCGGCTCGACTTTACCTCCTCGGCTCGTCTCCGGACGAACCAGGGGTAGATCGCCGTTCGGAATTGCTCCCACAGCCGTTGAACTATACCGATGGTTCAGAGTCCAACACTCGGCTCGACTTTACCTCCTCGGCTCGTCTCTGGACGAGCCAGGGGTAGATCGCCGTTCGGAATTGCTCCCACAGCCGTTGAACTATACCGATGGTTCGGAGTCCAACACTCGGCTCGACTTTACCTCCTCGGCTCGTCTCCGGACGAACCAGGGGTAGATCGCCGTTCGAAATTGCTCCCACACCCGTCGAGCTCCAACGATGGTCCCGGGGGCCAACACTTGGTTCCCAGTCCATCTAAACTACCCCGGTAGATCGATGCCGGACCTTCGTTCGAACACAAAAGTTCGAACTCTCCTAACTATTAGCCGAAGACCGAAGACCCACAAATTCGGCCGGCTTCCGAGCAAGTGGCTTCCCGAGCGTGTAAACGGGGAAAACACACTTTCCCCTCAACTTTCGTGCGTGATCTCGATCAGACGGCTCAGATCATGCCACCTGCACAAAACAACAAGATAACGTTTTCTTGGGAACTGAGCCGCCTCGAGATTCGCGCCTACGTTCGACGGCTCAGATCTCGCCACCTGCTCTAAGCGACAAAATAGCACTTTCTTGGGTACAGAGCCGCCTAGGGATTCGTGCCGTACCGTGTCAGAACCACTAAACGACAAAGTGCCATACTCATGAGGACCCGTTCGGTTAAACAAACACGCTCGGTTCAAAGGTCTCGGCGCGACCAACATGGTTACAAGCAAAAACAAATATGCGAAGCAACGAAAGGAAATTTTATTAATTGTCGGCGCATAATACAAAACATTCCATTACAAAGTGTTGGCAGACAAAACACACAATGCCCGACCCACCACACTTGTCTCTCATATAAAAACATCCTCACTAAACTGTTCGTCCTCCTCGGCCGACAGCTCCTCTTTCTCCCCCCGGAGCTTCGCCATCACAGCACGCAGGTGCCACATCTCTGAGAGCAGGTCATCCCGCCCGGCGACAATCTTCGACTGGTTGTGCCGAATGCATCTGACCCGAAGAGCGTTGCTGAATGCGGTCTGTGAGTCTTCATCCTCTCCTGCGGGGCTCAGCTCGTTGATCCTGCTCTCCAAGCGTTGGATCTCGGCTTCCCGAAGACTGAGGACAGACGAGAGGTGGTCCCACTCACTCCCAGCTCGGCGTAACTTCAGATCAGCGCTCCTAGGGCTCAGAACCACCGTTCCTGAGGTGGCCTCGGATTCAGAGTCATCATTCGAACGCTCGGAGTCCGAGCCATGGATCGTCACCACGAGCTGAAAAGAGGGAAAAAAGAAAAGCACAATTTCAATACAATGCCGATGTCTAACACTGAAAACTTCCCAAAAAAGATTCGCATTCAGACATGATAGTGTTACAGACAGCCGAACCGACCCCATAATTAGGTTCTTACAACAATCAACAAAAATAGGAAAACGACAGAATCAGAGCCTCTTCGGAAGGGGAATGCTTCGGTTTAGGGAAACACGAGGACGACGAGGTCTGCCCTCCGAACCCGACCCTAAACCAACGAAGCGCGACCCCCCTTCGCTGCTAGCTCTAACTGCGACGCCGGCCGAAGCCCCGCTCGACGAGGCGGCCGCACTACTCTGAGCGTCGGCTGGACTCCGCCTGGTCAACGGCGAGCGCATCGCAAGTTCGTGAAACGTAATCCCCCTCTCGCTTTCTTCGCGAGTGCACGAAGTGCTGCGAACGTTAGCCCTGACCGGTGCCGGCTTGAGCGACGCGATCTCTTCCTCCAGTTCGATAATCCTATCCCTCAAGACGTCGTCCTTCGCCAACTTCTTCGGTCGAGGGGCCGTCAACGAGCCCGAGGCATTGGCATTATCAGTCGCGAGCCGTCGGTAATGGGTGACTTCAATCCCCCTATCTATTGTGATCCTTCTGAGCCTGTCGACTTCGGCCGATAGCCTCTTGCGCTCAGTTGACGCTTTCTCCAGTTCGGAAGCCAGCTTCTCCCTCTCCGCCGAACGTTCTTTTTCCGCTAGCTCCAAGTATTGGACCTCGGCCAAAAGGTCGTCATTCTTCTGCTCGGCGGCAGTAAGCTCTCTACGGAGATTCTCGACTTCGCCTTCGGGATGGGGAGCTGAAGAGCGCTTCCGATACTGGTACAGCTCGCGACCATACCTCCGCAGAGCCGCCTTCATATCCTCCAGCTTGCCGAGAAGGAGATATCGATTATACCGGCTCTGAAAGAGCTCGTCCTTCGTTTTCGCCAGCTCCTTCCGAAGGTATTCAACCTCCGTGATCGGACCGAATCTCACCTGAAATGCAGAGATAAATCCGAGGCCCAACACTTGGAGAAATTTACGCCAAAACAAACACTAAGTCCGAGACTCAACACTTGGGCAAATTTTGGCCAAACAAAACATTTTTTCATTCAAAATTCAAAGAGTTCTACAACAGCGGTGGCCAGTCCGCAGTTAGGCTTACAAAAAAAAAAAAAAAAAGAAGACAACCGAGTCAGGGGTCGACCTTTTTGTCGTTCGGGTCCGTCGACCCCTCGGCCTTGTCTTCGCCCTCGCCTCTGCCTCCTCCTTCGCTCCAGCTCTCCTCCTCGGAGTCATCCTCCTTCTCCTCCTCGGCCGCGTCCTTCCACGGGTCCTCGACGGGTTCCGTCCTCCCCCTCGGGGCCGATCAACCCCTCGGGGACAACCTCCTCCCCTTCCACGAGGTCGTAGAAGTTGTAGGAGGACGTGTCGAAGCTCGGGTTCTTGGCGACCACATGTTGCAAGGCTCGGCCATAGGCATCCACCATATTCTGGAGCATGTGCATCGCGGCCTCCTCCTGCACGGCTTTCTTCACCCTCTTCACCTTCCTGAGGTGTTTGGCCTTGATCTTCTCGGCCCTCTTCCGAGCGTCCTCCGCCTCCGACCGAGCCTTGGCCAGCTCCTCCCTCAGGTCGGCAGCCTCCTTCACCGACGCCTCGAGCTTGGCCGTCGAATCCTTCAGCTCGGCCACCTCCTTCTCCGAGGCCTCGAGCTTGGCCGCCGTATCCTTTGACAGCTGAACAGCATCGGCCAGCTGCTTCTCCAGCCCCTCCACTTCGGTGGCCCTCTTCGTCGAAAGAAGCAGCTCGGAATCAAGCCGCTTCGCGACCTTGACGCGTTCCGCCCTCTCCTTCTCCTTCTCCTGTTCCTTCTTCGCCAACTCCTCGACCAAAAAATTGAAGTGGCAGAGGGTCTGGAAGAGAACAGCACGTTAAAATCCGAGTCCAAGAACTTAGAAAAATTCTAAGGAAGAGATTTGAACAAAGAATAGCTCAGCATACTTACCGACATGGTGTTCCGGGCAATCTGCATCACGGCGTCCCCTGCCATCCCGGCCTTCAGGGTCGCTCGATCCTTCGGAGTCGGCAAGTGCCTCACCGCCTCCATGCAGATGTTTCCGTCACCCAAAAAGCCGTCGACGTTCATCACCTGCCAATCGGGGACGAAGATCTGCTTGTGGCGCTCGGTCAGGATCTCCTCCGCGTCGGCGATAAGGGGCGGAACCGAGAGGGACAACGCATCCTTCACCCCGAACACGCTGCTCGACGAACCGGGTGCGTCCGCCTTCGGGGTCTGCGCAGGGGCATCCGAGGCGAGTAGCTCGGAGGACACAACCCCTCCCTGCTCGGGGGCCACGACCTTCGTCGGAGAGACGAGGACCTCGATCTCCCCCTCCTTCAGGACCGCGACCTTCGGTTGGTCGGCAGCCTTCACTACCGAGGGCTTCTTCGAAGCTCGGTTGTCCTGAGGCGCTGCCGACGGCCTCTTCTTCTTCTCCTGCTCTGCCCTGCCCTTCGCCACCAGAGCCTTGTAATTGAGCTTCTTCGTCTCTGCAAAAGCCGAATGAAAAAACTTAGGAAAATTTTCATGAGCTTTAAACAAAGAAGTATAAATACCAGAAGCGTACGAGGGTCGATCGGACTGAGACCCCCACGGAACAGATGCTCTTCGATAATATCCTTCCAGCTGAGCGTCGGCAGAGCGAGGAGTTTCCTCTGAACCTCAGCCTCCTCGGCATTCAGCGGGACATCCTTCTTTGTACGCTTGGGCAGGCCATCCTTCGCCCAAACTGTCGGTATCACCCATGGCGTCAGAGTTCGGACGAGGAAGTATTTGTCCTTCCAATGTTTGATCGAGTCCGGGTTCTCGATCAACTTAACTCCCATCCGAGGAGAAAGGAAAAACCTCTGCTCGTCCCGCCTCGGCTGGCAAGGTCGGAAGAGACTCCGAAAGAGGTACATAGTCGGCTTAGCGCCGATCTCTTGGCATCGGAGGAGGAACGCCACGACATGCCTCCAAGTGTTCGGCATCAATTGGGCGGGACTCAAACCGTACCAGACCAAGACCTCGACCACGAACGGGTGGAGGGGAAAGCGGAGCCCGGCGATGAGGGAGTCGACCGGGAAGACACATACGTCCGACGAGGACTTTGTGTTGGCTCGGAACCCCGGCCCAGGAAGGAGCAGCACATACTCGAGCGGGATCCGGAAACCCTCTCGGATCATACGAAGATCAGTCTCGGTAAGAGTCGAGATCCTATGGTCCACCTCGGACAGCTCCCTAGGCTCGTTCTCCTCCACCAGCTTTGCCGTACCTTGAGTGACCCTCTCCAAGGTATCCTCGGCGTAATCCCGGACGCCTCCCACACTCGACACGGCGATGGGCTGCCGACCGAACGCCCCCGCTCTCTTCGGCGTTTCCACTATCGTGATCACGGCTTTACCCTTTCGGGACTCCGCCGCGACTTCATCGGGCACTTCGGCCACTTCACCCTCTTTATCCGGACGAACAACGTCTTGCTCGCTCGGCTCCATTACTCCCTTCCCTTTATCCCCTCGGCCAACGGCTTGCTCCGAGGCGGGGGTCTCAGCCGAAACTTTAACCATGTTTTCCTAAAAAGAGAAGGGAAAGAGACTGACCTTGAAGTGACAGGTGCGGTCGGAAAGTTCGCCGGAACTAGGAACGCTACCACGACAGCTAGCAACGCCACCGGAGAGCTAAAAACTTCGAAGCGGAGTAAAAACTGGAGAGAGAGAGTAAAAGTGAAAAGTGAGACTTGGTCTTAGGGGGGGGTGAAGATTTATAGTAAAATTGGGACGTCCCTTGGACTTCCAATGAAAGTTCGCGACTTTTGGGCTGCTCTCGAAACGTCGCGAAGGCCCATCACCACTACCTCTCTCACCAAGTCAACTGACTCGGCTCCAGGGGTTCCAAATCCGAGCTACAAGCGATCCGAACACGCCGGCAGTAGGATCCGATCGAAATCTGAGCAAGTGCCTTTCCGAGCTGGTAAACGGGGAAAACTCACTTTCCCCTCAACTTCCGTGCCTGATCTCGATCAGACGACTCAGATCTCGCCAAGAACACTAAACGACAAGATAGTGTTTTCTTGGGAGCTGCACCCGTCTTGAGATGTGCGCCATCATCCAACGGCTCAAGGTGCGCCACGTCGCTCGGACGACTGAACCCTCGGACGCCTCACCTATGCCTAGAAGAACCTGGAAAAATTTTGATTCAGTTTTGAGGCGCCGCCCTCGGCGGGCGCCCCCCGGGTCCCGTGCCTCAGTCGGTATTCCGCCGACCCACGGGCCCCGGTCGGGTACAGATCGGCACTCCCCCATCTCTAACTCCCCCGGGCTGACATCCATCAGAAGCCATCAGCCCGGAAGGAAGACAGAGATGAGAGGGGACCCATCAACACTCAGAGATCGGAGAAACACACCGTTCCGAGCTAGTTGTTTACAACTGGAAGGCGCGGCTTGTCAGAGGACTCTGACCGCAGCGCCTTCACAGTTGCAAACAACGAGCTCGGACGGTCCAGAAGCCCGAGCTGCAACTCATGATGGAGAAGCGCACCATTCCGAGCTAGTTGGTTGCAACTGGAAGGCTCGGCTTGCCAGAGGACTCTGGCAACGGCGCCTTCACAGTTGCAACAAACGGACTCGGACGGTCCGGAAATCGGCCTCGGACATGGATCATCACCTCTTCCACCAAGACCTCCGCCCACCTAGGCACCCGCTTCGGAGCGACCAAAGAAGGCCGAAGATCTTGGTGGGAGAACGACCACCCGTCCTTCCGAAAAGACCCACACACCCCGGTCCGGACTATGGTCGTCGCCACTACTGCCTTATCCCCTCCCGCTCCTGACATCCCCTTCGGAGCAGTGAGGAACGGGAGAAGAATAAGACAACAGAGCGACCACCCGTCCTTCTGAAGTAACTCATCCATCGGATCCGGACCACGGTCGTCGCCACTACTACCTCGTCCCCCCTCGCTCCTAACATCCGCTTTGGGGCCGTCAGGAACAAAGGGAAAACCAGGCAGAAGAGCGTCCACCTCTCCGAACCTCAAGAGAGAAGCTACCCAAGGCAGATGCCTCCGAGGTCTGGAACTCAATTTGGTTGTGACTAAAATGACAAAGGGAGTGGAGTACTTATAGCCTGCCTCCAAGAACCAGCCATTATGACCCTCGGAAATTGAAGCGCCGCGTTTTAATTAAGGGGATTATCCTTACTGACCCTCGGAAGTTGAAACGCCACGCATTAATTAAAGGAATTATCCTTAATGACATCGGGAAGGCGAAACGCCACACAAGTCACGAAGCACCATTAATACCATTGGGAACAGAGCCATCTCAGATTGCCAAAAACCACAGGCCCTCGGTCGGCTGCCGAGCAAGTGCCTTCCCGAGCGTGTAAACGGGGAAAACTCACTTTCCCCTCAACTTTCGCATCTGATCTCAATCAGACGGCCCAGATCTCGCCGAGAGCACTAAAAGACAAGATAGTGTTTTCTTGGGAGCTGCGCCCGTCTCGAGATGCGTGCCCAACATCCGACGGCTCAGACAGCGCCACGTCGCTCGGCCTGCCGAACCCCCTGCCTCCGGTCGGCAGCCGAGCAAGTGCCTTTCCGAGCTCGTAAACGGAGAAAAATGCTGCAGAGCGGTAACAGTCGTCAGATCTTTCCGAAGTTCGCACCCGTCCACGATCGACGGCTCAGATCGAGCCGCGCCATTAATCGGCATTTAAATCGTTTTTTATCTATTTAAATCGTTTTGTTTGTTTAAAAATTGCGAAAAAATTGCTAAAAATTCGGGAAAATTAACCAAAAATTCTGGAGAATAATTGAAAATTTGGGGGCACATTTTCGAACCCCTGAGCGAACAATTATCGCCCAGAATGTACAGTTAAGGCCCCCGAACGATTAGCGAACACGTCGCAAAATTAAATAAATAGTCCGAAAAAATAGATAAAAACCCTTGAATACCCGATGTGACCAGAGAACAGCCAGCGGCGTCAAAAGTTACCTCACTACCCCCTTTCTAGATTCAAAATCCCACATTTGGACTCCGATACAACTCCATCAGCCACGGAAACAGCTGAACTACTCCTCAAAGTCTGATCACGCTCAGTCTTTAGGAGTGGGGGGCTCGTGATATGGCTAAAATTGGGGTTAAATCGGGACCGTCCAGATCGAGCACGGATCTTGAAGCACGAGGGTAAAAAGGTAATTTCACATACAGATGGATCCAAAACGGGTATTGGGTCTCCCTCTCACAGAACCAACCATCTGCAAATGGACCCACTTCAACTGGGCACGGGTCCCGACCCGATACAAGCCCGGTCCACCAAGAGGAGAATCAGGCCACTGATTTGATTAAATCAAATCAATAAGCTTGATTAGCTCTCACCAGGGAATCAAGGCCTAATTTCCTAAAACAGAATAGGAGGATTTTGCTCCTGACTGTTAGGCAGGAAATCAGGACCCTAATCATTCCAAAGGCGGCTATAAATACAACCCCTCTACCACCAAGACCAGGTTAATCACTTTTTGACCACTTAAGCTCTTTCTTAATCTTTTTCCTGATTACTGACAAGAGCGTCGGAGGGTGCGTCGCCGGAATCAACCCCGGTGTCTCGCACTTCCTTGCAGGTTGTGGTAGGAGCAAGAGGGCCGAGTCAACTGTTCAGGCTTTTTCCCGGACTCACAAATTCTATCTGTTTACCCCCACACCGAAATCAGCGGTAACATCGGTCAACTGTCAAGATTTTACACATGAACCGATAGTCGACTGTCAATTAGTGGGTTTTGGAATTTTTGCATGTCAGTCAACCGGCCACTTTTGTATTGTTTTTAACAGTCGACTGTCAGTGTATTGACTGATTGTTTTTCTTGAGTTTTCTTCATGTTTCTTGAACAAATGTTTCTTTGATATTATGGATTATTTATCTACTGTTTTAGATGATATCTTTACTACAGATTACAATATTTTATATAGAGTTATATTTAGATTATAATAAAATTTAAATTGTATTTCTATGACTTTATAAAGTGAAATATATATGGTTTTTGAAGAAATTGATGTTTCGTGACTTTCTATGACTTCAAAATATGATTCTCAGTTATTTAATGGATTTAATGTTTTATTCCATTTCTGGAATTTATGAGTGTATTAACTGAGTTTGAATTTTTGTGGATTTAAGAAGTTTTCCTGACATAAACATTTTGATAATGGAATTGAGAGTTTTATTGAAAGTTTTGGTGTTAACATTCGTTTTGTGAGTCTCTAGAAGTTGAGTGGTTTTCCTATGAACCGGCAGATGAGATTTTGTGGATTATGACCAGTTGGGTCTTAGGGTTGTTTTTGTGGAATTAAGTCCGGCAGGATACACTAACTCTAGAAAGGGGAAATTTGTGTTTTAATAATAATCAAGCTAAGGACAGACACTAATGGAGATGTGATAGAACTTAGGAAACATAAGTATATGCTCTAGGGGTCTAGTCCAACAGAGGTGTTCTAGGACTGTGTGCTGTTCTATCTCGAGAGGACATTTGGTATGTTCGCATGTCGAGGGTCTGCAGGCCTATTCACGGAGCATACAGGTGCATTCGCGTGTCGATGTTCGGGGGGCCTATTCACGGGATGTACTAGTGTATCAGCATGTCGAGGGTCTCGCAAACCTATTCATAGGGTACACGTCAGGGAGGTGATTCTTCCTGGGGGTCAGAGCTATTCTTACATGATGCTTGCACATCGAGAGTTGAGATGCATATTCGCGAATTATTCTGGATATTGTTTCTATCACCGTAGTAAAATTAATTACATAACAAGAGATTGAACCCTATAAAGTGGAGAACGATAAGGGCTTGCACCGAACCTATGTAGTATGGAATGCATAGAATCCGACAAGTATGCATTAGAGAGTCATCATCCTGCACTTGTATTTTCTTGACTTGGTTTTATGCATGATTGTTTTCTATTTTCTACACTGGACACTTAGTCTAGTTTCACTTGATGTTTTCATATTTTATTTATTGTTTTTCATCTTCCATTCGTTATTACTATTGGTATGTGTTGATCATGATTTTATTCTTTATGTTTTATTCATGTTGTATTTCTTTTGATGTCACTCACACCGTTATGGCTGACTCCTGTAGTTTTGGGGGTTAGGGTTATCTCTAGCCTCATATTTTACAGGTAGGTACCTATAGCATGGAATTTGGATGCGTGTGGTAGAATAATAATGTGGCTTATGTAAATTGTAAAAGAATTTGTTGTAAAAGAAAGAATTGTGATTCAAGGAGTTTAATTTTCCACTGTGTTTTGTAAAGCATTGATGTAATAAAAGTTGAAAATTTTATTTTGTGTTTTGGCTATGTTTACTATTACATTGAGGTAGATGCTGAGAATTGTGCCACGTATTTCTGAGATATTATATTGAAAATTCGGGGTGCTACAGTCAGTTAGGCAGTTGACATTCAGCATAAAACTTTGTCAAATCCTATGAACATAAATCCAAATAATATACGTGAAAATGCTATCACGTTCCCTGGAAGCGATGCGTTGTGCCTGCCATCGGGTGCTTCGAAAATTGTGCAAGGGGCATCGCACCGATGCCCAGGCGCAGTGAAAAATGGGCAAGAGTTCCTGCACCAATTTGGACGTGTGCGAGTAAAGAAGCTAGTCCAGAAAAGTAGATTTAGGTTAGTGACTTGGGATATAGGAACATTGACAGGAAAATACATAAAACTAGTAGATACCATGATTAAAAGGAATATTAATATAGTTTGTTAATAAGAAACAAAGTAGGTAGGGGAGAAAGCTAAAGAGATAGATGGTTTTAAATTGTATTATACCGGTAAAATTAGAAATAGAAATGGAGTATGAATTTTAGTAGATAAGAAATTTAAAAGAGATGTAGTAGGTGTTAATAGGAAAGATGATAGTATAATACAAATTAAGCTTGTATTAAAGAGAAACATAATTAATATCATTAGTGCTTGTGCACCCCAAGTAGGATTAGATGCACAGCTAAAAATAAATTTTGGAAATATATGGATGAGATAATTTAAGTAGTACTCTTAGGTGAGAAACTATTTATAGGAGAATATTTCAATGGACATGTAGAGATGATAACATGGGATATGAGAGGGTGCATGGAGGACATGGATTTTAAAATAAGAACGATGGTGGAGAGGCACTATTAGATTTTGCGGCTTCGTATGATCTTATACTAGAATATAATTATTTTAGGAAGATGGAGGAACATTTGATAACCTTTGAAAGTGGGGCAAATATGAGCCAGATTGATTTTTTCATCACTAGAAAGGTGGATCGCTTGACATATAAAGATTGTAAAGTTATATCGGGAGAGTGTTTAACCTCGCAACATAAATTAATAGTATTGGATGTTAAGATGGAGAAACACATATGTGCAAGGAAGGAAACTAGGAACCCAAGAATTAGGTGGTGGAACTTGAAGGGAGATAAACTATATGTTTTAAGAGATAGAGTCCTTAAAGGAGTATCATGAAATTAGAAAGGGGAGACAAATATGATGTGGACTAAAATGACTATGTACATAAGAGAAATTATAAATGAGGTACTTGGAGAATCTAAAGGAAGAGGGTCGCTAAATAAAGAAACATGGTGGTGGAAAGAATAACTCTAAAATATGGTGAGAGAAAAAAGATCAATCTTCAAATATGAAAAAAAAGTAGAAATGAAGAGGATTTGGAGAGATATAAGACCGTTAGAAAAAAAGTTAAGAAAACGGTAAAAGATGCAAAAGACAAAACTTATGATAATTTATACATAAAATTAGGAACAAAAGAAAGAGAAAATAATATTTATAAGCTTGCTAAATAAAGGGATAGATAAACAAAAGATCTAGATACAATTAGGTGTATTAAGAGTGAGGATTCAAGAGTCTTAGTAAAAGATGAGAAAATTAAGGAAAGATGACAAAATTAGTTTGAGAAGTTATTAAATGAAAAGGTTGTGGGCAACTTAAATATAGAGGACTCGAAGGAGAGTCGAGAGCATATGTTTTTCCGTAGAATTAGAACCTCGGAGGTTCGAAATGCTCTAGGAAGGATGAAAATAGGAAAAACTTAGGACTGGATGATATACCCATTGAAGTTTGGAAGTGTCTTGGGGATGTAATAGTCGGTTGGCTAATAAAATTATTTAATTAAATTTTGAGGACTAAGAAGATGCCCGATGAATGAAGAAAAAAAAATTTAGTACTTATATTTAAAAATAAGGGAGATATACAAAGTTACTTAAACTACCGAGATTAAATTAATGAGTCATACGATGAAAATTTGGGAGAGAGTGATCGAACATAAACTAAGACTAGAAACTACAGTATTTGAGAATCAGTTTGAGTTTATGCCTGGGAGGTCAACAGTGGAAGTAATTTATGTACTGAGGAGACTTATGAAAAAATATAGGGAGAATAAGAAAGATTTACATAGGATTTTTATAGATCTAGAAAAAGCATATGATGAAGTCCTTAGAGACATAGTATGGTGGGTGTTAAATAATAAAACAGTAACTATTCAGTATATTGAGGTAATTAAGGATATGTATGAAGGGGCAACGACTACAATCAGAACAACCACATGAGAGACCAGTAATTTTCCTATTACAGTAGGTTTACACCAAGGTTCCACTTTAGACCCTTATCTCTTTACTTTGATTATGGATGAATTGGCGCGAGAATACAACATGAGGTGCCTTAGTGTATGCTTTTTGTCGATGACGTCATCTTAGTGGGCGAGACCAGAGCAGAAGTAAGAGCTAAATTAGAATTGTGGAGAGAAACTTTGAAAGCTAGAGGCTTTACGATAAGCAGAACTAAAATAGAGTATATGGAGTGTAATTTTAGTGATATTCGGAACACAACTGAGGAAGTAGTGAAGCTTGATGGCCAAGATATACATAAGAGAGACCGTTTAGGCTCGATTATACAAAGAGATAGGAAGATTTGTGAAAATGTTATACATAGGATCCAAGTAGGGTGGCTTAAGTAGAGAAGTGCTAGTGGTATTTTGTGTGACAAACGTATACCTTTGAAGTTTAAGAAAAAATTGATAGGACAGCTGTTAGACCAGTAATGATGTATGGAGCAGAGTGTTGGGCAACAAAGAAACAACATGTCCAAAAAATGAGTGTAGTGGAGATGAGAATGCTAAGATGGATGTATGGTAAAACAAGGAATGATAGAATTAGAAACGAGCATATACGAGACTTGTTAAAGGTATCTCCAATCTATTATGAACTTGGTGAAGACAGAATGGGTAGATGAGGACGTGAAAATTTATTTGTCCTTGTATACATTATCTAAACATTGTTCTTCTGAATTCTCTTCAATTTTCTTTTTCTTGAAATATTTCAAATGTATTTTGTTTTGGTTTCAGTATTCAATTCTGACAATGAGGTTCTCAATGTTTGGTTAGAATCATTCCTAGGCCTTCAGGGTGTCAACTTTTCAATAGGACTAAGAGGTGCACTTGGATTGATTGTTACACACTAATTTTTTATGTATATGAAAATTTTTATTGTTCATATACTTCCATACATATAAATTTCTTTTAGCAAAAATCATGTAATCTAATTTTGTGATTAAAATTATCTGTATGTTTTTATGATAATAACTTTTTTTTTGTGTTTAGGTATGAAAAAACACTAATAATTATGGTAGTTTATAATATTTGTATGTTATTATTATTATTATTTTTTGACCAGGAAAAGGTATACATAATGTCTACCCCCAATATATATTTTAAAGCATAAATTATGAACAAAGTAAGTAAGGTGAAATCGGTCAAAGATATGGGATAGATGGTTGAGAAGAGAGAGATGAGAGTCCTAGATAAGGTGAATTTGTTGTACACTTCTCCTTGCTCTAAGTACGAGTTCATACTTACTCTCCCTAGGCCAAAAATGAACGCATAACCAGCAAAACTGACCTCCTTCATCGAAATACAACAACATAGTTTGAAAGATAACGAAATACAAGATAACATCACATAAAGAACAGTCAAGGATTACAAAACAGGGGAATAACCCTAAAAAATAGTCTTGATAATGAAATTCTGAAGCTCAGAAGCACAATCATTCGGAGTTGCTACTGATATCCATAGGATTTGCTGTCGTGCCTTCGATGTATAGGAGATCCAGTGCATTTGAACATTCCAGTGAACTCACCATCGTAGTCGACCTCTTGCTAGAACCTGATGCATTTATCCATGAAGCAAACCAAAATTTAGCCTTGGAAATAACAGAATCAACAGTATGAAAAGTAACATTGAAGACTGCTATCTCTCTATCCATAAACTCCAATAAAACAGCAAAGATAATGAGTGCCCATGTGTGTGTGACTGTGTGTGTTGTGAGGGGGAAAGACACCAACTAGAGAATGCATGCTGAAGAGATGTAGTAAGAGATGAAATTTGGAGCTTGGAGGTGAAATGATCCCAGGTCTGAGTAGCTAATGGGTAGAAGAAGAAAATGTGAAAGTTGTCTCCACAGAGAAAAGACATGATGTGCATGTCTGATCTCCATTCCAACCCCTTTTGTGCATAACTTCCTTAGAACTGAGCTTATCCTAACTTAGCATCCAAATGAAAGTGAGAAATAAGGTAAAATGTTGAGGGGGTGAAAACTTATAGTAAAAGAGACGCCTCTTGGGCTTTGTAACGTAAGGGCGCAACTCTTGGGCCTCCCTTGAAGCGTTACAAAAGCCCAAATGACTAAGTAACGAAGAGCCACAACTGTTGGCAAAGGGAGCGACGTTTCGATCCAAGTAAAACAGCTCGGCACCTCGGGAACAAAATCCGAGCGACATGCAATCCGACCTCAACATTCAAGAGGATAGCTCGGATTCCGAGCAAGTGCCAATCCGAGCTACGAATTGGAGAAAAACGACTTTCCCCTAAAAATTTGCGTAAGATTTCGATCAGACGGCTCAGATTATGCCAACGCCACTAAACGACAAGATAGTGTTTTGTTGGGAACTGAGCCAGCATCGAGATCTGTGCCATCATCCAATGGCTAGGATCGTCCCACGTTCCTCGGAACCAAAATCCGAGCGACAAGTGACCCGACCTCAACATTCAAGAGGATAGCTCGGATTCCGAGCAAGTGCCAATCCGAGCTACGAATTGGAGAAAAATGACTTTCCCCTCAAAATTCGCGTAAGATTTCGATCAGACGGCTCAGATCATGCCAGCACCACTAAACGACAAGATAGTGTTTTCTTGGAAATTGAGCTAGCATCGAGATCTGTGCCATCATCCAACGGCTTGGATCGCCCCACGTCTCTCGGAACCAAAATCCGAGCGACAGGCAGTCCGACCTCCGCAACAAAGAGGATAGCTCGGATTACCGAGCCGAGCAACTAGCGACCCGAGCCACTTCGCTCGGATTCCGAGCAAGTGCCAATCCGAGCTGCGAATTGGAGAAAAACGACTTTCCTCTCAAAATTCGCGTAAGATTTCGATCAGACGGCTCAGATCATGCCAGCGCCACTAAACGACAAGATAGTGTTTTCTTGGAAACTGAGCCAGCATCGAGATCTGTGCCATCATCCAACGGCTTGGATCGCTCCACGTCCCTCGGAACCAAAATCCGAGCGACAGGCGGTCTGACTTCCGTAACAAAGAGGATAGCTCGGATTACCGAGCCGAGCAACTAACAACCCGAGCCACTTCGCTCAGATTCCGAACAAGTGCCAATCCGAGCTGCGAATTGGAGAAAAACGACTTTCCCCTCAAAATTCGTGTAAGATTTCGATCAGACGGCTCAGATCATGCCAGCACCACTACACGACAAGATAGTGTTTTCTTGGGAGCTGTGCCTGCCTCGAGATTCGCGCCGAGATCCGACGATGCAGATCACTCCACGTCGCTCGGAATTCTGAGCCGAGCGACTAGCGATCCGAGCCACTCGCACGAGGGAAAAACCGAGCCATTTCGCTCGGATTCTGAGCAAGTACCAATCCGACCCTCGAAAGTGAAGAAAAATGCTGCCGAGCATCTCCAACCGTTGGATCATTGCAAAAATCGCGCCTAAGATGATGGACGGTTCAGATTGCGCCACGTCCACTAAACGACAAGATAGTGTTTTCTTGGGAACTGTGCCCACCTCGAGATCCGCGCTGAGATCCGACGGCGCAGATCGCTCCACATTGCTCGGAATTCTGAGCTGAGCGACTAGCGATCCGAGCCACTCGCGCGAGGAAAAAACCGAGCTACTTCGTTCGGATTCCGAGCAAGTGCCCATCCGACCCACAAAAGTAGAGAAATTGCTGCCGAGCAATCATGTCCATCCGATCTTTCAGAAATTCGCGCCGGCACAGGATCAACGGTCCAGATCGCGTCACGCCATAATTCGGTATTTTATTTATTAAAATCGTTTTATTTATTTAAAAATTGCGAAAAAATGGTTAAAAATTCGGGAAAATTAATTAAAAATCCTGAAAAATAATTATAAAGTCAGGAAAATATTTTTGAGCCCCCGAGTAAGTAATTATTGCCTAGGACCATTTATTAAGACCCCCGAACGACGAATCGACACTTCGCAAAATTAAGTAAATATTCCAAAAAAAAAGATAAAAATCACCAAATGTCCAGAAGAGCTCAAGAACAACTCAGAGCACGCAACTAACTTAGAAAATCACCATACTGCCTCATACAAAGATTCGAAACTCCCTGTTGGACTTCGATACAACCCCGTAAGCAATGGAAATAGTAAAACTACTCCTCAAAGGCTGATCAAACTCAGTCTTCGGGAGTGGGGGGCTCGTGATATGGCTAAAAATAGGGTTAAAACCGGATCATCCAAATCGGGCACGAATCTCAAAGCTTAGGGGTAAAATGGTAATTTCACCTACAAATGGGTCCGAAGCGGGTACTGGGTCTCATTCTCAAAGATCCATTAACCAGCGAACGGATCCATCTCCAGCCGGGTACGAGTTCCAACCCGCAGCAAAATCGGTCCAGCATGATAAAATCAAGGCCTCTGATTAATCCTAATCAACGGCCCTGATTCACATCTATCTTTTTACTGGGAATTAGGGATTACCTTCCTAATCTGATTACGGGAATTATATTCCCTATCAGATCACAGGGATTACATTCATAATCTGATCCCTAAGGTGGCTATAAATACCCCCCATCCACCACTATTAAGAGTTAATGGATCTTTTGCCAATTTACGCTCTTTCATAATCTTCCTGATTACTGACTTGAGCGTCGGAGGGTGCGTCGCCGGGATCAACCCCGGTGTCTCGCACTTTTTGCAGGTGAACGACGGGAGTCAACGGTCAAACTCCGGCGGAACAAGTAACAGGTTTGCTATTCAAGTTTTCCAAGAATCCATAAATACTATCTGTTTGCCCCCACACCAAATTTAGCGGTAACAGCCGCCATGTCGAAGTTGTGGGGTACTTCCACAGCAATGGTTTCACATCGGTTGAATATGAGACAATCTTTCACCTTGTGGACAAATTTCTTGCAATTGAAGCAATGAAACCCATAGCGATGACAGTCTGCTGACAAATGACCACCAAGGCCACACTTCATTCATGGTTTCTCCATTTTTGTGGTGGATCTAAAGTTTGGTGGGTTTTAAGGGGGAAAAAGAGGGTTTGGTGATGGGTTGGAAAACAAGTTTAGGAGGGGGTTTAGGGAAGAGGGGGTGGTTTTAGCTTTGTTTGTGGTTTTGAGGAGGGTGGGGGAAAACGAAGCGGCAAGAAATGATGAGGAAGATGCTGATGTTGACGTGGGAAGAGAAGAACTTGAGCATAAGATATTCTCTCTTCTCAAAACGTCCATTGAGCTTCTCTTTTCCTCTCTGTCCTCACGCCTCTCATTTTTTAATTCTATGACATTTGAAATTTGATAATATTTGTATGTTTTTGAATAATTGTAGCAATTTTTTAAATTATTATTTTCTCACTTTAAAAACTTTGTGCAATATTGCACAAGAATACACTAGTATAATATATTCTCACACTCTCATACCAGGCAATTATAATTACTAGTAATTTACACGTGTGATGTACGTCTTAATAAATATATTTTTTAAAAGCAAAAAATTTGACGTAGTCTGGTTTCGAATTTGAGATATCCTTTATATTAGTTATGCACGGATGATATGCATAAGTTGGTATGTTTATAAACGACAATTCTAACTCTCTCATTATAATAATAGTGATAATATTAGAGGTCTCTCATTATAATAATAGTGATAATATTAGAGGTTAGAGATAATTTCACTGACCTTTTCAAAAGCAATATTGGTCTTGGCTTGAAATCCATGCCCTAAAACTTTTGTGTATAAAAATAAATTGCCAATGTCAGAAGCAAGTGTACATATCAAATTCGGTAAAGTCCACATGTGACAGACCATGAACCAGCCTAATACCACCAAACCTAAACATAGGCAAAAATATCGTTGTAGAGCATACACAGTCGGTTTGCTATTTTTGCCATTTTCTCATTTGATGAGAAATGAGCGTATGCAGTCGTTTGCTATTTTGCCATATTTTGACAAAAATACTGCAGTCGCTTCTTATATTTGAGAAACGAAATTGACGATTCTCAAATTATAGCGGACGTAACATGTTGTTTCGTCCCTATTTTTTTAATTTTTTAATGGGATCAAACGAAACGTATTGTTTCGTCTGACCCTTTTTTTATTTTTAAAAAAATAATCAGACGGTATATGTTGTACCGTCTAGAAGAAAAAAAAATTAAAAAAAAAAACGATAAATCGTCAAACGGAACATGTTGTCCTGTTTGAAGCCAATTTTGGCTTGGACAGGACAACATATTCTGTCCAGCCCAAATGGTGAGTTTAGCCAATTAATTATAGGTTAATCTTTAGGTTAGTGTATTAATTAGGTATGTTAGTATATAATATAATATTTAATTTATTTAATTAACCTATTTTTATGTCTAATCATTACTTAATTAACTGTAAAAAAAAACAGACGAAACAAGATGTTCCGTATTTCTTAAATTATAGCAAATAACGACTGCAGCAAATTATAAATTTTGCTATATGATATTTTACCTGTTTCACAAATACGAGAAACTCTCCATTGTGGATGCTCTGGCAAGTTTCTTCACCATTCTACTTAACCAGTCAAACTCAGCTTAATGGAAAAAAAATTAAAATAAAAAGGAACAAGAGAATATCCATAAAAGCAACATATATACTCCAAAAGTACAAATCACTCCCTACTGTAGTAAAACTTATTATTTCAAACAAAAGAATATTCACTCAAGAATATTCTTAAAAAAACTTGATACTTCCTAAGCACCTGTAGGAAGATCAGAGAGTACGCACAGATAATAAAGAGATCCAATGCTTATAAACTCTATTCATATAAGATATCATATACCCATTCAAGCATACAAAATATTTCTCTTACTTTTTATTCTCCATTTTTTTCCCACCATTATGTCGGTTCGGTACTTTCAATACCTCGCTGGCGTTATTCCAACTTTTAACTCAAAAAAAATACCTCGCTGGCTTTTTCTTATTCCACAAGCACAAGTCCTCTCTTTTCTTTTCTTTAAAAAAAAAAAAAAACCCCTTTGAAAAATATAGAGTCCGGGTATTCACCCTCCATTTTCTAGCTCACTACCTATTCTTAAGTTGTCCTTTATAAATTAAAATTTCTAGACATATCCTTTTTAAGCTCACCCCGCATTCCCTCCTAATTTTTTTTTTCTGCTCACCCCATCCAAAACTAACAATTCCCATCCATTCATCCCAATTTTTTTTTTCATCTTTTTGCCTCATATTATTTTTTCAAATCACTTGGACTCTTCATCTTCTGGCAATTTTCTAATGAAAGAATTAGAAAGAGAAGAGGCAATGAGAATTAAAAAAGAATCTAATCAAATGGATTTTGAGTCAAAGTCAATGAACATCAGGGTTTTGGCAACTTACAAGGTATGGTTTATTCCACCTTTTACTTCAAAAAAACTTACAAGGTATGGTATGTTAAAAATTCATTTTTTAAAGATTTATGATTCTAATCAACAGTCAAATTTTTTAGGTTTGTTAAAACCCTAACGTAGATTAAATGAAATTTTTATTGTTACCTTCTTTGTTGGAATTTTTATTGTTACATTCTGAATATGGTGTTTTTATTTTTTTTAGTTGTTGTTGTTACTTCCCCAAAAAATGGGCAAATTCTAAGTTTCTGCTCATGACCAAATGAAGTAAAAGAGAGTTTCAACGGTTGGGGAAGACGGGTTTTGAGATCAGAAAGAATGACAGAATCGATAAAGAAAAATTTCTTTTATACGGGGTGCGTTACCAATGGGGTGCGCGCTCCAGATTTTCAGTTTTCTTACGGGGGAGAGAACCAAATGGGGGGAGCGGCTAGAAAACGGGAGGTGAATACTATGACTCAAAATATAACACTCACAATTGGACCCGCTCTAAATTCCCGATTTTTTCTTGAGCTGACCCACTTTTCCAAACTAATTTTCAAGATGACACAGTTTTCAAACTAATTCCAATGGTCAATTAGTTCTTATATGCCATAGTTTACAACTACAACCTAAGTACATATCATACATATTTGGCTAATAAGTTTCGAGACTTAGGAATATTTTTCATAAGTATAAAATGTAAAAAATATGAGGCTGCAATTGTGAACTGCGGCCTTAAAATCGAAGAAGCCGCAGTTGGCTACTGCGTCATATGTTACATGCTGCAATACCCAACTGCGGCTTAAGTATATATTATACATCTTTGGCTAATAGGCTCCGAGGCTTGGAACAATTTTTATAAGTGTAAAATGTGAAAAATACTAGGCCGTAGTTGAGTATTGCGGTCTCGATATAACATATGTTACAGTTCACAATTGCGGCCTCACTTGTATGCTTCGTAGGACCCAGTTTTTAGCATATAACTACGATCTATGTAATATCGATGCCGCAGTACCCAACTGCGGCATCATATTTTTCACATTTAGTATTTAGAATTTTTTTTCCAAATCTCGGAGCCTATTAGTCAAAGATGTATGATATGTATTTAGGTTGCAGTTGTCAACTGCGGCCACGGATGAGAATAATTTGGTATGTACGTACGGTACTGTGGGCCATGATGACTGATCTATCCTGGGAATTAGTTTAGAAACTGGGTTATCTTGGGAATTATTTTAAAAGTGGGTTCAGTGCAGGAAACAGGTCCAAATTCCCTCACTTAAAAATTCAACACCAAACTCAAAAAAGCTTCCTCCTTTCATAATTCTCCCCCAAAATCCTTCCAAAAAAAATTAGGGTTTTAGGATGCAAACAGAGGCGAGAGTGAGGGAGCGACCTCTCAGCTCCGTCGATGGTGGGGTCCGCAAGTTCTCATCTCAACGGAACCAGCAGCAGCAGTTGGGGGCGGTGCCGCATCTTTTGGCGGGAGGGGTCGCCGGCGCCGTTAGCAAGACTTGTACAGCGCCGCTTGCTCGGCTTACCATTCTATTTCAGGTAATTTCGCACCCCTTTTCTTTGTTGTTTTTATTTTTTTGATAATTTTAAGTGAAGTAATGTTGGTGATTTAGCATGTAAACTTATTAAATTTTGAGTGACGTAATTATGATAATTGTTTTGATAATGGTGATGAATTTTGTTATGTATTGGAAATTGAAGCATATGTTCGGGTTATTCAGGATGTTCTGTTGATTGTGTAAATGAGGATGGTTTGCTGGTTGCTTTTCATAAGTGTACATTGCGATATTTGGATTTATTTTGTGACCAAAGGAGAATAACTTGGCTTTTTATTACTATTGTTCATGCTACTATTGATAGCCTTGTTCTCGTGCTAGAGCATGATTTATGGGGCACTTTCCCCTTAGCAGAATTTGTTGTGTTCGACATTCCTGGAAACGAAATTTTTATGCATCCGTCTTTGACAGCTACAAGTGTCCAAATCTTTATCGGAAATATATAATGTGAAGCATGTTTTGCCCCGAAGGGCTAGCTGTTATTTTCTTCAAAAAACGTTTTCCCTTTTGTGAAATTAACCAATTTATTGAATTTAGTATTCGAGGTTGTCTCATATACAAATAACAATTTAATTTTGTATATGATTTAAATGTATGTAAATCATAAAAATTGAAATATATGCTTATATCTTGGCACATGGAAAATTGTTCTCTTTTAGGAAGCATGAATACTTGAGCATGGGTACGGGTAAGAGTAGGGATGGCAACCGGCCCGGTTCGGGCCGTGAAAGCTCACGGGGTGGCCCGCATAAATTAGGCCGGCCTGTCCGGTTTCAGATAAATGGGACATCAGTCCGGTTTGAACTAGACTGCTGAGGACCCGCACCCGCCAAATCGTGAATCTAGCCGGATCAGCCCAGACTGATCCTGTCAGATCCAGCCCACCGATCGGGCCGATAGTTTTTGAAATACTAGATTACTAAAATACCTTTTCTAACGGCTATAAACGGTGTTTTTGGGGGTAAATTAGAAAACACCAAAAATATGAAATTTTATAAATAGAGATCCATTTCTCATCATTTTCTTCACATCAAAACTTTCGAATAATTCTCTCAACTCTCAATTTATTTCAAACAAATATCTCAACTCTCTTAATTTACTCTTGCAATTTGTAGACTCTCCAAGTTTGAAGAAGTGAAGAAGTGCAGTCTTGAAGTTATTTTGGAATCAATCAACATTCGAGAAGCATTCACAATACAACTTTGAGAATTCTTCGAGTGCGACATCTTTTTAATAGTTCAATATTTGTTACTTGTTAATTTGTTTGTTGTTAATTTTTTATTTCTTTCATATTAATTTTATATTTTTCATACAATTATGGCATTATCACTTAGTTAAAGTGCACAGTAGTCTACCAATACATCTCACCAAGCTAATGTTCCATTTTTAGATACCAAGGATGTTAGAGAGTTCAATACCACAAACATTCCTAATTTTGATCATTCTGGCTTCCTTACAATGATGATGAAATTCATTGTGAAGCTACCGAAATACAAAATACCGAGAACCCAACTTTCTGAAAATTTAGAGGTAAAACTTTTGGTGTGCACCAATTTTTTACATTTTTTTCATATGCGTTCAATCCGAAAGACAAAAATATGGTATGTAACAATTGTTAAATGGTTTACAAATGAAAAGTGGGTAGGAGGATGGGTACACTTAAGTGCAACTTGAATAGTAAACACAAGGAAACACAACAAAATTTTACCCAACAAAAAAAAACCCCAAGACCGGTCAAGTAGTTAGTTATAGTTATGATCACGAAATTGTATGTAGGAAATCGCTAAACTCGTTATTAAGGATGAGTTACCATTTACTTATTCCGAAAGCAAAGAACCTAGAAATGTTTAACCAACTCATTATAAACCCATTTCAAAAGAATTCCTAGATACACTGTTAAATCTGATTGTATCAAAATATATAATGAGCTTAAAGATACTTTAGTTGCTACTCTGTCTTCTTTACCTTCTAAAGTTGCATTAATTAGTGATTATTGGAAATGTTGTAATGATATTTCTGTTATGTGCACTACTTGTCATTGGATTGATAGTGATTGGATCCTTCATAACATGATTATACAATTTGGTTATTTAATGTATTCCCATAATTGTAAGGCTATCGCATCACAAATTAGAGAAACATGTAATATTTTTGGTATTCAAGATAAAATTATTTCTATTGGTCTTGATAATGACGCCAATAATAAAAATGGTTCCTTCGTTAGAGCAAGTGTTTATGCCTCCAATGCCTGAAATATTTCTTATTAAATGTGCATGTCATATCCTCGACTTGTGTGTGCAAGATGCATTGAAGATAGCCGAACCATATGTTAATGCAATAAAAGATTGTGTGCGTTTCATAGATTTGAGTGGTCCTAAATTTAAGAATTCAAAAATTGGTGTATGTTTGAAGGAATAAAATTTAGAAAATTTTCTAATGTTAAATATAGATGAAATTCTAGATACAAATTGATTACAGTTTAGTAAGTCAAAGTGGTTATAAATAATTTTTATATTGCAAAAAAATATGGAAAACTTTTACATGAATGAACAATGTTGGGATTATGCAAAGTTTGTTAAATTTTTTAAAACATTTTCAAGATGCAACCCATCAATTTTCAAAATCTTATGAGTTATGAGTCCACTTCTACTTATACTTTATTTGCTATAGTTACTATGATGCAACCTTTTCAAGAAATGAAATTTGACCATTTCTTTAGCAGAATTGTTATTCCAGCTTACATAAAATTTATAAAATATTTTCATCCTATGTTATGTTGTGTTGCAAGTGTAATGGATCCTTGTATCAAGTTAGATGGTACAAAGAGTTTGGTTGTTATGGTTTATAGTATGGTTGAAAATTTAACTTATGATGTTATTGAATATGTACTTCAATTTTAGTCAAATATTAGATAATTTATATGATACTTATGATAGGAAATTTGCATCTACTCGAAATACAATATTATCTTCATCCACAGGTAAAGGCATTCAATCATCATCAGCTGTTGTAGGAGTCTTGTTAAATTAAAAAATCCAAGACAAATGCATCAAATGAATTAAAATGGTATCATGCACAACCTTCACTGCCTAGTGAACACAACTTTGATGTGTTAACATGGTGGAAAAATCATGAAGGTTCATATTTTTACTTTCTTGCATGACACATGATCTACTAACGCCTCCGATGCTCACCATCGCATCGGAAAGTACTTTTTCTTTTGGTGGCAAGATATTGAATGAGAAAATAAATTGATCGACACTGGGGATTTTGTAAATGCTAGTGTTGGAAAATTCGATGAAAGCGGAGCAAAAGACTCAAGGAATACAAGAAGGCTCAAGTGGTAGCAACAGTCCCGAAGACGAAGAATGAAAATAAACTTCCGAAGAATGAAGACCACATTTCAAGAACTCCGAGAAATGAAGACCACATCTCAAGAACTCTCCGAGTATGATGACATAATCTCACTAACTTCCGAAGATTGAAGATTGAAGATGCTGGAAGTGGAAGCTCACGAGGGAATTTAGGGCGATGAGATCCTAGGTTTAGATTAAGTTGAGTTGCACGAGAGTAGTCTAATCAGGGTCGGCCCTGAGTTTTCGGGGGCCCTAGGCGAACTTCCAAAATGGGAGCCCCTAATAGCATATTTATTTTTTTACGTGTAAAATACGTGCCTATATTTACATGGGAAGTTCAAATTTGGGGCTCCTAAAATCACGAAATTTTCGGGGGCCTAAGGCGGCCGGCCCTACCCTAGAGGCCGCCTTACCCGCCTCTAGGGTAGGGCCGGCCCTGAGTCTAATGTCCTATTTTCAATCTAACCTTAAGCTAACTCAAATTCTAGATCACCCCCAAACTTACTGCCTTACCCTCTTTTTAGATTATTTCCTTTTGTAGTTTGTATTACTTATTTTTTGTTTTATATGACTCTTGTACAACATTCCCGAATGCAATATTATATGAAAAAATATTACATATTTTTTATTTTATATGACACTTGTATATTATTCAAGACTACAATATTACATGTTTTTTATTAATTTTATATGTTCAAAGAAAGGAAAAAAATAATTAAAAAAAAACAAAACCAAAATTGACTCGGCTCGGCCCGCCATAGCCCAAAACGGGGGGACCAGGCTGGTGGGTCGGTTAAGGCCAATCGGTGAAGAAGAGTGTCCTTGAAGCGTATATATTCGAACCACACATGTACAATACAGAGGTGTTTGTGTACATAGGTTGTTCGTTTTGATGTATGCCACTCGTCATCCAAATCATATATGGTAGAAGTGATTGCCCTCCTATTCAATCGATTTATACTATTTTCTTTTCCCTAGTTATAAAAATTGATTGAATTAGGAAGTTTAATCGGACCAATTGATTTTAAAGCTTTTTCTTTGTGCCTTTGAAGTGAAACCTTCATACAATTTGTTCCTTTTTATAGTAGTATTTTCTTTATTTTTTTTGATCTTCTCTAGAATTTGTTATTATTTGTGAAACTGCACTTTGCTTGTCATTGAGATGGAAAATGTAATATGCTCTTGTTTGTAGATTAAGATTTGTTGTTTATGTTATTTGTTTTCATTGTAGCAATCATGTAGCTAGGCTAATCTTGTTAAACAAACTCATCTGATTTCATCTAGGCCTGATCATTGGAGCCCTTATCTTAAACTATGAGCTAAATTCATAGAAATTACCTAAAAATATCCTCAACTTAATTTTAATGGTTCTACTCCTTAAACTTTCACAAAGTGATGTAAACTTAACCCTAAATAGAGAATTTCCAAGAATATTATAAGTTTAAGTTTACCAACACGTAATGCAGATTAAGTTAGAAATTATAACTATTAATTGGTTTGAAAAATTTTCAAGATATGAAATAGTTTAACAAGCCCAATTAGAAGTTCACGCCTAATAATCAACAATTACACCTAAGTGTGGGTAGCAAGTAAGATATTCAATAACGATTCGTACTCTAATCGGCAAGTAGAAACATACACTCACAATATTTGTGGATGACAGATAAATCAAATAATATTTTAGAAATGATAAAGCAGTAGAACAAATATTTGAGAAGAGGAAAGAGTTTACTGGGATTGCAGGTTGTGTGTAATTGCGGAAGAGGGGCAGCGGGGTTGCTGGATGTGACTGTAGGCGTCGGGGGGGGGGGGGATAGATGCAGGCAACAATGGAACGACGGAAGGCCGTCGGAATCAAGGTCATCGACGGGGTCGAATGTGGGTTCGGAGGTCGGCGATGACGGTAATGGGAGTCGTCGACGGTGGGGGCTTTCAGATCAATGAAGGAAAAGGAGGGACGGAGGTGGCGGTCAAGGGTGTTGGTGGTGGGGCGGTGGTCGTCGAGTGGCGGCGAAGCGGTGGCGGAAGGAGAGGGCGACGGAGGTTGGGTAGCAGTGGTGGTTGTGGTGGCGTCGGCTGATCAGGATCGGGAAGAAAATAGGGAGGAGATGAAGAGGAGGGTATGGTTTGTATTTGGGGATTAGGGTTTGAGATCTTAATTTGAGGATTTGGGTGTAGTTTTAGAGTTTATCACAAACCCTAAAATTGTATCTCAATATTTCACACAAAAAGATAATGAAGAGTAATAACTCAACACAATAATTTTTTTAATCAAGAATAAGATATTTTCTCATTATTCTCAATGCCTATATATAGGCTCAAAATAAATTCAAAACAAATCTAAAAAAATCTCTCAAATTTATAACAAATCTCTCAAATAAACTATATATGGCTAAATCTCAAAATAAAAATAAAATAGATTTGATGTCATCATTCTCTCTGGGTAGGAGATGGCTCGATCCAGTCGAGTCAAAATCAGTGATCCTGTCATGGTACTCCAAATGATCTGGATCCAAGCACGGGAGCTCCTCATGATCATTCCAAGTGTCATTCGACTTCGGCTTGTTCTTCCACCTCACCAAATATCTATGAATACGATCCTCTGGTAGAGATTATCTGATCATCTGAAATATTATCCAATTTGTCTGTTGGTAGGTAAGTAGTATCAGATAAAGGGGAAAATGTGGAAATCTCATTAATAAGCTGCAAGGTAGGATCATCTATAAAAAAAATTATGTCTAAATTTTTGGCTTTCATAGAGTACTAGATCCTCAATACTGAAAGTCTTATACCAAAACCTTCTGGAAGGTCAACAACATAGGCATTATCATTGATTTTATGTAGAATTTTAAATGGGCCTGCAGCACGTATGTTCAATTTCTTAATGGATCCAGCTGGAAACCGTTCCGGATGAATCCGAACCATCACTTTGTCACCAACATCAAAATTTTAAATTTTTTTCTAGTATCTGCTATAAACTTGTAGTTAAAATTATTCTCATTAATTTTTTGGGAAATTTCTTTATGCAAGTAATGAATGCGATATGCAAATGTGGACGCAGACTTCGAGACGCTTTGATGTTCTAACACAAATAAAATCAATGGGCTGTCAAGTGACTTGGGAAGGAATGAGTGTCTCAGGTACTTTCAATGGAGATGATTGAATCGACCGAATATAGTTAAGAGGTTGGTCATCCTCTTTTTCACCAAAGTCATCACTGACATGAGGTTCATAGGTAAACTCATTGTCGGGCTCATCAGCAATGACAGCGGTACCTTCTACAATGTTAATCCTACTGGGGCTAAGACAGTTGCCAGTAACATGGCCGTATCCCTTACATTTATAGCACTTAGTGAGAGGATTAATTTTAGAATAGTTTATTTCTGTGTTCTTACCCGTGTTGTCATTTCTAAGTGAATAAGGATTTGAAGTAGGCTTGCTTAGGTAAGACTTATTGGGGTGCTGAGAAGAGGGGGGCTCAGATCTAGAGGGCTCACTAGAGGTCATTCTAGAGGAATGATCTCTCGAATCACTGAACTTGTAGGAGAAACTTGCCGTAAGGAAATCCATATCGAGGACAATGACATAAGCTGTTGCCAATGAATTCACATTTCTATAAATTAGCTCATTCCTAAGATCGGCTCGTAATCCAGCTTTGAACCTAGAGAGAGTTTGTTTTTCGCTCTCTTTACCTAAGGCATTGCACCAAATAAAGAAGTCGTCAAATTTATCAACATACCCTTGGGTGGATTTGTTTCCTTAATAGAGTTGGTTCCACGAATCTAGCAATCGGGTGTGAAATGATAACGACACATATCTCTCAGTGAGCTTCTTTTTCATGGCTTTTCAAGTGGATATGGGTGCCAGGCCTTGGCCTTTACGGGCGTGTTCAAGATTGGTCCAACGTTGTTGAGCTTTACCAGTCAATTTTATAGTGGTAAATTTAATCTTCAGGGCTTCGCTCATATCAAACCACATGAAGTAGTGGTCCATAACACGGATCCAATCGAGATGAGCTTGGGGTTCCATGGGGCCTTCAAATTGGGGAACGTCAGCCTTAACGTTCTTCTTGTATTGTTCGTCGGGGTCACAATCTTGATGTCGGTCGTCACGAACATTTTTTTGAAGGATCTGACGATGAAGCTCATGGGCAACATTTTGATTCAATTCCACTTTCTCAAGTCTCTGATTGATATTGGCAAGAGTTGTTTGGATGGCAGCGAGGGTCGTGGAAATATTAGAATTGTCAATTTCTGTTCGATGAGGGGCTTGCTGAACTCTAGGTTCCTGATTGAGTGGTTTGGGAGGGACAGGAAAGGCTCTTTGGGATTTGTGATGGTGCTGCGAAGACGCATTCACTAACAGTGGAAACTAAGGGTCATGGGGACGTGTGTTTGCTGAAATTTGGGAAAATGTGTCCTAAATGTATCTAAGTTTTTTTTTATTTTAAAAATGAACTAAAAGTGCTGAATGCAAATAATTCCTAAATGAATGCAAAAATTATGACTAAATGACGCAATAACTAGAGTTTTTAAAAACCTTCGTTCTTATACCGAAATGATGTAAACTTAACTCTAAATAGAAAATTTTCAAGAATATTAAAAGTTAAAGTTTTTCAACACGTAATGCAGATTAAGTTAGAAATTATAACTATTAATTGGTTTGATGGATTTTCAAGATATGAAATAGTTTAACAAGCCCAATTTAAAGTTCACGCATAATAATCAACAATTACACATAATTGAGGGTAGCAAGTAAGATATTCAATAACGATTTGTATTCTAATTGGCAAGTAGATTCACACACTCTCAATATTTGTGGATGACAGATAAATCAAATAATATTATAGAGATGATAAAGGAGTAGAACAAATATTTGAGAAGAGGAAAGAGTTTACCGGGGTTGCAGGTTGTGTGTAATTGCGGAAGAGGAGCAGCGGGGTTGCGGGACGCGACCACAGGCGTCCCGGGGGGGGGGGGGGGGGAAGATGCAGGCAACAGTGGAATGGCGGTAGGCCGTCGGGATCAGGGTCGTCGACGGGGTCGAAGGTGGGTTCGGGGGTCGGCGACGACGGTAAAGGGAGGCGTCGACCGTGGGGGCTTTCGGATCGACGAAGGAAAAGGAGAAGAGGGACGGGGGTGGCGGTCAAGAGTGCATGTGGTGGGGCGGTGGTCGTCGAGTGGTAGCAAGGCGGTGGTGGAAGGAGAGGGCGACGGGGGTTGGGTAGGAGTGGTGGTTGTGGTGGCGTCGGCTGATCGGGATCGGGAAGAAAAGAGGGAGGAGATGAAGAGGAGGGTATGGTTTGGATTTGGGGAAGAGGGTTTGAGATCTTAATTTGGGGATTTGGGAGTAGTTTTAGAGTTTATCACAAACTCTAAAATTGTATCTCAATGTCTCACTAAGTTTTAGTTTTTTGTTGTTAATAAGATTTGTATACAAAGGAGGTCATTATTTCATATAGTGTGATTATAGTCATTCGGGGCGATCTCCTATATGATCCCCATCATTTTCTCCTTGATTTTTATGCTGGAATAGGTATGTGTACAAAAGATCAGGTGTTTTGTGACCTCTTACCCATGTTTTGACTGGTTGAAAAATGAACAATAATTCAACAGTGGAACAAATTGGACCTCATGATCCATAGGTAGGAGACCTCCAAACGATTTGATTTGATTTATTTATATTTTACACTTGTCTTGTGACATAATAACGATGATGAATGGTGTGGCTTGTCATCTGTGGTGTCCTACTGAGGGAGCTTATTACTCCCTTTTATTGACTGTTTTGTTTGATTTTTCATTTATTAACTCCTCTTTGCTTTTGCTGGTTTACTGTTCTAATTTGTGCAGTAACTTAGTATCTCAATAAACTGGGTTTGAACTGTTTTTATTTTTATTATATAGTTTAATCATATTTTGTATCTTAAGATTCAAGGCATGCATTCTGATGCTAGAAATCTAAGGAAAGCTAGCATATGGCATGAAGCTAGGCGGATTATTTATGAAGAAGGATTTAGAGCATTTTGGAAAGGGAACTTGGTTACAATTGTTCATCGGTTACCGTATTCCTCTATAAGCTTCTATGCTTATGAACGGTATAAAACTGTAAGTAATAAAATCTGAATATTTCTCTTCTATTCAACTTATAATTAAATATAGTTCATATTGATTTTTTATGTGATTCTCTTTTATTGTTTTGCTTTGTTTTGTTTATTGAAGTCTTTACAGCTTGTTCCTGGGCTAGACAAACATAAAGATTATGCAAGTGCCGATATTGGAGTTAGATTAATAGGTGGAGGTTTGGCAGGAATAACAGCTGCATCTATTACGTATCCATTAGATCTTGTGAGAACACGACTAGCTGCACAGGTAATGATTCACCTGTCATATTCTAGGGTTTAGTAATTAGTAGTTTAAATTATATAGCTTTTTGCACGTGCTTTGCAGAGGAAGCTTCAAGGGGACTTTAAATATTTGGTTTCGAGACCAGTTTTTAGTTGTTTTGATTATGGTTCTGTTATGGTGGCAAGGAAGATGAAATATCTCCACTTAATGTTGGCTATTGAGTAGTAAATTGGTTATATGACATGTGACTGCACGTTTAAGTTTACTTTTTCCTTTCTGAGGGGTTCAAGTGCATGCATGATTTTTTAATCCGATGGTTCTTTATCGATCTTGGAATTTTTTTCTCCTTATTATTACTATTATTATTACTTAGGTTTCTGCATTGTAGCATGCACATTGTTGTTTAACCTTTGGCACTCCTTATCTTTCTAGTATTTTGAAAAGTTTAAGTATAATTAAATTTGTTTGAGGTAAATCTTTGCAGACGAATTCTATATACTACAAAGGCATTTCTCATGCACTTCATTCCATCTGCAAAGATGAAGGTGTCAGAGGTTTATATAAAGGGCTTGGAGCTACATTATTGGTAAATTTTACTATTGAATATAGCTTCCTCTGTTTTCTCCCCTTCTCATCTCCAATGATCAAATGGTAAACTGTAGGGAGTTGGGCCAAGCATTGCAATCAGCTTTTCTGTGTATGAAACTCTTAGATCCTATTGGCACTTGCAGAGGTAATGACTATTCTAACATTTATTTGCAGCTCTTGTGGAATCATCTCTAATATCTTCTTTAAATCCATTTGACTTTCAGGCCTTCGGATTCTCTCGCTTTGGTTAGCCTGGCATGTGGAAGCCTTTCTGGCATAGCATCATCGACAGGTAAACTGAATTTAGTACTAATGAACAAGTCACGAGGATTGACTTTTGAAATAATATCTAGAGTTCAGAATGAGCTAGGTTACATGTGTTCATTTAAGTTTGGTATTACATGTGTGGATATATGCTGACAGTCACTTTAGTCACCAAATTTGTGCTAAGATGTTTTCTTTGGGGTTCATTTGGTGTAATCCCCCAAAACTTCTCTGCTTTCTTATTATTTCCAAAAGATAAGTCCCTCTTAAATCTATAACTTATATGAGTACTAGAGCGCATTTTGATTTTGCTTTGTAACCTACCTCATCTGTAACTTGTGCAGAGAGACGGAACAAAGTGATGGCCCTTGGTGCAACTTTGTGGTGATAGGGAATGATTGTCTCCCCATAGTTGTTTTATCACTACTTACTCCTGTCAGCCAATCATACACATCCAATCACCTCATTGTAGTGACTAAAACACTGCCATTCTTCTTTAGTACCTACTAGATAATCACCGTCACCTTAGGTCTTCTTTGTTAGCCTTTTCAAAAAATGTGTTATTTTTCATCTTTCTGTATCTTTTTATTGGTCTTCTTAGTGGTGAGCAACTTCTATTTGTCTATATCTCAACATAAAACCAAATTGGTTTTATAATACATTGATTTCTTCCCTTAATTTTTGCTTGATTAAACTCTACTAAAGTTTCAGCATCTCTCCTAAATAATATGTAGGTTTTAGAATATATTTTGTCCATGCGTTCCACACAATCCTTGTCAAAGATTTCATTAATTTATCACACATTCTAAGCTGTATTATCACCTCCCACAATTTCATTAGTGATGTCATCCAGTCTTATTACCCTCTTATTATTCATTTTCCTCAAACCTCTTTAACTTCACTATGCGAGACATTACAGATTAACGACATGACATTTCCACTGATTCTAGACCATTTAATTCTTCTCTTAAGTTTTTTTTTTGGGTTGGTTATCATTGAACAACTTACAAGAGTAATTGTGTATTTCTCTAATCTCATCATCCTCTGGTAGGACTTTTAAAAAAAGTTTTTTAATTTTATTTTTTTATTATATTTTATAAAGGAAACAAGACTAAAACATAAACAAGTTAAAGTACAATCCGATCAAACCTACTAACTCAAATAACCTTATAAACTAAAACTTATGTCAATCTCTATTCTTTATTCTCTTGCAGTAACTTTCCCTTTGGATCTTGTGAGGCGCCGGATGCAATTAGAAGGCGCAGGAGGAAGAGATCGTGTTTACAAGTCAGGTTTATTTGGGACATTTGGGCACATAGTTCGCTCTGAGGGTTTTGGTGGCTTGTATAGGGGTATCTTGCCTGAGTTCTTCAAAGTCGTACCTAGTGTCGGCATTGTTTTCATGACATATGATACTCTGAAGTCATGCCTTTCAAACTTATGACTAGAATTCAAATTTTCCCCAGATCTTCAGACGGAAAGAGAGGTAGAAGAATATTCAAGGCAGCATTTATTAGTTTATTATGTGGTGGCAGGTATTGCAATTGCTACCTTGAATATGTGGCATACCTTGTACAGATAAAACAATTGTCAAAAAAGTATATTCACGAACATTTAATTTATACTTTTGCCCTTGTGATTCTCGTTGATACAAAGCCGCCCGATCTAATTTAATTCTTTTGAGAAGTTTCGTCTGATATTATGCGTAGAGAGCCCAAGACCCTTTGTTCGATTTATATAGTGAGAGACAGTAAATAGTTATATTTCTTGGAGGGAAAATCCTCGGTTATTAAGCAGTGGTGTGTTCTTGATAAAAGTTGAAGGGGAAAAAGTAGTATTGTGGCCATGATTACACATGTTGGAGATCGATTAAATTTCCGTTCCTAAGTTCTTTGTTGATTTATATATAGTTTGTGAACATGTTTTAATTTTGGTTTGTTGCTTTATTTATGTCTTACTGCCCGATGTAATCTTATACAGCAAATCTATCATTTTCTCCTTCACCTAGTTTTTAACTTTATTATTTTTAATTTCTGCAGTATAGGACAATTTGGGGGGATCCGAATGGGAGGAATCTCCCTACTCTATTAATTTTGTTACAAATTATAAGGTTGATGCGCAGCCATATTTTGGGTTTGAATTTTCATTTTGTTTTGATGGGAAAATATAGACGGTAAAGTGACGCTGTGAATGTGATTGGATATTTTGCTCCATGTATCTTGTTGGTTTGTGTTTAGCTATCAATCAGGTGGCTAAGTTTTAGAACATTTTAAAGTTCACAGATACTTGAAAATATTGTAGTGACTTGCAACGAGAATCAGATTCCTGCTTTCTATTTGTAGTAATATTGAGCTAGAAAGGATAGATTCACCCCGAACTGAACAAAGCATTGCATTCCCTTTTTCTTATCTATTCTTCATTTATGTAAAAGTTATGGTGCTTGGCATCTCCTTTTTAAGGATTTATTCATTCTCCATCTTCATTTCTGATGCTACAGTATACAAAAAATGGCAAAAATGACGAAAAAGCAAACGACTGTGGATGCTCTTATGCCAGGGTGGGGACTAAATGATGCCAGGGTGGGGACTAAATGACTTACAATTCAAGTAACAATCTGTACTCTGGATTACCTTAGCTGTTCAGACTATTAATCAGTTTTTAACAAAATATCCATAATGGTACTAATATATTCCCTTTATCGACAAGTACAAGGTGCTCAAAGTGACACTCATCGATAACTTTCCTCATTTATTATAGTGGAGAGGATCATTGAGTATGCCATTTTTATCTTACCCTACTCTATTTTTTGTTGAAATGGGTATGGTTGCTCTTTATACAACTAGTATGTTCGAAGACAAATCATGCACTTTCTCATAGTGCAAGCACCTTACTGTAGATAAATAGACGAAGAATAGGGTTGAGATCAGGTTCCAAGTATCAAGGGTATTCCCACTTCGATCAGAAGAGAAGGAAAGAACAATATGATTCATTTAAAAAAAGAAAGAAAGGATATCACTTTCTCAACTACACACAGAAATTGTTTGATGGATCCAATTTCCAACTTTTGAGAAGCCATGTTCGGTTTAGATAAACACATATGGCGTGCATTATCCCATTAAAATGAAGGCCTATCTTGTAAAATGCTATATGTAGACATCAAGAATGTAGTCCTGGTGTTGTGCTCCAGATTTATAGAAACATGCAATTTTGAAGTATATGAAGGAAAAACGTACTGAACCAACTACAGCATTTGACTGTTTGAACGTTAGTATTAGCAACTGCAACGAGGCAGAGTCATTATAGATATTTAAAAAGGTCAGTTATCTTAAAAAGAAAGAGCAGATAAGATTAAGAACTGCGCATTAACCAAGTGGAAGCACTGCTTATATGCTAATTAGAGCATATCTTCAATGAGTTTGTAGTTGAATTCTACTGCCCACTGCACTCAACTCTCACCAAATGACTCTACTGCTGCTGATAAAACCCCTTGCACTCAGATTTCGCTAATCAAAGTATATCTTCATTTAATTTGTATTTAAATTACTGTGCCCGCTTCACTTAAATTCTTTTTTTTAGCGACTTTACTGCAGCTGATATTACACTCTGCACACTAAATTATTTAAACCGATTTGAACATATCGATCCACCTGCTACCTGTCTATTGACTCAACCTTCCACCATAAGGGCCTGTTTGGTTGGAGGGGAATGGAGGGGAGGGAAGGGGAGAGATTTTTTTAATCATTTCTTGTTTGGTTCTTTTTTTAGGAGGGAAGGGGAGGGGAATGGAGGGGTGCAAAATCCCTCATGAGCCAATTATGGCTCCCCTCCAATATTTGGGGGATTTGGAGGAGAGGAAAAGTGGGTCTAATTTTTTTAAAGTGATTGGACCAAATTGTCCTTTTTAGATCTAAATCCCTAATCTTTCTCCCCGACTCTCTCTCCCACTCGCTCTCTCCCGCTCATCCGCTGTTTCTTTGAGAACCCAACAGAGCGTCGTGACCCTCCCTCCCGCTCATCCTCTCACCATCGAGCCTCACCCTCTGTCTCCACCGCAACTCGCCACCCTTTCCCCGTCTCCTTCGCCTGTTCAAGAAATGAACCCAAATGAGGGTCGTCAGGAACCTAAAGCTTCTGAGAATGGCGCTCACAGCCAAGGCCAGCCCCACCTTGAGACGGGTGAGGCGGCCGCCTCAGGCCCCCGGTGCTTTTGCGATTTTAGGGGCCCCAAATTTGTAATTCCCTTGTAAATATAGGCACGTATTTTGCGCGTAAAAAATACTGTTATTAGGGGGCCCCAAAAATAATTATTTGAGCTTTTACTTTTTTTTAAAAAAATTATTTAGGTTTAGGCTTGAAAACTTGAATTGAATTTGAGACTTTAAATTTGGGTGATTTAAAACAAATTTATATATTTTGCATATTTTGTTTTCAACAATGTGCAAATTTTTTGTAAACATTTTTTTTTTTTTTTGTGGGGGGGGGGGGGGGGGGGGGGGGGGGGGGGGGGGGGGGGGGCATTTCGGGAGTTCACCTCGGGCCCCCGGGAACTCAGGGCCGGCCATGCTCACAGCCAGCATGCTACATTGGAAATGCAAGCTTTGTAGGAAAGATAAGAGTTGTCTCATTTTTTGTGTCATTTACTCTGGAGAAAAGCATAAGACTTGAAATTGTTGTTGCAATGTGCTTAGGATAGAAAGAACTATACCCCTTGAGTGTTCAGAACCTCTACAGGATTGTAACCCCCGTTCCCGTAAATACTTGCTTTCCAAATATTTTTAGTATTTTCAATCATTTATAAATTTATTTTGTGTTAAATTTGTTTTGAGATTTTTTATTTAAATATTTTCCAATCGAAAATTTTATTATTTCGAGTAATTGTGTATTTTAAACTTGTTTTATAATCTTAATTTATCGGTTAATTGTATTTGAGCCCAAATCATGTATATTATTATTATTGAAGTATTTTAATAAAGTTGTTAAACCCGAATATTATTTTATTGTACGGTTTTATTATTATTATGATTATAATTACTAATTGTTATTTCTTGATTTCTTTAATTAAAAATTCATCTATCGAATTATTTTATTTTTATACCTGACCTGATTTTCTTGGCGAGTTCCAATTTATTTTAAGCCCAATTCTTATTATTTCAATTGTGTTATTTATTTATTTAATTGGGTTGAAAATTTCGTTCATGAACTATTTTTCTCTTTTATTGGGTTACCTATTTTGTGGATTTTATTTATTGGAATTGTGGGTATTTTTATTTGAACCGTGTTGATCTTGATCTATCTCCTAATTGAACCCTAAAACCCAATTTGATGTGTTCTTGACCAATTCCGCTATTATTGGACCCTAAACCATTAACCCAGTACCCTAATTGTACCCTATAAATGCAACTCTACTGTAAATCCTAATTTCTGCACACAAATCGAAACCTAGCCGCCTATTCTCTCTCCTCCCGTTCTCTCTCTCCTGGTTACTGTTCATCTTCCCTAACCAATCCCGTACAACTTTGGCCATCCCCTCCACTTCCGGCATCCTACTGAGTGCCACCCACCTCCGGTAACTTCCCTGCACCGTCGCGCCACCACCAGACACCCCCCGACCTCTCTCGTCTGTCCTCGACATTAGAGACAGCCAAAACCCTAGCGCCCGATCCTTCCTCTCCCTGTTTCGATCGCCGACGACGCCCCAGCGCAGCCCTTTGGTCGTCGACGTCGCTGTTGGCCTTAGCCATCGACGTCTCTCTCTTGGGCTGTTGTTGTTTTCTCTTTGTACACGTGTTTTGCACGTGTTAATTGTGTTGGTTCATGAGATCGTTGCTTCGGGATCCTTATCCCGTTATTCTTGGTATTCGTTTTCACCGATTAATAGGCAAGTCACTGTCCTTTTGAATTGCTAATTGTATCAAATTCAAGTGTTATTGAAATTCATGCAAGTAGATCTCTTTGTTATCGTATTATCCTTTGTTTATCTCTTTCGTTGGGTTTTTTGAGGGTTTACACGAGCTAACCCCAATACTCTTGACATCGTGCCAAATTGACTCCAAAAGTATTGAATCTTGCATGCATCATATAGTATGGATATTAGGGTTACACAAATAGTCACGATACAACTAAATTATTCTAGAGACAATTGTTAGGTTCTAGGTTGTTTGATCGTTTGATGATTGATTGATGTTAGAATTATATATGTATGTGTTCTAAATTTTATTTATCATATTTGGACACTTATCATGCTAGTTACACAATTTATTAACTATAGAATCGATACCTGACATGTTTAATTAATTTATTTTCAAGAATAATACCCTAAAAAAACTGTACATGCTTGCTGACCTGAACTTGATCGCTGTTTTCGAACCAGTAAATGACCTTAAAATAAAATACTTTCTGAATATGAAATGTAGCCCCAAGTGTCTAGTTGCCAATAACATCCAGAATTTTTGAATTCCAAGTTTTGTAGCAAAAGTTATGCCCAATTTACTACAGCTGTGCTTTTACATTTCAGATTTTCAGATTCTCGTACCTTTTATGTTCAAACAGTAAAAAGACTGATCAAATGATAGAATTTTGCTATGAAAATTTTCAGATTGATGTTTAACATGTTTAGGAGTCTAGATTATATTTTTACTGATTTTATTGTTGAGTTTTTGCTGATTCAAAAATTAAAACAACAAGATGTCGAATTTCTGCCTGAACATAAAACCTGAAAAGAAACATGTGTTTGACCTAGCTACTGTTGTCGGAATGTGAACTTTAAGTATGCGTTGGAACCGTATGGAAGTCTAGTTTTCAGATATTCTGATCGAATCAAGTTTTGATTTATGAGTCAGCGGGAAACTGCATTTTTGTACAGGTTGCGCTTGCTGTCCAGAATTTTGGATACTACTTTTTAATGTATTACTATTCCTCTATCGTATCATTGTATGAATTAATGAATGTATGTTGCATTGCATGATCCCAATGAGCTATTGTCCCTGTTTTAACCGTCCTATCCATGTTATCAACCTATTGCTATCCTATTGATACTATTGTTCATCCATTGTTCCTTAATTGCATATTGTATTGTTGCATTGATAAATAATTAACAAGCCGGGATTTAAGGATTGACTTTTAGTGGTGGACAATATAGGGACTGTACTCGGAGGAGGGGCCCGTGTTTCCCTAAATAATGTTCTGGCTATTGTTTTATCGGTGATTGTGGTTATGGCCGTAACCCAATCTATCGTGTATTGTATCGTTGCCGATGACCGTATCGTACACCAAAAGGTGAATAATGGTTAATGTTGAAGAGTACATGAACTATAGAGCCCACTACTAAGTCTAAAACGTAACTTGTTTGTATGTAGCAACCATGTAGTAAAAGGATGGATGCATGAAGTGCTACATTAGTTAGGATTAAAATAATTAATAAACTTAAGGATCACACTACATCGACACTGCATATTGTTCCTAGTGATATCAAATATTGGCTAAGTGTTACCGTTATTGATCATTAATTATTGTTATTGATATTGCATCATTATTATATCCATTTCATCGACTATCATGATTTTTGTCCCATGTTATTGATCCCTATTGATCCATTGATTCATTGTTCCGTTATTCTATTGTTCCTTGTTTTCTCTACTTGCTGTCCATGACTTGCTCTAAGAATAATTTTTTTTCTCTTTTTAGATGAAATATTTACAGGTAATGAAGGAGAATTGCCTGTTGGAGTTGGAGAACAAACATTTTGAAGATTTCTGCTTTTAATTTGCTTATCGTTTTAAATGAATTAATGTACTGAGAACTTGTATTTATTTTTGGATTGGATTATTATTGTTTTGGGCATATGTCCCGGATTTTAGTATTGTTTCCAGACATTAGATTATTATTATTGTATTTGAATATTTATATTGTTTCATTCCAAGTATTTTTGTTCATGAGATCATTATTATTGTTTGCGCAATTGTTCTGTATTGTTTATGTTGTTCTGTTGATCGGATAAACAGCTTATGGATGGCGTTAGTCATTCGCTGGACCAATGTTACGTACTCGTATTTCGTATTTTTGGAAAGCGGGACGTGACAAGGATGATCATCGCATACTGTTTTCATCTCCTCTGTGTTGGTTTGCTGGTGCCTATGCTTCTTAAATTTCTTAATATCGTCTTTTTAGTTAGTATGTTGAATGACTGTTGTATCTGTTATGCTCCAAATTATGTTTGATAAAGGGCTCATGATTCCCTCTAGTATTGCTAGGTTCATTCAGCTTCACCTTATGGTTGAATTTTACACGTACTTTAAACTTTGGTGAATCTAGTGCGATTTGATGCATGTACCCTTTTGATACTCTTTTGTATTGTCTCTAGAAAAAGCAAAAATTCTGACATATTTTGTTTATTGGTCTTCATTATTTTGTTTATATTACCAAGTTAAAATTAGAAACAGTACTACATAAGCTCTCCTAAAATGTAAAAGGGTATAAAAGTAATTTAATTATAAAATTCCTTCCCTCCCCTTGTGAACCAAACAAGAAGATAATTATTTTCCATCCCCTTCCATCCCCTCCCCTCCTTTGAACCAAACAGAATCTTGATTAAAATCCATCCCATCCGTTTCCTGCCCCTCCCTCCCTCCCCTCCTTTGAACCAAACAGACCCTAAGAAATTCACCATAAAATGAATGGAGATCTTGATTCAATTCACTGCAACTTTAGCCACAATCTCTGTCTGAATCTCAAACGATGAAACACTTCAGTTTCCTCCTCTCCTTTCATTACTTGTTTTCGTACTGCCTCCTAGTATTTATTGTCGAAATATTGTCACGCAATTTGTGGGGACCAAGAACCCAAACTAGTCGAACCTTGTGGCTTCCTTTATGGAGTCGGGGTTAAGGGGGATAAGAAGAAAACTTCAACAAAGTGATGCTTCTGACAACAACATGAACAATGATAGCTCACCTGGTTATGAGGGAACTACTACATGTTGGGTTTATGTCTTGCATACTATATTGGATAAGAAGATGTTGAGACGATGGAGGAATCGAAACGATCGGAGACGGAGTGGAAGCAAGGGAAAATAGTTAGCAGCAATAGCAACAGCATGTTGTGGTCGACCGTCCTGGGGTGCGGTCGACGCCCTATTATACAGGAGTTCCCGGGAGGGGGACGGTCTGTAATACCCCAGATCTTGAGCGAACAGTCGACTGTTAGGGTTAGCAGTCGACTGGTCTGTGTACAGTCGACTGGTGTGTGTAGCAGTCGACTGCTACACGGGATTTGTGAAAGGATTGAGAAATATAGTCCCATATCGGGAATATACGAGGATAAATTGAGTATAAATACTATTGCCGAGGATCAAGAGTCACCAATTCTGTTAACCACCTTTTGAGAGGCAGCCTGTGGTGGGCAGTTGTACTACATAGTATTTATAATTTGTCTAAGTATTGGGGCGGGACGTTACAAATGGTATCAGAGCCGACTTTCGACACACCAGGGGGGGTGTATCTGCACGTCGAGGGTCTGAGGGGGGCCTATTCGTGGGGTACATATGTTCGCGTGTCGAGGGTCTGGGGGGGCCTATTCACGAAGCATACCGGGTGTTAGAAAGGGCGGTCCTACACTGAGATGTGCCCTGTGCTCAGCAAGGACGCTGATCCCTAAGGGGGGGTGTATGTAATACCCCAGATCTTGAGCAAACAGTCGACTGTTAGGGTTAGCAGTCGACTGGTCTGTGTACAGTCGACTGGTGAGTCGACTGGTGTGTGTAGCAGTCGACTGCTACACGGAATTTGTGAAAGGATTGAGAAATATAGTCCCATATCGGGAATATACGAGGATAAATTGAGTGTAAATACTATTGCCGAGGATCAAGAGTCACCAATTCGGCTAACCACCTTTTGAGAGGCAGCCTGTGGTGGGCAGTTGTACTACATAGTATTTATAATTTGTCTGAGTATTGGGGCGGGGCGTTACACGGTCAACCGACCTTAGGGTGCGATCGACTGTACACGGTGCTGAAGGATTATTTGGGTCGATCTTGGTGATTCGTGAGAAGCCCAAATTGCTTTTCAAGTCAGATCGTACGACTCTTATCGTAGGGTTATATCTTCAGGAATATCCAATGGTTATTGCATCAAGATATCAAACTAGGGTTTCTTTAGATCTCTATATATTATTGTTATTGGCCAGCATTGAGAGCCAAGAAGAGAGAGAGAGAGAGAGTACTTCATTGAAGGCAGAATTTGAGAGTTTCTCTAATTGTAAATAATTAGTACTTGCTGGTGAGGCTTGAGAGAGGGTCGTGGTGAGAATTGTAATATTTTTGTATCTTTTCTAGAATAACATCTCGAGTTTCTTCTCCCCCGGATTAAGACGAAGCCTTAACCGTGACAAACTTGTGTGTGCTTTGGTGTGTTTGGTATGATCTCATATGTGCTTGATAGTTTGTGTTGATTGCATCAAATAACTCAACAAGATCCTCAGTCAGGTTTTCCTAAGAAATCATAACAATTGGTATCAGAGCTTCGGGTTCAAGGGTTTATTCAAGTTCCTTGGAGAAGATGGCCGATTAGATCACGAAGATCAAGCGGTTCAAAGGCAAGATCAACTTTGATCTCTTGAAGGTGGACATGCATGAAGCATCAGTTCAACAGGACTTGGATCTAGCCCTACAAGGAAATAAAGGGAGACCAATCGGCACAAAGCAGGAGAATTGGGAGGAGAATTATTCTGAAGCCTTGGGTTTAGTTCGTATGTATTCGATGAGTGAAGTCAGGTATAGGAGAAGCGCGGCGAGTCTTTGGGCAAAATTCAGAACTGACTACTCGAGATCGTCATTACAGGATCGGATGCATCAGAAAGGAAAGTTGTGGGATTTTTCAAAGAAGGAAAGTACCGCTCTTCTAGATCATGTAGTGGAGTTCAATATGGAGTTATATGAACTGAGGGCATTCAACACAGATCATCTAAAGGTTTTCAACTTGATATATTCACCACCAAATCCATCCAATATGATAATCGTGCTAAATGAGAAATCTACCAAGGAGAAGTTTTTTATAACAGGTATGATCAAGGGGTTGGAGGAGAATTCACTTAGGAAGGATAGTCAAAAATCGGCGTCAACTTCCGTAAGTTGCTTGGAGGTGGATTGTACTTCCAATGGAAGGGAAAGTGTATGTATGGGTAAGGTCCGTGGCCACGAGTAGGGTTGGCAAACGGGTCATGCGGGCCAGGTCGGGTCGGACCCGCCCGGGTTCGCACCCAACAATGGCGGGTTCGGGTCGGGTCGTTGGGCTAACCGGGCCGGGTCGATGGCGCTAATTCGCGACCCGCCCAACCCGTGAACCCATTAGGGTCCAACCCGGGTCGGGTTGGGTTGGGTCGCGGGTTGGCCCGGGTTAGAGTGAACTTTTTTTTTATACTTTAAAAAAAGTCATTTTAATAATAAACAAAAAATGTAATAATAATAATAAGATTGAAAGGGTGAAATTGGCAAAAAAAATTATATATTATTAATTTGATTTCAACTTGTACAAGTTTCAAAATTTGTAATAAGAAATATAGATTTTCTACAAATTTATTTTTTACAATAAAAAATTTCTTATATACAATTTCAATTTACTTCAATTTTTCGAATTTCAAATAACAAACAAAGATTTAATATAATTTTTTATCTATTTACAATTGTTTTCAATTTGATGGCCTTCAATTTGTTGTTGTTGACTTGTTGTTGTTGGTCTTGAATTCTTCATTTTGGTTGTTATTGTTGTTGTTGTTGTTGTTCTTCTCCAGCGAATTGCTCCCACTTGTGGACGTAGATAATGCTTTTTCTTGTGTCCTATCTTCAGCCTTCAGCCAGTCTTCTGTGCAAATGAGCATCTCTAACGATTGGGGCTTCAAGCGATTCCTGTAATCAGTTAGAACCCTGCCACTTGCAGAAAATATACTTTCAGAAGCAACTATAGAGACAGGAGGAGTTTGTAGATCTTTAGCCATATATTTAAGAATACTATAAGTGTGACCATGGTCTTTCCACCAATGTAAAATATCTAGTGAAGAACTAAAAGACTCAGAATCTTGTTGGTTATACCAATTTAATTCATTTGGTTGATTAGTCCTAGATTTTTTTGATTGAATTTGTGCAAGTAAATTAAATGTTCTATCATCAAATTTACTCTTACCCTTACCTTTAGAAGTAGCAGAAGATGTAACCCCTGTTCCCGTTAATATGTATTTTTTTCAAGTATTTTTCCGTATTTTTAAATTCTTAGTATCTTGTAACTATTTTTTTTTCTTTTCTTAATTGATTATATTTTACAAGCTACTTTTATGAAGCCCAATATTTAATTATTCAACTGTTTTATATTTAAATGATTTGAAGCCAAAGCCCAATTGTTTAATTAATTATCATAAGTCCAATCATATAATTAGTTAATTAAATTATTGTGAGCCCAATTGTTTTAAGCCCAAATCCAAACCCAGTACTCATATATATTTCTATAGGCTCAATCCTATGTGATTGTATTCAAACCCCCACTCTTTCTAACCCACCCCCACATTTCTCTCACGTTCTCAACTGCCCACAACCCCTCACATTCCCCAACTCTTCTTATTCCATAACCCCCATAACCCCCACTCACAATAACTACCCATTACTACATTATTATTATATTCATTTTTTTATTTATATAAAAACCCTCCACCTTTCCCTGTTCTCTCTCCTCCGTTCCCCTTCTCTCTCTCCCGCTCTCTTTCGTCTCCTTCTCTATTTCAAAACAACAGAGAACCCAAAGCCCCAACTCCCTCGACTTCCTCCTTCAACCTCCAACTCCGATCGCCACCACCATTGCCTTCCGAACCCATCCCCATACTCCTCGCCGACCCATCGCCTCGCCACTTTTTCCCACCCTCGTCACCTTCAACCTCCCCATTGCCAAACCCCATTTCCCCCCTTTGTCTTCCTTGGCGAGCATCACCCTCGCGCAGCATCGCCTCCTCAACTGTGCCCCAGTGCTGCCGACAGCCAGAGCGATGGGCAATGGTGAGGACAGGGTGATCGGGGTGACGATGGGTTGAAGATAACGAGGAGAGGGTGACGCTGAGGGTGATGATGAAGGTGGAAGATGGTGGAATAGTAATGGGGGGATTAAAAGAGGATTAAGGTTAATGACGACTGGGTTTAGAAATAATTAAGGTTAAGAAATGTATTAGGGAATTTATATGGAGAAATTGGATATTGGGTGTTGGGTATGGATCCAATAAGATAAAATACATTGGGTATAAAGATATAAAGATCAATATAAATCCGAATACAAAAGAATGAGATATCCGATAAAATACGATTCATAACAAAATACAATTTGTACCGCGTAAATTATTTGAAATAATTAAAAATACAATTATCAAATAAGAATTTAATATTCAATAAGAATAATAAGTAACCATAGTAAAAAAAAATAATGACGATAAAATACTAACATTTATAATAGAAATCCTCAGGATATTGTCTATATATAAAAATAGGAACTGTTTTTGTTGGAATAGTCGAAACAATAATAATATTTTTGAAGGTTAAAATGCAAATGGTTGATCAAGTAGAAATAGAACCAAGTTTTATTCAAAATAATTACAACAATTGTTTAAGAAAATCTTTTTACTAAGAACTCAAAACAAATTTAACAATAACAATTTATAAATATCGAGATACAGAAAAATACTCATGAAAATTAGCATTGGTATCGGGTCGGGTCGGGACCTTCACTACCCGGACTCGGACCCGGTCCCCTATGGGTCCAAAAATTAGACCCGGACCCGGACTCATGAGTACCAGGTCCGGTTTCGGGTCCGGGTCCTATTAAAATATTCTTGCCCGTTCGGGTAGGAGCGGGAGTGTGAGCGGCGAGCGGAGGCGGCGAATGGAGGATTTAGAATAGAAGAGAGAAGAAAAAGACATGAGTTTTGAGTTTGGAAGAGGAAAATTTAGAATTGAGGAGGAAGGAGGGAAGAGATGAGGATATAATATTTATTTTTATGTTGATTTTTTGGGTTTTTTTAACTGGTCCGGGTTCGGGTCGGATCTCTTTTTAGTGGACCCGGACCCGAACCCAAAAGTACAACGGGTCCCATTTTAGGATTCGGACCTGGACCCGGATAGGCCGGGTCGGTTCTGGTCCAATGTCGGGTCCGGGTCGGATGCGGGTTTTAGGTATTTATACCAATGCTAATGAAAATACGTATTTGCGGAAAATACGGGTTACACTTATGTACTCTTAGGATTATACATGATTATGTGCATGATTGTTTTACCCGTGATAGTAGTGATATCTGTTATTGTTGATTAAAATTAATAAAAGTAATAAGCCGGGATTTAAGGAAAAGACCATAGTAGTGGACAATATAGGTTAGTGTACTCGGAAGGGGGCTCGTGTTTCCTATGATTACAAGTTATATGGAACTAAGTGCCACGTAGAACTAAGTGCCACGTCAGAGGTTGACGGGGGTCGCCTCTAGAATCTACGGGGCTCACCTCTAGAATCTATTACATGATTACAAGTTTGCATGTTTCACGCTACAAGTTTACACTCTACATGTTCCACATTACAAGTTTGCAAGTATCTCGATACGAGTTACAAGTTGATATGTTTTTTTCGAGTACGTGACCTATAAAATCCACCACTATGCCTAAACGTAACTGATTATATGTAGTAACCATGTAGTAAAAGTATGGATGCATGAAGTGCTACCTAGATAGAATTAAACAAAAGACATAAGATTAACACGTGCACTTGCATAATCCAATTACATGTTACATGTCTTGTTGACTTGTTTACTTGATTACTTGTTTACATGCCACTTGTTTCCATGCATGCCTTGTTCATAATCTTGTTTACATGTTATATTTTTTCTATTACATGATTCTTGACTCCATGATATTTTTTCTGCTTCTTGTTTCGTTTTATACTTTTGTCCCGTTAGCTTGTACCACTTGCGATCCGTGACTTGCATTAACAGGCGTCTTTTTGTTTCTTTTTTTTGAATAATGTACTTGCAAGTCCGGATGGAGAACTACCAGAAGGTGTTGCTGATCAAGTGTTTTAGTCTTTGTTAATTATCGTGTTATCTTTAATTCATGTTTTATTCATGCTACTCTTTATTGTATTCCGAGCGTGTTTGACCCGTAACTGCTTTGTTTTTCCAGCTGTTGGTTATGTTATGAACTATGTCATATACTTTTGTTATCCTATTGTGATTTTATATGCCTGCATGGTTTTGTTGTTATCTTGTTGTTGAGTTACATGTACAACTTATGAATGGTGTTTTCGCATCATTCGCTGGGCCTTAGTCACAGACTCGTATTCCCGTATTTTGGGAAACGGGGCATGACAGAAGAAGAATTAACTACAGAAGTTGTACTACTAGAGGTAATAAATCTATCATAATAATCATACAAGTTATTTAATGTAGATTCAAATTTAACAAAAAAAAGAAGCACAATCAATTTCAGAATCATCATCCCGAAGTAAATTAAAAAATATTTCAATCAAACTCTTCATACCTTCTAATTTGATACGAGGATCCATAACGGTAGCAACACAATACAACATAGGAGGAGGATTAAAATACTTCAAAAAAAATTTTATATGCAGGTTTGACAATATCACCAACAAAAGCATCATCTAACATTTCTTTAAAAGTTTGCATCATAGTAACTATTGAAATAAAAATGCTACTAGAAGTAGATTCATATGATTTTGAAAATATGAAAGTTGCGGTTTTAAAAGGTTCTGAAAATTCCAACAAAGATTCGGCAAATACCAATCGGGGGGAGTCATTTCAAAATTTGGCATATTTTTGAGATACAAAAATCATTTATACATAATTTATATTCGGTAACAACATGTAGTAAATCAAAAGTAGAGTTCCATCGGTGTTTAACATCCTTTGAAAATTTTCTAAAAGGTACATTGGAAATCCTACACCAATTTTTCCATTCTTGAAATATGGTGCCACTTAATGCAATAAAATGTACACAATTTCTAATTTTAACTATATATGGTTCCGCTATTTTTGATGCATCTTGAACACATAAATTTAACATATGACATGCTAATGTGAATTTTTGCAAGTGTACAAAATCACAACAAGTAGTATATTTAAGTGAAAAGAGTGTCGAACCCACAAGAACTAATTATTTTATTGAGTACCGATATTACTAGATTAACTACTATTTGGAAAATCAAAATTTATAAAGAAAGTGACTAAATTAAATTAATCTAAAAAAAATTAACTAAATTAATTAAGAGGGAGCAAAATCTGAAATTTTGTAATTTGTTAATGGCAAAATTAATTCTAGGGCTTTTGACTTCACCTAGTTCATCCCACACAATCTATAAATCCATATGAATAAAAAGATTATTTTTCCAAGTTGTATCCCAAAATTATTCAATACTCTCGCTTAAGCAATATCAAAAATATTCTCAACTAATTATTTGTCATAGTTCATGCACAAATTACTAATTGAAAATTCATTTAGATCTATGGATTTCTTAATGGTCACATTAACAGTAGTTCACTCTTATAACGGTATTTAATTTTTATTAATCACAAATTACCAGTTCGGTCTCTTCATGATTTAATAGATCATACAAATGTCTGTCCACCAATTGTACGCATTAAGAATAAAAATCAAACACACAACCATGGAAAAATAGAAAAATAAAATGAAATTAAAATTGTGTTCTCAAAACTAGGCTACATCGAAGCCCAAGAAAATAAATTTAGTTCATAATAAATTTGCAATTAACAAATATTGTTCTGGATTGCATTATAAAATTAGACAAAGACAAGAGAGATACAAAGAGAACTATTTTTGTAGAAAAAATTGCAAACCCAAGTCCCAGTCAGCAACTCTCTCTCCTCTGTCCTGTCCTATCTCGTCGCCATGTCAGATTCGCTGACATCAGCACGTCAGGCTGGGTGTGCTCTGGGTCCCGCGCCATGTCACGCCTGGGTGTTGTCGTTTCGTCGCCTTGGGAATCGGTGCACCACGTCAGCACTGCTCTCTCTTCTGTTTTGATGATCGAGCGCCAAGTCAACAGGTGACTCTGCTTCACCTCTGTCGTCTTGGAAACAACACGCCAGATACAGAAGGGCTGTCTCTTGGGTTTCGTTTTCTTCTTTTCTTTTTTGTTATTTTTATTTGTTATTTTTACTTTTTTATTTTTTATTTTTTATAATGATTAGGGATCAGCCGTCGCTCTCTCCCTTCGTTCAGCGTTCCCTTCTCTTCTATTTATAGGCACGGGAAGGGTAATTTAGAGTTTACTTTTGCAGAAAACCCCATATTATTTATTTATATCCTTTCTTCTTTAATTTGCTTTTTTCTTACTTGCTTCTTTTTCTTCTCTTTCACGTGCTGCACACACAAAATAAAGCAGAAATTAGGATTTAAAAATAGAAAATAAAATAAATTAGTTTAAATTAATTAAACCAACTAGAAATTATATTAGTTAATTTAAACCCTTTTAAAATTGTTTATTGCGCTTTCAGCTCAATTGGCAAATTAAAATTTATATTTTGCTTTTTACAAGGCCAAATTGTAAAATTTAAAATTCGACAAATCAATAAAAATTAATAAACCAATCTTCTTGTTTTGTTTGTTGATTTTTTACTGAAAATCTTCACATTTTGCATCAAAAATCTTATTTCTTCAAAAATAATTAATTAACTGAAAAATAAGGAAATACGATGAATTATAAACAATATAGACGAATGCAAGCAATTTTTATAGGTAAATGAGTAGAAATATTTATATATAAATTAGACACATCAAATACCCCCAAACTTAAGATTTTGCTTGTCCTTGAGCAAAAAGTAAAATTATCAATAAAGGATCAATAACAGCTTAACTCATCACACTAAGAGATCTCATCGTGTAAACATCAAAATTTCAATTAAATATATAAACAATAGCAAATAAAGTAAAACCAAGCATACTCACTTTCTCCAGTGCAATTATTTATTCATAATTCCAAACCCAATCATAATTGTCATGCAATTAATTGAATGATTGTATGTAACAGCTCTATCTGTGATTACCCCTTCTCACTACTACAAACCGAGTAGCAAACTAGAGTTTTTTTTCTTCTTTCTTCTCTAAGTTGTCACTTGCCTTTTGACACGAATGCAAACATTTGTGATGAATTCACCTGGTTACTCAACAAGTCACAAACTTAAAGTGCTTTGCATACTTATATTTCAAGTTGATGTTTGACGTCAAAATAAATATTGGTGATGAATACCCCTAGTTACTAAGCAACTCAAAATATTGGAGTAGATAGAACTTTATTCATATTTTTTCCCCATTATTACTCTATTTACTTAAACACTATTTAGGACTAGATCAAAGGGGATAATCACAAGAAAAAACATCACATTTTTCTTTTATGTATAATCACATGACTCACACAATTGTGTATGGAATTTTGAAATTCAATAACCCTAAAGTAAATAAGTATGCTTAATCTTGCTTTATAAGAAATTTTCAATCCTAAAAAATTTATTTCAATGCTTTAGCACAATAAATAACTCAAAAGTGTAATGGTGAGCCTAATTGAAATCCTTTTTCGTTTTGTTTTTCTTTTCAAAAATATATAAAATAAAAAATAAAATTTTACCCCTTCCCCAAAACTTGAATATCACATTGTCCTCAATGGATAAGGAAAAAGAAAAACAAAAAGAATGCAAAAAGTTCAGAATTTTTCCCCTGATTCGTCTTAAAAATTCTGCATGCGCGGCGTTCAGTGTTTCAGCGATATCTGGAGCTGTAGATGTCCAAATAGACTGGTTCTTTTTGTGCTGGAAAGCTAAGACAATTGGCTACAATTTCTCTTTAGAGCACTTTTCCAGATTCTGACTTCATCCTGCTAAAAAGCAACCATCAATGCAAGTGTAGAAAACAGCTCCGCCCGGTGACTTTCAAACTCGTGCAATCCTACAAAATAAAATCAAAAATTAAAATTATAATAAACTAAAAGAAAAATCAAATCTAAATGCAGTAAAAGAAAACATGGGTTGCCTCCCAAGAAGCGCCAAGTTTTAAGTCTTCAGCCAGACTTGATAGTGAGATGATTATGTGACGCCAAGATCCAACAACATCAAAACATCTTTTCTAATACTTCTCTTCAGGTGTGGATCAGGTTCAAGCTCTAGTTTGAGTTGTTTCTTTCTTGATGATGACGTCTTTGATATCCCCACCTCTTTGAATTTTTGCTGAAAAAATGAATTAATAGATGGTGCAGCATCCAAATACATAACATATTTTGAAATTTTTTCTTTCTCAGTTTCAAGAGTATTTGAATTTGTTGGACATACTTCGATTGGTAACTTTTCAATTTCAGCACTATGTTTCTTGCCCATAATTAAATCAGTTTCACTTACTTGAAAAGATGACTGTTCTTCGATAGGAAACTCCTTGGATTTAAAAACATCAAATGTTACTTGCTCATGCTGCATTTGTTCCTCCACAATTGGTTCGTACTCTTCTTCCTTTTTAACCACATTTTATTCGCCATTTTCTTCTTGTGGTTGCTCAATTGTCCTCCTGCTGCTTAGTGTTATTGCTTCGACATGCTCATTGGGATTAACCACTGTGTTGCTTGGTATTGTTCCTGTCGTTCTTTCATTAAGAATATTTGAAATTTGACCAATTTGAACCTCAAGATTGCAAATTGAAGCTGAAGTTGAATTTGCAACATTTTGGATTGCCATATCTGTCTTCTGCATGTATTTCCCTGTCTTCTGCATGTAGTGCATAAACATATCTTCAAGTGTCGGCTTCTTTTCTTGCTGTGAAAGATTTTGAGGTGGTCTAATTGCTCATCCTCGATCGTTGTTCCATGGACAATTGGGGTGGTTTTTCCATCCTGTATTGTATGTGTTTGCATAATAATTGTTTTGCAATGGAAAGTTTGATACAAAATTTTCATGTTCGACATTTGATGGAGCAAAAGGGATCCCCACTTGGCAATCTGCACTTGAATGATTTCCTGCACAAAAATCACAAATAATATTAGTTTGAATAGCATTAAAATTCATATTGCCTAATTGTTTAGATAAAATATCAATTTGTGCAGTTAAAGTAGTAATAGGATCAAGTTCAAAAACTCCAGCCACTTTTCTTGGCATTGTTCTCTCTGAATACCACTGGTAATTATTTGATGCCATCTCCTCTAAAAGTTCATAGGCTGCTTCATGAGTTTTGCTCATAAGTGCACCTCCAGCTGCTGCGTCAATCATAGATCGGTTTGCAATTCTCAAACCATTATAGAATATTTGAATTTGCAGCCATTTCGGAAGTCCATGATGAGGACACTTTCTTAATAACTCTTCGTACCTCTCCCATGCATCATACAAAGACTCAGTCTCAAATTGAATGAATATGGTAATATCATTTCTTAGCTTTGCTGTCTTTGTCGGCAGAAAATACCCTAGAAATTTTTGTGCAAGTCCCTCCCAAGTAGTAATACTACTGGGTGGTAGAAAATTTAGCCAAGCCAAGCCTTATCTCTTAGTGAAAAAGGAAAGAGTCTCAATCGAATTGCATCATCTGATACTTCGTTGTGCTTGAAAGTGTCGCAAATTTCCAGAAAGTTTGAAATGTGAACATAAGGATCCTCGTGCGGTAGTCCCAAAAATTGAACAGTCTGTTGAATCATTTGAATAATTGCTGGTTTAATTTCAAAGTTGTTTGCTTCAATTGCAGGCCTCTTTATGCTTGATATTGTTCCATGAATTGAGGGCATAAAATAATCTCTTAGAGCTCTGTTTTCATCGTTTACCATGATAATGTACTTGTATATCCTGAAATATAAGTATTGAAAAAAAGATAGAAAAACTAAAAAAATAAAATAAGAAAAATAAATAAAAGTAAAAGTAGGTCAAAAGAAAATAAAGAGGTAAAATAATAATAAAACAAAAATAAAAATAAAAAACCAACCCAGTTTATTGAGTCCCGATATTACTAGATTAACTACTATTTGGAAAATCGAAATTAATAAAGAAAGTGACTAAATTAAATTAATCTAAAAAAACTAACTAAACTAATTAAGAGGGAGCGGAATCTGAAATTTTGTAATTTGTTAATGGCATAATTAATAATAGAGCTTTTGACTTCACCTAGTTCATCCCACACAATTTATAAGTCCATATGAATAAAAAGATTATTTTTCCAAGTTGTAGACCAAAATCCCAAAATTTTTCAATACTCTCTCTCAAGCAATATCAAAAATATTCTCAACTAATTATTTGTCATAGTTCATGCTCAAATTACTAATTGAAAATTCATTAAGATCTACGGATTTCTTATTGATCACATTAACAACAGTTTGCTCTTATAACGGTGTTTAATTTTTATTAATAAAAAATTAACCAATTCGGTCTCTTCATGATTTAATAGATCATACAAATGTTTGTCCACCAATTTCACGCATTAAGAATAAAAATCAAACACACAACCATGAAAAAATAGAAAAATAAAATGGAATTAAAATTGTGTTCTCAAAACTAGGCTACACCGAAGCCCTAGAAAATAAATTTAGTTCATAATAAATTTGCAATTAACAAATATTGTCTTGAATTGCATTATAAAATTAGACAAAGAAAAGAGAGATACAAAGAGAACTGTTTTTGTAGAAAAAATTGCAAACCCAAATCCCAGTCAGCAACTCTCTCTCCTCTGTCCTATCCTGTCTCGTCGCCACGTCAGATTCGCTAATGTCAGCATGTCAAACTGGGTGTGCTCTGGGTCCCGCTCCACGTCATGCCTGGGTGATGTCGTTTCGTCGCCTCAGGAATCGGTGCGCCACGTCAGCACTGCTCTCTCTTCTGTTTTGATGATCGAGCACCAGGTTAGCAGGTGACCCTGCTTCACCTTTGTCGTCTTGGAAACAACACGCTAGATACAGAAGTGCTGTTTCTTGGGTTTCGTTTTCTTCTTTTTTTTTTTAAACTTTTTTTAATATTGATTAGGGATCAGCCGTCGCTCTCTCCCTTCGTTCAGCATTCCCTTCTCTTCTGGTCTTCTCTTCTATTTATAGGCACGGGAAGGGTGATTTAGGGTTTACTTTTGCAAAAAAACCCCTATTATTTATTTATTTCCTTACTTTTTAAATTTTCTCTTTTCTTACTTGCTTCTTTTTCTTCTCTTTCACGTGCTGCACACACAAAATAAAGCAGAAATTAGGATTTAAAAATAAAAAATAAAATAAATTAGTTTAAATTAATTAAATTAACTAAAAATTATATTAGCTAATTTAAACCCTTTTAAAATTGTTTATTGCACTTTTAGCTCAATTGGCAAATTAAAATTTATATTTTTCTTTTTACAAGGCCAAATTGTAAAATTTAAAATTCAACAAATCAATAAAAATTAATAAACCAATCTGCTTGTTTTGTTTGTTGATTTTTTACCAAAAATCTTCACATTTTGCATCAAAAATCTTATTTCTTCAAAAATAATTAATTAACTGAAAAATAAGGAAATAAGATGAATTATAAACAATATAGACAAATACAATCAATTTTTATAGGTAAATGAGTAGAAATATTTATATATAAATTAGACACATCACATGCACATCTAACATGAAAAATATTGTCAGATGGAGGGTTTAATGCGGTTTTTAAAATACTAATTGATGCATTCTTGTTAGATGCATTATCAAAACTTATACACATAATTTTATCGCGAATACGAAAAACATCACAAATTTCTAAATTACGGTTTGCTATTTCAATGCCACTATGGGGATAGGGCAACACAACAAGTGATATGATTCTTTTTTGAAGAATCCAATCATTGTCGATCCAATGACAGGTTATTCCCATCATTGGAATATTGTTGCAACCCGTCCAACAATCCGAAGTTAAACTAACTCTACAAGTTAAACTCCATAAAATTACAATCAAAGCGTCCTTCATTTCAATGTACATTTTAAAACAGTCCGATTTGCAAGTATTCTTAGGGATTCTTTTAAAATGAGGGTTTAAGGCAGTTTGATTAAAATTTTCCAAGTCCCTACTCTCGGGATAGGAAAATGGTAATTCTTTCTTTATTACTAATCGGGCCATTTCCCTACGAACTAGTTCGGGATCATAAGGGTGGCTATCAACTAGACCGGTCCTAGGGTGAATTCTTTGTTGGCCGGGTAGGTCAACAAGAAGTTCTTTATGCACATTTAGGATGTGTCGCTTAATTGTACCCGTGCTTTCACCCCTCTTCCATTTGTATTGCTTCGAACATGTTTTACAAACTTTTAAACCTACACTCGGTACATTTTCGTCTGGAATATAATCGTAAAATTTGTGCCAATCACTACTTTCCCTCTAGTTTTCCTACTACTAACGGGTTGTGTTGTTTCGGTTGCTTGTTGTTGTGGTTCTTCTTCTAATTGTATGTCTCCTACAAACTCATCATGTGTACCCCATTGTTCGGTAGGAGGATCATGGCACTCTTCGGCGGGCTCATTATGTGGGACAATTGGTGTTCTGTGGAAAGTGCCGGTGGAATCTTGTCCACTTTGGCTATGGTCGCTACCGCGTGATCTAGACATGTTGATATGTAGTAGTGTATGCAAAAAAAATACACAATGTAGGGGCGATAAGTTACAAAAAAAATCTAGAAAACAAGAGGGTTGTGAGAGAGAAGATCAAAAAACCAATAAATAAATAAGATACCAAAAATTATAACTTCAAAAAAAAAAAAAATAGAAGAAGAGGGTAATGAAATTTTGATACCGTTTCCTGTGGATACTCATATATAAAAAAACCCGTGAAAGTAAGAATAGAAGTAGAAGTTGAAGTCCGGAATTGAAGACTTGAAGAGATCTTGGAGGAGAGTTGAAGACTTGATCACTTGGAGGAGAGTTGAAGACTTGAAGACGTTGTTGAATTTTGAGTTCGATATGATCGGAATTTGATCGTGTATGTCTTGCTAGTTGCTATCTTGTTTATTCAATTGTTCACAAATTAAAATGAATTGAGTAATAATAGTAGAGAGAGTAAGAGAGTAAGATGTGAATTTTTTGTTTGGGTTTTAGGGGGTATGTATAGGGAAAAAATTAAAAAAAAAACAAAAAAAAAACAAAAAAAGACACAAAAATGGCTAGAATAGCCGTTCTGGTGTACAGTGCCGCTCTGGCTCCTCAGCAACCCGTTGGACCCGCGGGTCAACTGTCGACCCGGGCCGGGTCGAACGTTTGACCCGTACGGGTCGAACGGTTCGCAACCCATGGGTCGATCCGCGGGTTCGCAGGCAGGTTGGATCTTTTTCACAGGTTAACGGGCCGGGTTATTCGGGTTGTATTCGCATTATTCACGACCCGGGTCGACCCGTTTACATTAACGGGTTCGACCCAAACCTGAACCGCCATTTCGCGGGCCGGGTTAAACGGGTAGGTCGCGGGCCGACCCGACCCGTTTGCCATCCCTACACCAGTGCAAAGGGATTGAGTATTACATAAGAGACTATTGCAAGCAATTGAGTCAGAGGGGCACCAAATCTAGTGCCGCTGAATCAGGTGATGGCTTAAACAGAGCTTTTGTTTCAAGTTCTTTAGATGTGGATTCCAGTTGTTCTTTTAATTGAGTTAGTTCTTCTCAAGTTTGCTCCGAGAGGGAGCTGATTTCTACTTACAAATTTGCATCATGTTCTCATGTGAGAATGAAGGTTGATAAGATTTGTGAAGTAATGGTTTATACTTACAAGTTTGCCTTATGTTGTTGTGTGAGAACAAAGATTAACAAGACTTGTGAAGTAAGAGGTGAGAAAACAAATGAGTCGAAGATGACAGAAGGAAGGGGATACACACTACAGGAGGACATATATATTCCTTTAATGAAGCGGAGCCTTATATCCATGAGAACTCTAGAAGCACGGGACTGCAGGTACACAGATCCAGGTGGTGTTCGATCAGTTTGGAAAAGTTATCGTAAGGTGATGAAGGGTGAGAGGGGGATTGAGCAGGGTCAGCACAACCTCTACCAGCATTTGAGGAACAGAAAAACTTGCACAAGTACTTTGAAACCCATTGTTCCTAATGCACCATCTAGTATGTCGTCACTAGAATCATCCGAGCGAGACTGCGACGTTCGAATATCGTCGAAAGGTGGAGAGAGCCTTAAGGTAGGTGGAGTTCCTATGGATGGCGGCACCTCCATGATTACATCTACTGCGGTGTGCCCTTAAGGGGGCATACAGCTGAAGAAAAATATGTGGAGATAGATTCAACTAGCAGAGGAAGCCATCGAAACGAGTTGTTTGCAAGAAGAGAAGAAAAAATGTCTAGAAGTTTTTAAATCACACAGGTGTGGATTCATGAGTATGCAATCCAAGATGGATATTGTTGGGTTTATGTCTTGCATACTATGTTGGATAAGAAGACGATGAGACGATGGAGGAATCGATACGATCGGAGACGGAATGGATGCAAGGGGAAACAGTCAGCAACAGTTGTAGCAGCAGGTCGCGGTCGACTATTCTGGGGTGCGGTCGACCGCCCTACTATGCAGGAGTTCCCGAGAGGGGAACGGTCGACCGACCTTGGGTTGCAGTCGACCGAACGCGGCACTTATTGATTATTTGGGTCGGGTCATGGTGATTCGTGAGAAGCCCAACTTGCTCTTCAAGTCAGATTATACAGCTCTTATCGTAGGGTTATATCTTCAGAAATATCCAATGGTTATTGCATCAAGATATCAAACTAGGATTTCTCTAGATCTCTATATATTGTTGTTATTGGCCTCAATTGAGAGCCAAGAAGAAAGAGACAGTACTTCATTGAAGGCGGAGTTTGAGAGTTTCTCCAATTGTAAACAATTAGTACTTGCTGGTGAGACTTGAGAGATAGTCGTTGTGAGAATTGTAATATTCTTGTATCTTCTTTAGTTGAATAACATATCGGGTTATTTCTCCCCCGGATTAAGACGAAAGCCCCGATCGGAACAAACATGTGTGTGCTTTGGTGTGTTTGGTATGATCTTATATGTGCTTGGTAGTTTGTGTTGATTGCATCGAATAACTCAACAAGATCCTCAGTCAAGTTTTCCTAAAAAATCCTAACACTACACAGAGCCATCATACAACAGATTTGGAAACTTGGGAGAAGCAGGACCCCAAAGCCACCATATTAGATTGTATACAATCGGCAGGGAGGGATTTTGTTAAGAATGTCCGAAAAGTAAATCCGCATATAAGTTAATTGCGGCCTTAAGTTTGTAATTTACCATATGATGTGCCTCTTTGTTTCGCAATCGTTAATGGGTTATTAAGCATTAGTAAGGCTATGTAGATATACTTGCATGAGACCTGTCGTTGTCCGTAGACTGGACGATGGATTTCTATCAATAAGAAAGATCAGTGTTAAACCTAAAGACACAAACCTACTACATATCCTTTCACTTTAACCAAATCCTTAATTCTAAGCAACTTAATATGAGCCCTTCCTTTATAGTTTCATTGGCTATGAATTAAACTCCAACTAAAAGGGTAATATTAGATAAAACCAATCATAAAATGTTAACAAAACTTTTATGGACTTCATACCCTAAAAGATAATCAACATCAATATCTTTAGTAGTTTTAGTCAATATATGGTAAAAGCTAACTTGATCTTTGGTTGTAATAGCTTAAAATCAGATGAAACTTAACGTCCTACATCTCGGTGCATTGGTGAGGATCCCTTCATGCTTTCAAATCTTTCAGGTGATGATCACCATGAACAAGATATTGGTAAGTGATGCAACTCCTTGACGTGCAGACATTTGATCTCGGCTTGGGTTTGATCGAGTGTTCACCGGAGCTATCATATCCTATAAAGAAAACAGGAATCAACTAGAATAATAACAAAAGCAGAGAAAACTTGAAAAGCAAGGAAAAGTAAACAAAAAGCAAGGGAAATAGGAATAAACTCAGATTTGATTCTTCATAGCCACAGACGATTACAATAGAGAGCCATATATAGCTTAGGGTTGAAACCCGCGCATTGCGCGTGCTGAAAACAGTAATAACTAGCTCACAGTACTACCGAACTTCCCACTCACGCTCTCTTCCACTCATAGGCGACCATGTGGCACGTGCACTGCCCGTGAAGCTAAAGTGGAGGGTTTAAGATGCAAAATGGCTGCTTATTATGCATAAAAACCCACAAAAGAAATAAAATCCCCCAGGGACTGATACGAAAGACGTCAGGGACTGATACGCAGCTTTTCTCTTGAGTTGCGACTTTTAGATACAGCTCTTCAGACTGTATCAATCCTACCCCATTTAAAAGGAGCCTCCATAGTGCTCTGGAAGCTAGGGAAGCAATTGTAGATGTCCCAAAACTCCTCCCACGTCGCGCCGACGCGATCACTCCCCTTCCACTGCACCAGAACTTCAGTAACTGCTTTTTCTCTCCTGCCTACCATCCTCCTATCCAGTATATGAAGGGGCTCAACCACTTCCTCATGAAAAATAAATGGGGAGGTTTGATCCCAGCACGCCCCCTTCTTCGACACATTTATTCAACTGTGAAACATGGAATACATTATGTATTTAGGCCTCATGAGGGAGCTGGAGTTTATAGGCTACTGGCCCAACCTTGGCCAGAATCAAGTAAGGGCCATAATAAATATGAGACGATTTTTGAATCTTGCGCCCACCCACAGAGATTTTCCTATACAGTTGCAGCTTCAAGTAAACCATGTCCCCTTCTGCATACTCCTTATCTGTGAGGTGTTGATCTGCAGCGTTTTTCATCCTCAATTGAGATTTCCTCCGAGTATCCTTAAGCAATTTTAGAACAATGTCTCTCTCGATCAAGCATTCTTCAACCTCCTGTGACTTTGTTGTCTTGGGCACATAAGACAGCAATGTGGAGGGAGCTCTGCCATATAAGACTTGGTAAAGGGACAATTTTGTGGTGCTATGAACATTGGTGTTGTACCAGTACTCATACCAGGGAAGAACACTAGCCCAAGTACTTGACTTATATGTACAAAAGCATCTGAGATAGGTATCGAGGGTGCGGTTATCTACCTCACTTTGGCCATCAGTTTGTGGGTGAAAGGAGGTGCTCAAGCACAATTGAGTCCCTTGCAAATGAAAGATTTTCCCCCAGAATTGGCTAGTGAAGATTACGTCTCTATCGCTTACTATTGTTGCAGGTACACCATATAGCTTGACTATATTGTGGATAAAACCCTCAGCTACTTGCTTAGCTGTGTAGGGGTGCGCTAATGCAATGAAGTGGGCGTATTTGGACAAGCAATCAACCATAACCAATATGGTATTTTTTCCCAAACTCTTAGGCAACCCTTCCATAAAACCCATGCTTATATCTTCCCACACTAAATAGGGAATGGGAAGTGGCTGCAGCAGACCTGCAGGTGATTGAGATGAGTATTTGCACCTTTGGCAGACTTCGCACTCCCTAATGTAGTCCCTCAGCATCCTCTTCATTCCTGGCTAATAAGCAATGGTTTTCAACCTTCTCCAAGTTTTGTCATATCCGGAGTGCCCCTCTTCCACCAAGTCATGATGCAATTGGATCATTTGCTTGGAAATTGGCAAGCATGGGTCTAGTAGAACCCTGCCCTTATAGTAGTATACCCCATGACTGCAGGTGTATTTAGCTGCCTCATCCCCTCCTGTAGTCAATTTCTCTTGTATGGCCTTGTAGAAAGGACTATGACTGATCTCTTTTCTCAGAGCTTCCATCCACATCGGTTGAACTATAGAAATGGCTTGCATTTGAGCCTCTTCAAACACCCTAGACAACCCATCAACCCTAGCCTTATCCTTGCTCCTTGTATACTCCACCTTGAACTAGTACCCATGCAGTTTCCATAGTCAAGTGTGCTGAGCTTCAGTTTAAAGTCTTTGCTCTAACAAGTGCTTCAAGGGCTTATGGTTTGTGCAGATCAAGAATTCCCTTCCCAAGAGGTAGTGTCTCCACTTCTTTACAATTAATAGGATAGCTAACATATCTTTTTCATAGGCCGAAAGGTGTCAGCTTCTCCCCTTCAACTCCTTACTAAGCTAGGCCACTGGGTGTTTCTGTTGCATAAGGATAGCTCCCACGCCAGTCCCTGCTGCGTCACACTCTAGTATGAATTGATCATCGAAGTTGAGGAGTTTGAGTACTGGCAGAGTGGTCAGGGCTTGCTTGAGGTCCTCGGAGGCTGCTTGGGCAGTTGGAGACCATTTAATGGCCCCTTTCTTAGTGAGAGATACCAAGGGTGCCGATATAGTAGCATAATCTTTGATGAACTTGCGATAGTACCCTGCTAATCCCAAGAACCCCTTCAAAGCTTTAAGGGATTTAGGAATTGACCATTCAAGCAATGCCTCTATTTTGCAGGGATCGACTGATACACCACTTCCTGACACTATATGGCCATGATAAGCTATCTCCTTCACCCCAAATACACATTTGCTGAGTTTGGCTCTTAAGGAATGTGTTTGTAGCAGTTGTAGCACTACTTTGATGTGCTCCTTATGCACCTCAATTGATCTGCTATAAACGAGGATATCGTAAAAAAAAAAAACTAACACAAATTTTCTTAGGTGGGGTTTAAAAACTCAGTTCATGAGAGATTAAAAAGTAGATGGGGCATTGGTGAGGCCAAATGGCATAACTACATATTTGTAGTGGCCTTCATGAGTTTTAAAAGTTGTTTTATACACATCTTCTTCCCTCATTCTTACTTGGTGATAACCACTTCGCAAGTCTAACTTACTAAAGATGACAGACCCATGTAACTCACCTAATAATTCATCAATAATAAGAATTGGGACTTATCTTTGATAGTCATCTTGTTGAGGGATCTACAATCAACACACAAGCATCATGAACCATCGGGTTTCTTCACCATCACCACAGGGGATGCAAATAAACTATTACTTGCTCGTATCACTCCTGCATGTAGCATCTCCTTTATCAGCTTCTCTATTTCTTTATTTCGCTACCAAGGATGTTTATATGGATGCAGGCTCATAGAATGTGCATTGGGGAGTAGGGGAATTTGGTGATCACACAATCTCTTTGGAGGAAGCTGCACCTTCTCTTGGAACTCCTCTTTAAACTAATCAATTATAGGTAATAGCTCCTCCTTGCAACTGGTCGACCAAGGTTCAGGGTCTGCCACTGTAGTAACCTGTAATAACACTCCCTTCTTCATGAACATCAAAGACTTGATCATGGACTTGGGGTTTGTGACATCGAGATCTTGGTTGGTCACCCCATGCAACATTTTCACTGCCCCTTCTAACTCAAAATGTAGGGAGTAGTCTTTGAAGCTCAACCATATCCCATCGAAAGTGCTCATCCACTATGCTCCAAGCACCAATTGACCAGTACCAAGTGGGAGTATGTAGAAATCAGCCTTGATGCTCACCCCTTGGCATTTGAATTCCATTTTTTCACAGACCCCTTCGCATTTCAACTTCTCACCCCTGACACCATGACATCAAATTGTTTTCCCTTAGTGACTGCAGTTTCACTCTCTTAACAATTCGTGTATCTATGAAGTTATAGGTAGATCCAGTGTCGAACAATGCATATACCTCCCTCTTGTTTATAGTGCCCTACAACCTGATTGTTTTGGGGGCATCCACCCCTAAAATGGCCTCCAACGACATTGTAGGATGCAAGCTCTGGTTGGGCTCTGCATGAATGCTATATAGGTCACTCTCCAACTGGGGTTCAGCTTCAACAGCTTGTCCCTCCTGCATTCCTTCTTCCCAAGGCTTTCTGGTGTCAATTCACCCTCAATTTGCATAAGAGACCTCCCTTTGCACCTATGGCCTCGCACCCACTTCTCATCACACCAGAAGCATAAATTCTTAGCTCTTTTCTCAGCGAGCATTTGGTAAAATTGTGTTTGCTTGGGATTTTCAGTTGCAAGGTTTTTACCTCCACATGCAGGATTGAGTTTTATACCTGCAGGGTTATACTTCCCTCCTTGGACATATCCCACGATCCCCTGCTTAGGAGAAGGGGGTACTACCTTGGCTGCCTTCCATTGGAGTGAAAGAATGGTCTCCCTCGCCTGAGCTTCTTTGTAGGCTGCGGTAACTGTGAGGGGATGTTTGAGGATGACTTCTTGTTGAATCTCTTCTTTTAACCCCGATATAAAGCAATCAACTAACACCGGCATCGTAAGTGGCCTGCTCAAATGGCTGTATTTAATGAACTCTTTATGGAACTCCTGCACACACTACTCGTTTGGCTCAGCTTGAGTAAAGTGGTGGTGAGATTCAGCAACTTGTAGGCCCAAACTGATTCATCATCTCCCTCTTCAAAGTATCCCATCGCACCTCCATCCCATATTGCCTCTTAAACCACCTCCACCAAACTAACGCTTCATCTCTCAGATAATAGACAACAAAGTCTACTTGATGCCTTTCATCTATTGTTTGGGTGTCAAAGTGGTATTCTTGCTGGACAAACCAGTTACCCACATCGCCTTCACCATCAAATGTAGGGATTTCTAGTTTAGTGTGCCTAGGAAAAAAATAGATAGTGCCTATCATACTCTTCCTCTTATCTTCTTCCCCAACGCCTATCATCGAACTCATTTCATCGTCTTCCTGGGCTCATTGGTTGAAAGGGAATTAAGGGCGGAGAAGGAGGTTTAAGAGGATCCATGGCCCCCCTCATCGGAGTATTCCCAGATCTAGGGGTGTTCTCTCAACCAAGGGTACTAACCTTTGTAGCAAAGCTTGAATCTCACCCACCTGGGTTTTCACCGAGGTGTTCTGGGTTTGGATCCATTGATCTAGGTTTGCATCTGGGTGTTTTGGGTTTGAACAGCGGTAGCGAAGCTCTCCAACTCCAGCTCAATCTCGTCCATCCTTTGACCCATATCGGTAGACTGTTGAGGATCAATACCCTTGGGGGTAGATCCTCGCGTCGACGGGCCCTGAGATCCAAGTCCAGACCGAGGTCTAGACTCAAGGATCAGCTAGCTCTCGATGGGGTTCCCAATCATCGTCGTCATAGCTGTAGGCTCTGATACCATTGATGTAATTCCTTGACCTACAGACACTTGATCTCGGCTTGGGTTTGATCGAGTGTTCACCGGAGCCATCATATCCATTAAAGAAAACAGGAATCAACTAGAACAATAACAAAAGCAGAGAAAACTTGGAAAGCAAGGAAAAGTAAACAAAAAGCAAGGGAAATAGGAATAAACTCAGATTTGATTCTTCATAGCCACAGACGATTACAATAGAGAGCCATATATAGCTCAGGGTTGAAACACGGGCATTGCGCGTGCTGAAAATAGTAAGAACTAGCTCACAGCACTACTGAACTTCCCACTTATGCTTTCTTCCACTCATAGGCGCCACGTGGCACGTGTGCCGCCGGTGAAGCTAAAGCAGATGGTTTAAGATACAAAATGGCTGCTTATTATGCATAAAAACCCACAAAAGAAATAAAATCCCCCAGGGACTGATACGAAAGACGCTAGGGACTGATACACAGTTTTTCTCTTGAGTTGCAACTTTTAGATAACTGTATCATAAAGAACCTTTCCAGCTTGACCATCAATCAGCGTCTTCCTGTTACAAAGTATCATTTTCCTTTGGTTTCATTGTGGGGTATAGCATGGCTCTCTCAAATCCTTCCAAACTTCCTTTATGTCAGGGTTTAGGTTACGGTTGGATCGGGATCTGGTCATCGTTGAGGGCGATAAAGCTAGGGTTGAAGATGAAGAGAACTGGGGAAGGAATGTAGATGATTTTTATTTATAACTTTGCAAGGAAATTACAGGTCACTATAAGTAGCGGAGGTTAGAGGTGGTTTTGCTACAGGACAAAATCGGAAGCACGTGTATAGCACACTTTAACCTCTTCCAGCCATCTACCCATTCAATTACAAAAGCGTGTGTATCGCACGTAAAAAAAGATACCTCAGAACACAGTGCAGCTTCAAGAACAGATACCTCAAAACAGATATCACACGTAAAAAGCGTGCATATTGTATTGTAACTTGCTTGTAGGGCTACAGCTTCAAGAACACAGTGTCTCCTACCTCAAATTCCCTCTCTATCCTCCTCTTATCTGCAAACATTTTCATACGATGTTGAGTGACTGTCAAATTATCCTTCAATAACTGTAACACTTCATCCCTAGATAATAACCCATCTTCTACTGCCTGTACTGCTGTTGTTCCTTGCATATAGCACAGCAATGTTACATGCCAATTAGTATTGTACCAGAACTCCGCCCATCCCAAGAACTTACTCCACTCTCCAGGCTTTTGTCCACTCAAACACTGCAGATACAGTTCCAAAGCTTTGTTTACAATTTCCATTTGCCGATCACTCTGAGGGTGGTATGCGGTTGAATGTCGCAGCCTGCATTGCTGAAGAGAAAATAATTATTTCTAAAATTTACTCATGAATATGGGGTCTCTATCACTCACGATGCTACGTGGCATGCCATGAAGACGATACACTTGATCAACGAATATTTGCACTATCGACTCCACAGTATAGGGATGTGAGATGCCTATGAAATGAGCGTATTTCATCAAACGATCCACTACCACCAATATAGAATTTTTCCCCCTGCTTTTGGGTAATCCTTCGATGAAATCCATGGAGATGTCTTCCCAAATTCGCTCAGGAATTGGAAGAGGATTTAGCAACCCTGCTAGTAGCAAAGTCTCATGCTTGTTTCTTTGACAAACCAAGCACTCCCTGATTCCCGTCTTCACATCTCTAGTGATTCCTTCCCAAATGAAAGTTCTTTTGATTCGGTACAAGGTCTTATGGAATACAGAATGCCTCCCAGTGTTTGAGGCATGGTGATCAAGAAAGATCAACTTCTTCACTTCGGCAGTGGGGCTAATAAGAATTTTTCCCTTATAATACCACAGACCCCCCAAGAATTCATAGTCATTGGTGTCAAGTTCTCCTAACCCTTTCCTTTCCCTTAGTTTATGAAAATAAAGGTCTTGTACCACCATATTTTTAATTTCATTAATCCAATGAGGCAGGACCACTGAAATCTCAAAGCAAGTATCTAGATCTCCCTTCCTTTTTGATAGACTATCTGCAACTGAATTGAGTACCCCTTTCTTATATTCAACCGTGAATGTGAAACCAAGCAACTTCCACAACCATTTCTCTTGAATTTTTGTGTGGATCTTCTGATCAAGGATGTACTTGATGCTCTGTTGGTCTGTGCGAATCACAAATCCACTTCCCAAAAGATACTGCCTCCACTATTTGATTGCTTGCAAGATTTCCATTACTTCCTTCTCATATGTGGATAATGTCAAATTCCTTCCCTTCAGAGCCTTACTCATATAGGCAATAGGGTGGAAGTCTTGCATTAATACTGCACCTATGCCTTCCTTTGAAGCATCTGTTTCCAATAAAATTTTTTTTGGAAAAATCAGGAGCTTGCAAAACTGGTGTTGAGGTCAGAGCAGCCTTTAGATTTTTAAAAGCTTGAGTAGCCATCACGACCACTTGAAAGCATTTTTCTTCAGAAGTTGAGTGAGGGGTGCCACAATGCTACCATAGTCCTTCACAAACCTGCGATAATACCTTGTGAGACCAAGAAATCCTCTAAATTCCTTGATATTACTTGGCTCTGGCCATTCTTCTACTACTTTAATCTTATGGGGGTCGACAAAAATTCCCTTTTCACTGATAATGTGTCCCAAATAACCCACTGATGTCTGACCAAAACTACATTTACTGGCTTTTGCAAGTAGCTGATTATCTCTTAACACTGTGAGAACTTGTGCTAGATGCTGCAGGTGACTCTCCCACGTAGGACTGTAGATTAAGATGTAATCGAAGAAGACAAGAACAAAGCGTATGAGATAATCACTGAAGATTATGTTCATGAGATTTTGGAATGTGGCAGGTGCATTAGTAAGGCCGAACGGCATCACAACAAATTCAAAGTGCCCATGGTGAGTTCTAAGCAGTTTTCGGAATATCATCACTGTTAACTCTGATATGGTGGTATCCAGATCGTAAATCAATCTTGGAGAAATATTTAGCCCCATTCAATTTATCCAATAGCTCATCTATAATAGGGATAGGGAATTTAGCCTTGATAGTTTGGTTGTTGAGGGCTTGATAATCTACACACATTCGCCAACTTCTGTCTGCCTTCTTGATCAGTATCATAGGGGAAGAGTAGGGGCCACTATTGGGTCTAATGAATCCTGAAGTGAGCATTTCTTTGACTTTTTTTCAATCTCTGTTTTGTGGAAATGGGGATGTTTATAAGGCCTCAAGCAGACTGGTTTCTGACCATCAAGTAAAGGGATTTTATGATCGACACTTCTATGTGGGGATAAGCTCATCTCTTCAGAGAACACTTCTGGAAAATGTTGTAGGATGTTGTTGATGTCAGTTGAAAAATTTTCTTCATTTCTTCTTTCCTCTCCCACCATATCTTGTACTTGTATCATATATGCCTGGCAAACACAATTCTTATACACCCCAATTCTGAAGCTTCCATCATTTGTAGCTGTGGATTCACCAAGCCCTGTAGTCTCTTCATCACTCCTGCCACATTAAAGTCCATGGTCATCACTCTAAAATCCATAGTGATCGGCCCCAATGTACGCAGCCAATGAGCTCCCAAAACCATTTGTGATGGTCCTAAGGGTAACATCAGCAATTTAGCTTGTAGATTCACTCCTTGGACTAAGAAATTCACATTCTCCACCTTTCCCTCACTGTGCATAATTTGACCATTAGCAACCATAACATTATACCTGAGCTCCTTGTTAATCTGCAGATTGGCCTTCACAGCTGTGTGGGGGTCGAGGTAATTATGAGTAGAGCCAGTATCAATCAAAATGTTCACCTCCTTGCCGTTGATTCTTCCTTTCACTCTCATGGTTTGGAGGTAGACTTGTGTCCCTACTAATGCTTGGAGAGATATCTCTGGTTGTTGTGTGCTCTGGCTGGAAGGTGGAGGGCAATTGTAGGTCTGTAAGGAGTTGTGGGAGGAGGGTGTGAGTAAATGGGAGGCAGGAGGGGTAACTAGAGAATGTTCCTCTGCATTGACTGCATCAAAATAAACATCTTCACCTTCTTCTTTCTCTAAGCATTCGAGGTAATAAAATTTTTGGGTCTTGCAGGTGTGGCCCTGTGTGTATTTTTCGTCACAACTGAAACACAGCCCTCTTGCTCTCCTGTCCCTCATCTCTTGGACATTTAGCCTTCTAGGTATAAAATTTGTGGTAGGAGCTGTGGGTGTTTTCGGAATTGGAGCTACTGCAGGAACATGAGTAAAGGGCATTGGCTTAGGCAGGAATGGTCCCCGATAGTTCTTCTTTAGGCATGCAATCTTTTCTTCGAATCCCCTAGCTAGTCCCATAGCTTCATTCACATTCTTAGGTTTTTGCGACTTGACATCCCACCTTATTTCGTCCCTTAATCCACTGATGAATGTACTCAAGTAATGGTTTTCAGTCCAATCCTCCACAAAATTGGAGAGGCGATCAAATTCATGAATGTAAGGCTCTAGTTCCCCATTCTGTTGCCGTTTGGACAACATACCACTGTAGTCTTGAAATTCCGTAGGACCAAACCTAGTGAGCAGCTCCTCCAAGAATTGAGGCCAAGTTATATCATGGATTTTTGGTTTAATGTGTCTACGAAACCATTGAGCCGCTCTTCCCCTCAAATTAAGCAACGCGTATTTTAGTTTCTGCACATCAAGGACCTCATAAAACACCAAGAATTGCTCCACTCCACAGATCCATTCTGTCAGATCTCCCTCTTGGAAAATTAGAAATTCCACTTTAAAAGGAGTTCTAAATAAACCCCCACCTTCATTCTATCCGGTTGCAGTAGGAAATTGATTGTTGGGATTGATTACCTCTCTGTTGACTCTGTGGTGGGAGGATTCGGGAGTAGGGGTGGATTTGACGGTCGTGGTGAAGACTGCTGCATCATCGCCAGCATCGCATCCAGTCTAGCATTCATTCGTGCTTCCATCGCAAAGAAACGATCGCCAATACCTTCTGCTACCGCTTCCACTCTTTCAGTGAGGTATCCGCTCTGTAGTTGTGTAATACCCTAAACTTTCATTTTAATAAAATTATTATTTTCACGTGTGGTGCACGTGCAATTTTAATATGTATCTTATTTTATTCTTATATGAGATCTCATTTTTTTTTGAATGAACAAATATTTTATTTCTCTAAAAGCTTACTTCTAAAGCCCAAAAACACTATTTATTTAGTTAGTCCACTTTAACTAATTTTAGATTTGGTTGTCTTGGCCCACAACCTAAGCCCATTATTATATGAAACTCACAATTTAATTAATCAATTGAAGGGCTCACATTTGTCATGTAGAGACAAGTAGTGATCAAATTGATTCATTAAAATTGTACATTTTTATATAGGGACTAGGTGGCACGTGCGAAGTGTGCAATGCACACCATTCTTGGTGGCCAGGTTGTGTTGAATGAGGGAGAAGTGGGTTTGTGCTCATGGGTAGTTATTTGAGTGTGTGGGTAGTTACTATAACTCCTACTCTCATCCTAACCCTCTATTCTATAACCATCTACTAAATCCTAGCCTTCCATTTCACCCAAAGACTGGGTATAAATACCCCTTCACTTACTTGTAATCTACACTAAAATCCATTTAAGAGAAGAAAATATTTTTTAGAGAGTGAGAGTAGTGTTCCGGTAGAGGCCGGTCATCAATACAGAGGGAATTCTCGGTTTGGCAAGGAGCAAGGAGGAGAAGGCATACTATCGCGTTAGGAGGCTTTACGGGATTTCGTTATTTCTTCAAAAAGGTGGGTGTTTCTCATGACTTCTAAAATAGAAATCATGTTAGGATTTGAGTTTGATTTGTTATTGCGTATGTGTATACTGAAGTGATAGAATGATTGTTATATTGAAATCTTTCGTGCTATACATAATGTGGAAAATGTGAATGAATGAAAAAGGACTAAAGACATTTAGAGAAACTGTAGATTTCCTGTACAATCGACCGATCATGTTGACAGTCGACTGGTATGATGAAATAAAATATGTACTGTTCGAAATTCCATGAAATGATGTATTTGATGTGTGCCGTTATCTTGACTTTCTTAGCATGTTAATTCAGAATTAATATTCATCTCCGTAGACAAATAATGAATAAAGGACAAATGTACGGTTAGAATTTGTATTTTTGTGAAAGAAAATACTAGGCATGTGAAATCTACATTTAATCGTAAACTATGTTATGATGCTGGTAAATGGATAAGAGTCCCATGTTTATGTTGACATTGAACATACTGTAGTTGAATAAAATGTTGTGTGCTAATTGAAGAACAGAAGGAAGAGATATTCCTTAATTCGAAATTAACTTTGATCAGTCGACCGAATGTATGTAGCGGTCGACTGTGCTGTACATTAAAAGTTTCAATTTGAACTCTACAGAACAGCCGACTGGTTCGAATGACAGTCGACTCCCCCGTAAATTATAATTAAAATTTGAACGCTGCGGAACAGCCGACTGGCCATGTACAACAGTCGACTCTTCCGAGCAGTTTATTGAAGAACTTTCCTTGGCTGAACGAGTCGACTGAGTATGCTCTAAGTCGACTGTCCAGATCACTTTTGATGTCTTAGAAGTCTAATATTTGCTTTATGGTAAAGATAATGAATCTACTATCGTGAATGATTATTTGTTGTGACAATTTAGAAGCAGTAAATTCCATTTGTCTTCGCATGAATGTATGCATGAAATGAAGTAAATCATTCTATTGAATTTATGAAAGTTGTATGATTGTGAAAGTGATGAACATTAAAAGGAAAATCTATTGTGATTATGAAAAATGAACTATTGGGTTTGAAAGGCTCAATTCTGGTGATTGTGAATTGAAATTGAAACTAAAGAGTAGCTAAGTCTCCCACCGAAAATTGGAAAGAAATGAATTGAAATTGAATTTGAAATAAAAGACCAAGGTTGGGTCATGTTGAATGAATGATTAAGTCCGGTATTGTGGAGAGGCTGACTCTAAAGCTTTGATTTTGTTCATGATTCTAATAAAATAAGGACTAGATACATAGTGGAGATGTGATGAAAGTAAGAGAAAAACACGAGTATGAGGGCCATCGGATTGGCGGTGTGAGAGTGATTCACAGGCTGCTTGCTTGATGCGTCAAGTCATGGCGTGGGCACTACTCCAGAATTATCGTCCCGGTGGCGACGCTTGTGGGGTGTTTGAGTGGCTATGGGTGGTGCCATTGTTCCATGGCGGAGGCTGAATTGTCCATAGGTTGCCTGCTCGATGCGTCATGTCAGTGCATGGGATTCCCCTCCAGGCTGCCTGGATATGGGCTCGTAGATCATAGAACATCTAAGATACTTACTGTAGTTACCGTAGTAGAGTAAGTCATGGCGAGGGATTGAACCCTATGAAATGAAGTACGATTAAGGGCTTGCCCTCGGACCTATGTAGTATGGGATGCATAGAATCCGAACAAGTGTGCATTAGTGTCATATAATATAATAATTGCATTAAGGATTAAGTGCACAATCACAACATGACATCAACAGGATAGTCCCTTTTAGTTTTGTTTGTGAAAAAGTTTGTGATTTGTTAAGAAATGAGAATCGTTATACTATTTCTGGCATAGAGAGGATGGCCATGTGTAATTTTCATCGGTTGAATAAACTGACGTACCCACAGTTTTGCATGCAGGATAAATGGCTTGATAAAGATTAAAGGAGAACCGATACTTAAAGATTATTTATTGATGCATCTTTGTATAATGTTGTAAATCGTTTTTGCTGTTATTACATGTAAATTATTTGTGATAAATGCTTCCGCTGTAAAATGTAAAGTGTGAAATCTCATGTAACTCTGATGTAAAGTGAAAAGTTTTATTTCCTTGTGAAATTGTACTGAATGAAGTGTAAAGATCCTGTGGAATCTCGAATTCAGTGTATTTTGGAGTTCGGGGTGTTACAGAGTGGTATCAGAGCCACGCTTCACACTGGTACAAATTTATAAGGAACGACACACTAGAAGTGGACATTAGAGTGTGTGTTGAGTCTAGAGATTTAAATGTAAGTTATTTACATTTGTGTTGCTCTATGACTTATGCTTCTTCTTTCCTATTTCTAAGATGGCTGATCACTTTGACCCGGCTGGCAATGACAATTGGCATATTATCGAGGAAGAGTACTATCCTGGACAAGCAGATCCCGAGGAAGAGTACCACCCAGGGCAAGCAGATTCTGACGAAGAGGAATGGCCTGAGTCCCGAGAGATTACCCCACCTCCAGACACGTCTGATGACTCTTCTTTCGACGAAGAAGAAGAACCAGTTTTGAATAGTCTTGTTGCGTCTCTTCAGAGGCAGGTCGAAACACTGCGGGAGAGAGTTGAATTATTGGAGGCTCAGTTGGCCAAGCGCAAGGACGACTTTTCAGTTCTCAATCATCGTGTTTGGGAACTCGAGAAGAGGAAGAATCTGACCGATGTGCTGAAGGAAGAAGTTGATGAACTACGGGGAGAACTTCGTGAAGCGAAGAGGAACCGTAGGAGTTAGACTATTGTAGCTTCTACTGTTTTCATTCTGATGTCAAGAAATGTTTTTCAATTTGAATGTATAAAGTTTGGAATTCATTGAAATGCAAGTTGATTTAAAATTCATGTCTTATACTTCGAATTTAATGGATCTTTTGCATCAGAATATGGCTAGAAGAGGAGCTAGAAACGGTGAAGGTCTGGATCTGGAAACGGAACTTGCGAGGGTCTATCAGACACTTAACACCGTGGCCATGAATCAGATGCAAGGAAGGGGGCCTGTGAATCCGGTGCCCGAAGCAATTAAACTAGTGGAATCGTTCAAACGAATGAAACCACCTGTATTCGAAGGAAAGTCGGACCCTGATGTGGCTGACAACTGGATTCGTCAGGTAGAGACTATCTTCGAAGTGCTGGAGACCCCGGAAGGCAGCAAGGTGAAGTTGGCGACTCTGCAGCTCGTGAAGGATGCAGCTGTTTGGTGGCAGTCGATGAAGCGGACTATGGGAGGTATAGTTCTTGGCTGGGAGGAATTTTTGGAAGAATTCCGCAGTCACTATTTCCCCTCCGATGTCCAGGAGAAGAAGGCCATGGAGTTTCTGTCACTACAGCAAGGTGGCATGTCAGTTAGAGAGTACGAGACCAAGTTTACTCAGCTCTCTAGGTATGCTCCTGAGTTAGTGATGGATGAGGCGAAGAAGGCTCGTAAGTTCGAGCATGGATTGAGGCCAAGCTTGAGGTCCCGGATGATACCTCTCGGTATCAGGAGGTTTGACAAGCTAGTCAAACGAGTAGCAGCCACGGAGGCAGATATGGAGCATTTCCACACTGTTCAGAGTAGGATGAACAACTGGAACATTGGAAAGAGGTCCGCAGCTACTGGGAATACCAGGGGACAACCATCAGCCCAAAGGTTCAAACCAACGGGAGCAAATGCTATCAACATAGATGGGAGACCCAGAAACAATTGGGTGAGACCTCCTATGGTGACTTGTTTCAATTGTGGGGAAACAGGTCATTACCGATCCCAGTGCCCGAAGCTGCAGGATGTTGTTCAGAAGGGACCAACTTAGCAGGCTGGGAAAAGACCGTACCAATCAGGGCGAGTATTTGCCTTGACTGAAGCTGATGCCGATGAAGTAGATCATGTCATCACTGGTACGAGGGTAGATGTTTAGAGGTTCATGTTGTTTTCTTTTCCTGCTTATTTAGTGAACTATTGCGTAATATGTATGTATTATGTAACAGGAGAACTTTATTTGAATGGAATGAAAGCTATTGTTCTGTTCGATACTGGATCCTCTCATACTTTTGTGTCTCCTAAATTTGCTAAGGTGTTGGGAGTTGAACCAAAGATTTTTCCAGGCAAGATTTTAGCAGTAGCTACTCCATCAGGGGAGACTCTAACCACTGATCGGTACTATGCTGACTGTGAGATTGTGATTGGTGATCGAATCTTTGGGATCGATCTGATCGAACTGAATGTCTTGGAAGTTGATGTTATCATTGGCATTGATTGGATGTCGGTGTACAGTGCAAGCATCGAGTGCAAGACCAAGATGGTAACAGTGAAGGCTCCAGGTGGACCTGAAATCACTTTTCAAGGGAAGAGGAGATGTTCTAGGCTGGTGGCAGCTATCCACAAGGAAGAGATTCCTGTGGAAGTGCAAAGGATTCTTGTGGTTCGGGACTATCCGACTGTGTTCTTGGATGATTTTCCTGGGTTACCCCCGCACCGTGATGTAGAGTTCAGCATCACTGTTCAACTAGGGAGCGCACCCATTTCTAAGGCACCGTATAGGATGGCTCCGGTGGAGCAGGATGAGATCAAACGGCAGATTGAGGAACTGTTGGAGAAAGGCCTTATTCAACCTTGTGTGTCACCTTGCAGAGCACCAGTGCTTTTGGTAAAGAAGAAGGATGGTTCGATGAGGATGTGTATCGATTACCGAGAGCTGAATAAGGTCACTGTTCAGAATAAGTATCCTATTTCCCGAATTGATGACTTGTTCGATCATCTACAAGAAGCAGCTGTTTTCTCCAAAATAGATCTTCGATCAGGATATCACCAAGTTCGAGTGAAAGCTGAAGATGTGCATAAAACTGCGTTTAGAACTCGACACGGGCATTATGAATTCTTAGTTATGCCGTTTGGAGTGACGTATGCACCCGCAATCTTCATGGACATGATGAACATAGTTCTAAGGCCGTTCATTGATTCCTTCATCGTGGTGTTTATCGACGATATTCTCGTGTACTCCAAATTAGAGGAGGATCACACTGAGCATCTAGCAGCAGTTTTGAGGAAGCTTCGAGAGCAGGAGTTGTATGCCAGGCTATCCAAGTGCGATTTCTGTAAATCTTAAGTGGCATTCCTAGGTCACATCCTTTCTAAGGAGGGAGTGGCAACTGATCCTCAGAAGATCGAGGCAGTGAGAGATTGGGCAAGGCCTACTACAGTGAAAAAAGTCAGGAGTTTTCTTGGATTAACTGGATATTACAGGAGATTTATCTAGGGCTACGCTCAGATAGCTGTGCCGCTCACTGGTCTGACCAAGAAGAATGTGAACTTCAAGTGGACTGAGCAATGTGAGGCAAGCTTTCAGGAGTTGAAAGAGAAACTGACTACTGCACCTATTTTGGCTTTGCCTAGAGCAGGTGTTGAGTATGATGTTTACAGCGATGCTTCATATCGTGGGCTTGGTTGTGTCTTAATGCAAGAAGAAAAAATGATCGCGTATGGGTCTAGGCAACTAAGACCGCATGAGAAGAATTATCCGACTCATGATCTGGAGTTGGCCGTAATTATTTTTGCTTTAAAGCAATGGAGACATTATGTGTATGGTGAGAAATTGAACATGTACACGGACCACAAAAGCTTGAAGTACATATACCAGCAGAAGGATCTGAATTTGAGGCAGCGGAGATGGCTGGAGGTACTTGAGGACATTCGTCCGGAGATTAAGTATCACTCGGGGAAGGCTAATGTTGTTGCTGATGCACTTAGCCGCAAGAGCAGTCTGGCAAGTTTGATTACAACTCAGTGGCAGTTGGCAGAGGAATTGGATCGGGCTGGCATTGAAGTTGTTCAGCATGACTTGGGAGCATCTTTAGCTCAGTTGAGGCTTCAGCCGACACTGAACAAAAGGATTATTTCTAGTCAGAAGGTTGATGCAGAGTTTCAGAAGGTGTTGGAGCAGGTTGGTGCTGGCAAGTTGCCCGGATTTCAAATCAGGAATGGAGTGCTGTGGTTTGGAGAGGCTGTGTGTTTCGGATCAGGCGGACCTGAAAGAGAGTATTCTTCAGGAGGCGCACGCTACTCTTTTGTCTATACATCCTGGAAGTACCAAGATGTATAGGGACATTAAGCAGCATTTCTGGTGGTCAGGTTTGAAGCGGGATGTGGCTGAATTTGTGTCGAAGTGTGAGGTTTGTCAACAAGTCAAAGCCGAGAATCAGAAAATTGAAGGTCTATTGCAACCGTTACCTATTCCGGAATGGAAGTGGGATAACATCAGTATGGATTTCATTACGGGTTTACCCAAGAGTTCTAAGGGCAATGATGCGATTTGGGTTATAGTCGATCGACTAACCAAGTCCGCTCACTTTTTGGCAATGAAACTTACTGCTTCGATGGACAAGTTAGCTGAGTTGTATGTTGGCGAGATTGTCATGCTTCATGGCATTCCGTTGACTATTGTGTCTGATCGAGATGCGCGGTTTACTTCGCATTTTTGGAAGAGTCTTCAGACAGCTTTGGGTACCAAGACAAATTTCAGCACTGCTTTTCATCCCCAGACCGATGGGCAGACCGAGAGAGTCAACCGTATTCTTGAGGATATGCTTCGGTGTTGTGTACTAGACCTTGGAGGCAGTTGGGAAAGGCATTTACCTTTGGTAGTGTTTGCCTACAACAACAGTTTTCAGACTAGCATCGGGATGGCACCGTACGAAGCTTTGTATGGCAGGAAGTGTAGGACGCCTGTTTGTTGGTTCGAAGTTGGGGAGCGTCAGATGTTTGGACCTGAGATTGTTCAGCAGACCTCTGAAAAGATTGATCTGATCAGGAAGAGGTTGGTGGAAGCTCAGAGCAGGCAGAAGAGCTATGCAGACAACCGGAGAAGGGACCTTGAGTTTGAGGTTGGTGACTTTGTCTTTCTAAAAGTATCGCCCAGTAAAGGCGTGATCCGTTTCGGCAAGAGTGGGAAGTTAGCCCCGAGGTTTATAGGCCCGTACAAGATATTGAAAAGGATCGGGAAAACTACTTACCGGCTCGAGCTACCGGAAGAGTTATCTCAGGTGCACAATGTCTTTCATGTGTCTATGCTGAGAGGTTATATTCTAGATCCGAGTCATCATTTACTTGAAGTGCTGGAAGGTTTGCAGTTGGATCTGAATTACATCGAGTCTCCTATCGAGATTGTTGATCGTCGGGAGAAAGTCTTGAGGAATAAGACGATACCGATGGTCAAGGTAGTCTGGAGATACCATTTGGTTGAAGAGGCTACTTGGGAGTCTGAGGAGAGGATGTTGAGAGATCATCCCAAGCTTTTTGTTTGATTTGTATTTTTGTATTTCCTTGTGCTTGTTTTTTTTTTCTTTTTGTTTCTCTCGCTCTTGACTGTAGTTCCGGGGACGGAACTATTCTAAGGAGGGAGTGTTGTAATATCCTAAACTTTCATTTTAATAAAGTTATTATTTTCACGTGTGGTGCACGTGCAATTTTAATATGTATCTTATTTTATTCTTATATGAGATATCATTTTTTTTTTGAATGAACAAATATTTTATTTCTCTAAAAGCTTACTTCTAAAGCCCAAAAACACTATTTATTTAGTTAGCCCACTTTAACTAATTTTAGATTTGGTTGTCTTGGCCCACAACCTAAGCCCATTATTATATGAAACTCACAATTTAATTAATCAATTGAAGGGCTCACATTTGTCATGTAGAGACAAGTAGTGATCAAATTGATTCATTAAAATTGTACATTTTTATATAGGGACTAGGTGGCACGTGCGAAGCACGTGGTGTGCAATGCACACCATTCTTGGTGGCCGGGTTGTGTTGAATGAGGGAGAAGTGGGTTTGTGCTCATGGGTAGTTATTTGAGTGTGTGGGTAGTTACTATAACTCCTACTCTCATCCTAACCCTCCATTCTATAACCATCTACTAAATCCTAGCCTTCCATTCACCCAAAGACTGGGTATAAATATCCCCACACTTACTTGTAATCTACACTAAAATCCATTTAAGAGAAGAAAATATTTTTTAGAGAGTGAGAGTAGTGTTCCGGTGGAGGCCGGTCATCAATACAGAGGGAATTCTCGGTTTGGCAAGGAGCAAGGAGGAGAAGGCATACTATCGCGTTAGGAGGCTTTACGGGATTTCGTTATTTCTTCAAAAAGGTGGGTGTTTCTCATGACTTCTAAAATAGAAATCATGTTAGGATTTGAGTTTGATTTGTTATTGCGTATGTGTATACTGAAGATATAGAATGATTGTTATATTGAAATCTTTCGTGCTATACATAATGTGAAAAATGTGAATGAATGAAAAAGGACTAAAGACATTTAGAGAAACTGTAGATTTCCTGTACAGTCGACCGATCATGTTGACAGTCGACTGGTATGATGAAATAAAATATGTACAGTTCGAAATTCCATGAAATGATGTATTTGATGTGTGTCGTTATCTTGACTTTCTTAGCATGTTAATTCGGAATTAATATTCATCTCCGTAGACTAATAATGAATAAAGGACAAATGTACGGTTAGAATTTGTATTTTTGTGAAAGAAAATACTAGGCATGTGAAATCTACATTTAATCGTAAACTATGTTATGGTGCTGGTAAATGGATAAGAATCCCATGTTTATGTTGACATTGAACATACTGTAGTTGAATAAAATGTTGTGTGCTAATTGAAGAGCAGAAGGAAGAGATATTCCTTAATTCGAAATTAACTTTGATCAGTCGACCGAATGTATGTAGCGGTCGACTGTGCTGTACATTAAAAGTTTCAATTTGAACTCTACAGAACAGCCGACTGGTTCGAATGACAGTCGACTCCCCCGTAAATTATAATTAAAATTTGAACGCTGCGGAACAGCCGACTGGCCATGTACAACAGTCGACTCTTCCGAGCAGTTTATTGAAGAACTTTCCTTGGCTGAACGAGTCGACTGAGTATGCTCTAAGTCGACTGTCCAGATCACTTTTGATGTCTTAGAAGTCTAATATCTGCTTTATGGTAAAGATAATGAATCTACTATCGTGAATGATTATTTGTTGTGACAATTTAGAAGCAGTAAATTCCATTTGTCTTCGCATGAATGTATGCATGAAATGAAGTAAATCATTCTATTGAATTTATGAAAGTTGTATGATTGTGAAAGTGATGAACATTAAAAGGAAAATCTATTGTGATTATGAAAAATGAACTATTGGGTTTGAAAGGCTCAATTCTGGTGATTGTGAATTGAAATTGAAACTAAAGAGTAGCTAAGTCTCCCACCGAAAATTGGAAAGAAATGAATTGAAATTGAATTTGAAATAAAAGACCAAGGTTGGGTCATGTTGAATGAATGATTAAGTCCGGTATTGTGGAGAGGCTGACTCTAAAGCTTTGATTTTGTTCATGATTCTAATAAAATAAGGACTAGATACATAGTGGAGATGTGATGAAAGTAAGAGAAAAATACGAGTATGAGGGCCATCGGATTGGCGGTGTGAGAGTGATTCACAGGCTGCTTGCTTGATGCGTCAAGTCATGGCGTGGGCACTACTCCAGAATTATCGTCCCGGTGGCGACGCTTGTGGGGTGTTTGAGTGGCTATGGGTGGTGCCATTGTTCCATGGCGGAGGCTGAATTGTCCATAGGTTGCCTGCTCGATGCGTCATGTCAGTGCATGGGATTCCCCTCCAGGCTGCCTGGATATGGGCTCGTAGATCATAGAACATCTAAGATACTTACTGTAGTTACCGTAGTAGAGTAAGTCATGGCGAGGGATTGAACCCTATGAAATGAAGTACGATTAAGGGCTTGCCCTCGGACCTATGTAGTATGGGATGCATAGAATCCGAACAAGTGCGCATTAGTGTCATATAATATAATAATTGCATTAAGGATTAAGTGCACAATCATAACACAACATCAACATGATAGTCCCTTTTAGTTTTATTTGTGAAAAAGTTTGTGATTTGTTAAGAAATGAGAATCGTTATACTATTTCTGGCATTGAGAGGATGGCCATGTATAATTTTCATCGGTTGAATAAACTGACGTACCCACAGTTTTGCATGCAGGATAAATGGCTTGATAAAGATTAAAGGAGAACCGATACTTAAAGATTATTTATTGATGCATCTTTGTATAATGTTGTAAATCGTTTCCGCTGTTATTATATGTAAATTATTTGTGATATATGCTTCCGCTGTAAAATGTAAAGTGTGAAATCTCATGTAAATCTGATGTAAAGTGAAAAGTTTTATTTCCTTGTGAAATTGTACCGAATGAAGTGTAAAGATCCTGTGGAATCTCGAATTCAGTGTATTTTGGAGTTCTGGGTGTTACAAGTTGGACCTCTGCCATTTGACTCTTGAGGTTCGCCACACCCCCTTCCATCACTGTACTCCCTTCATCACGACCATCACCGTCGGTATACCCTGGCTCTGATACTAGGTTGTCAGGGTTTGGGTTGCGGTTGGATTGGGATCTGGTCATCGTTGAGGGCGATAGAGCTAGGGTTGAAGATGAAGAGAATTGGGGAAGGTATGTAGACGATTTTATTGACAACTTTGCAGGGAAATTACAGCTCACTATAAGCAACGGAGGTTAGAGGCGGTTTTGCTATAGGACAAAACTGGAAGCACGTGTATAGTGCACTTTAACCTCTTCCCGCCATCTACCCATTCAATTACAAAAGCATGTGTATCGCATGTAAAAAACAGATAGAGCCTACTATAACTGAAACTAATCAATGGCGACTACTTCGCAGGTGCTCCTCTGACACACGGAGGCTCCAATGATCGGAATTACTTTGCCGGCATCCCTAACACTTTATTCCTCGTGAATATGACATTTTGACGAAGTTCACCTCTCACATTCTGAACCCTAAATCCAACTCCCTTTGGTTTTTAATGTGTACAGTTTTTCTCTTTTACCCCATCCAATGATTATATTCGGTGCTTACTCAAAGCAAATCCTAATACATCTAGAAGAGCTCAGTAATCCATCTTCCTAAAAAATCCTTATATAGCAGAAACAGGGTTATAGATCGAACCTTCACATCCCCACATTGGAGGGTTGATTTCGGCCATGTTCTTGGATTTTGGCTTTGATAGAATCCACTTAACAACATCGTTGTTTTCTTGCCCTACAGCCTTACACTATGAATTTAAGAGAAACGTATTCATTTAATCATAATACATACCTTCTCAATGTTCTCATATTTGAGTCTTATTGCAAAAGTGCCATCCAAGTGAAAAGTTCAGTTGCTATAATTTTGGGGTCTTGGAGCAAATCTCCTTATTCTCAATATATATATATATATATGAAGGGAAATTACATATTTGGTCCTATCCGTCCTATTACAATTTACTTTGTTTTTTTCTTTATCTTTTTTGGGCTGACTGTATTACAACTTGTTATTACACTTGAAAGCAGTAAATGATGGTTGGCCACAAGGAGCCCTAGTAAAAATTAAGGGGGAGCTGGCCAACTCAATTACTCAAGGCATAAATACAATAACAGTCTTAAAAGAGAAGATATCTTCTCTAATGAAAACTAAGTACGGTTTTTTTACACAGGAATACTTCCTGTAAGGCTAATATGATCCAGTGTTCGACGCAGCCCATACTTATTAACAGCCGCATATGCAGTTCTGAAACCTTCCCCATACGCTGAAGAGGTGTCATGTGCAATTTGATGCATGAAGAACTCTCCTAACTTCTTCTCCATACCAGAGGTTCCAGATTTCTTTGAATGTGGCATTGTTGAAGAGGAGGAAGATGAAGCATAGTTCGATGAGGAGGAGGGCATATGGGCGGATCCCGGAACTACCTCGGATTCAAGCCACATGTGGGAGAGAACTTGGCAGATACCTTCCTCCACCTCGGGGCTTAGAGTGCGATAGCCTAAATTTGATTAAAATGAGATTAATATTCATCAAAAATGAATAATGTAAAAGGACTTCAAAGAGTAATTGAGGGTCAAAAGAGATATGCTTTGTTCAGTACTACCGCGAACAAAAAATGTTACGGCTGTTAAAAGAAGTGTTTAAGGTCAAACTTTTTTGGGGGCCAAACAAAAGAACAACAACAAAGATGCTTTTCTCCCCCATTGGGGTCAGCTAACACACTTCACCAAAAAACTAAAAGCCCCTCTCCATGTGTGGTGGAAAAAGAATACGGCAACTCAAGTTTTGGAAGTGCAATTGGGCTATCCAAAAGTAACATCAAACATAGGCAGAGTTGGCTTTCTCAGCTAAGGTTTTTTTCCAAAAGGAAGTGTTCTTTACAGAAACTACTGGAGACAATTCTTTTCAAAAATTGATTAAATTAACTTCTACAGGAAGTGAGAAGTAGGAAAATAACCTTTTAGACGTAACCAGCCATGCATTAACTCATGGGCAAGGATAGAACCTGTTAATAACCTGCATTGACAAGCACAAATACATTATTATGTCATTTCGGTGTAAGCCTAACAAGCAGTGTCAAAGACTCAAAGTAACGAGTAGAAAAGCACTTTCATCCTTTATAGGCTCAGAACAGAAGTATCCTATTTCTCTTTTTATAAAAAACTAATACAGAATCAAGGCATAAAGTTAATTCCCAAATTTAAGGCTAGCATGCAGCATAAAGATTTACCTGGGAAGACCATAAAGAACGAGAATAGCTGTCACTTCACATCTGCGAGTAAGTTTTTGTGGATGAGTTCTCATGTCTAGAATTCGATTTCTCCCAATCCTTGGCTTCTTTTGTATCTACATTTCAGAATATACAAGGATAAGAATCAACACTCATCACTCAAAACAAAACTCAAAGAGAAAGTATCATTAAGCCTCTCATTCAACCATGATTTATGCTGTTACCCCTTTGACAGTTTTCCATATCTTTAAAACCAGAACCTTCCGAGTTATTATGAGAAATTCCTTGTTATATGAAGAAGTTTTTGAGTTCTTTAAAGAAAAAGTTCAATATGACTTTTCAGATGAAAATTCACTAAATCAAAAGTAGTGTATTCAATAATTTAAAAATAAAAACAAAAACAAAAACAAAAACAGATGGTATATATTAAAGAAGACAACACATTTTGAGGAAAAATACATCATGATGAAAAACAGTACATTTAAATGGACATTTCATGTCCAAGATACTTCTTTTAACTGTTTTCTTTCAAAGAATTGAGTTTTTGAAATATTTGGACGCAATAAGCTTGAAAGAGTACACCATAATTTAAAAAAAAAAAGAAGGTAAAATCAAGGTTTAAATTAGAGGCCTAAAAAAATTTCCCCAAACTAAAAACAAGAGGTTTAACATATGTACTTAAGTAAATGCTCATACACTGCTAACGATTTGTTCCTCTGACAAGCATAATCCCCTCGTTTCAGGCATGTGATGATGTCCCTAAAGCCACAACAATTTATAGCAAAACAAATTTAAGTAAAAGTGTTAGTTTTAGTAGAAAACTAAAATTGGTATGCCATTAATATATGAAAGAGATTCTTACATCTTTTTCTCCTTCCATGGCTTCATTGAGAGCCTGTCTCTCTACCAGAAGCATAGGGATCTGTTGATCTATTCTCATATTCATTCCTTCATAATAATCTCTGATAGAATGGTAAAGAGGCTGGCAATCACCCGTATCCATTATAGCCGAATCCAGGCATTCTAAGCATAGGCTGCGTCCATCTCCCAGTGACATGTAATTGGTACTTCTTGACTTTCACCATTACAAGAATTGTTAGTAAATACCTAGTATGAAGAATTAGCAGAAACAACATATATTATATTCGCTTAAGATGAACCACCGAGCTAATGCACCCTCTGCCCATGTGACTTATCAACTAGAACTTAATGAACAAACCTAAAAATTATTTTATTTCAAATATCTCCATTTCAACACATTTGCCAAATTTTACGAAATTCACTTGTTTCCGTTAACTACCTTCTGGACTTCTCATTCCATTAGGGATCTACTAGAGACTACTACAATCCAGCATTATATCCTTTAATTCTTAAAAGTATAACATTCCATCCATTTAAGCGTAATCACAGTAGTAATACAACATTAAAAAATATTTCCAAAATAAAAAAATAAAAAAAATACAATATTAACAAAGTGATCCTTTCAAAAGTTTAAGAAGAAAGAAACACAGAAAATGCCCAAGTATCATAACTCTTCAAGATTAACGTATGACGAGCCTGTTGGCTAGAAAATTCATCTAGGAACCTTAAATAAACAATTATATGATAATTTCCTACAGGAAAAAAAGATCAATACCTCCATTCTCTCACAACTGCAGCAACGTGGTGTGTTATCATGTTCATGTGAAGGGCAGTACTTTTGGCCCCAATAGGGATGAGCTCGATACTCAATTAAGCCAGCTCTATTTATAGGAATCTGTAACGAGAGAGAGAGAGAGAGAGAGAAAGAATGTAAGTTTAAGTAATATATATCTTAATATATGTTGATGTTTCAATTATCAATATCATGATCTCACAATAACAGTTACTAATGTTGAGAATCTTGAGATACACAATAATAATATATGTATAGTCCAAATGAATAACAATATAATTTTGAGATACACAACATAGTCAATGTTTTAAATATCCTTGATATATTTGATATATTAGGTTGGAGAGTAAACTAACACAATATGCTTATATATTTAGTGTATGTCGTTTTGGGGAATATATCTTTGATATATCAGATATCAGTTGATATATCACCCGATATTTTCTCAAAATGTGCCTATGATATATATTCAAAATGTTTTTAGTTTTATTAGTTTTATGAGTTTGAATCAAATCAAATCCAAAACCATTGTCCATACCAACCCAATTGAGCCCAATCTCTATAGAACTTGCGATATGAAAGTTAAAAAAAAAGGAAAATAGAAAGGAAAAAAAGCTCACGGCTTGCTATTTTTAAAATGATTATGACGTTTCAAAATTTTGTTACTTTGCTTTGGATTCTTATAAATTGTTCTTTTCTTTTATTTCAAATTAGATATGCCAAACTTTTGATAGTTTCTACTTCTAAATTCTATATATTCCATTTGCTTTGGTTGATTTTTTAATTTCATTATGCTATATATTAGTTCATGAATATGTATGTTTGACATCATATGATTTATTGTAAATAATTAATATGCAGTGTGTGTATAATGCGTGTGTTCATTAATTTGTTTAGTTTCATATTATTTGTGTTATTTATGTGATAAATGTAAAAAAGCAATGTATGTACTAGTGTACATGTCATGTAGATCATATCTAGGATATATTTTTCTATTGTACATAACAACCCGATATATTTAGATATCCTAATATATACCCCGATATATCCCGATATACATATAAATTCTTAGGCCGACACGACACCGATATATGACATTTATGATCATAGTAGATCTTAGTCCATCCGAAAAGGAATAATAGTTTCATCATCCATGAAAGGTTACAAATATGAGAACACACAAAACTAACTGGACGCTAGTCTGAGAAATGTGAAAAAACTGTATGTAATTTATGGATTATGCGTTCAAAAGTTGTACAAGAAGTGCCTAAGTTGCTCCAGGTTTGTGAAGTTAACCATAATAGTACAGAACATTGAACACTAAATTACAACAACCACCAAGCCTTTATACCAAAATGTCGGGGTCTGCTCTTAAACACTATATTATAAGACAAAAAAAAAGAGTCACATTGCATAAAAAGATTACATGCCATGAATTTATAACAGAAAATAAAATGAGAAGAAAACAGAAGTCCTCACAAATTGATGGCAGACATCGCACTTGGGGTGATGCAGTTCCTTATAGCATAACTTGTGGTATGGATTACTCCCTGACAAAGAAAACTGAAAATGGTACAAACATCTCAAATCTTCGTATAATATAAGGCATTTCTCTTCGTACTGTAATCCATGGAAAAAAAAAGGCTCAGGAGAACAAAATTAAGCATAAATAGAAGGTCACCTCACTCTCAGAAATCGGATGACCACAAGCATAGCACCGAAAACATTTGGGATGCCAGAAGGTCCCCATGCAGCTTAGATAATGCCCATATCCTATTTCATGTTTACAGCCTCCACAAATTCTGCAATTTACAAGGAAGTTGCCATTTTTCTGATTGAACTATGATAGAAGTGTATTATAAAAAAAAAGAGGTGAAAAAATAAATATATGTTTAACCTATATCCTCTTGGTAGATATTGTACAGGAGGGGCGTATGGCCGGAAGGAGGGAGGAGCATTCAAGCTTTCTTGAAGAGTTCTAGCTAGATCTTCGTCATCAGTTTGCCCTCTATACCCTGAAGATATATTACAGCTTTCATTTAAGCATGGTACAGAAATAAATTTAAAATATTCAAAACAGTAACAACTTTGGATTGCAGAATCCAACCATTTCGCTTCTTGGCATCCTCGGCTAAAGAAAGTGCAATCGCACGATCTAGATCCTCGTTTTCAGCTCTGGCACGATCATCCTAATCATGCAAACCTCAATAAATAATATAATGCCACTAGGAGGATAATGATTAATAGTAATCAAGCTTGCGAGTTGTATTGTTATGGATATCTGCTTCACTTGTTTATTTTAAATATACAGATACAGATACAACAGTTGTAGAGTAGACTTTCCTAGAGCATCTCTAACTACTCTCTAAAAATTGAAGATCTCCAAATTTAGAGAGTGGTTTCAATCCAGCCACTCTAAATTTGAAGATGCAAAACTCTCCAAATTTGGATAGTCTTCATAATTTTTAGAGAGTGGCCTCTAAACCACTATTCACCATGCCACATTTACAAAATTGCCATCCAAACACTATTCAACATCTTTAAAATTAGCACATTGCCATCTTAATAAATAATTGAAATTCGATTATTAATTTTAAAAATATAGTTAAAAATTTATTAATCTAATTTTCAAAATAATTATATGTTTGGAAAGATCTCGTTGAGACCTTCAAAATGAGATTAAGATTAATTTATTTAGTATTATTATAAACTTATTACTATTTTAATTAATTAAACAAATATTAGACTTGAAAATTAAACGTGGGATCTATTTAACTTGCCCAATAAGAAATTACAAGCATAAATTACAGTACTTAAATTATATTCCTTCGTTTGTCGTGCCTTTGGCATAAAGTTGAAAAAGAGCGTCCTTATCTTGGATCTTCCTATGCCAAGCAAGGAATCATTGGAATCGTTCGGCATCATCGGCCTCCAAATAAATTATTATAAAAAAAAAATTAATGTAAAATATATCCAACATTAATAATATGCATGGCTGTTTTTTGGCAAAAAAATTAAAAGGAAAAAAAATTAGAGTGTGGTTGGAGCAACCTAGGAAGCACGGACACTCTCAAATGGCCAATGTACCCCGTGTCGGGTGCCGATACTCTTTGGGTACTCCCGGGTGCATACCCAAGGAGCACCCAATTTTTTAAATGCATTTTTCACAACTTTTAGAAAATTATATTTAAATAAATGCATGGGGTCCTAGAGTAATTTCTAAAGTTTGTTGTTTACAATTATGCGCAAACACAAAACAAAACTACCCAAATATTTGATAGTTAGATTAATATTTCTTTTCTCTAAAATGCTCATAATTATAATGCATTCTTATAATTCTATGAAATGGTTGATGTTTGCATTTTTAATAAGAAAAATATTTTATATCTATAAATATAATATAAATTATTTTATATTTAACGTACCCACCAACGCACCCGTATCCTACTTTTTTGTAAAATCACATATCCCTGTACCCGTGTCGTGTCGTACCCGCACCCCGTACCCCGTACCGGTATCCGTGCTTCATAGGGAGCAACTCTCTAAAAATGACTCTATTTCGGAATATTCCTAGAATATTCCAATTTGGAGTCATTTTTAGAGTGTGGTTGGAGATGCTCTTACAAAAAAAAGTTGTAGAGTAGACTATGGAAAACATTTAAAATACATTGCCAAATACACTGAATTATCCAACATGATAAATTTGTTGAAGTATATTAAATTATACATAATGAATATCATTTTAATTATAAAAGTTGAACTAAAATATGTTAGGAATTGTGGCATCAAATACACGTAGGCACTGAGTACTTGAAGTTGGAGGAGAAAATGATGAGACAAAGAAGTAAGAGAAGACAAGAAGCGAGTAGAAGAATGCAGACTGGAGAGTTGCGGCCGACCGACCTGGAGGTGCGATCGACCGACCTAGGGGTGCTGAGAGTTCTTCGAGTGTAAAGGTCAACCAGAGGAGAGGACGGTTGACCGAACTTGGGATACAGTCGACCGGTCAGCTCTTGGGTCTGGACTTACATGTTGCGGTTGACCGACCTTGGGGGTGCGGTCGACCGACTTCGGCGGCTGATTGTTTTTGGGCTTACAAGTTTAAAGGCCCAATTGCTAAATTTGTGTTTATCTTTTAGGGTTTACTTGCGGGCTATATATATGGCCGTAAACTCTAGGATTTAGTTGATCTAATCCATAATTTGTGTAATCAAGAGGTGAGCCGTTATCATTGTTCAACTTCAAGAGAGAATTGTGCCGAGTGTTTCAAATGTGAGAGAGAGAGATTGAGAGTTGTAATCTCTTTGTAATCTTTGTATTTCTTGGAGAATATGAAGTATTGGTTATCTCTGCATATTGATTGTGTTCTTGTGAGATCTTGCATATATTGTGATGACTTGTTCTTGGTTCATCTAAGTCTTGGGAGTTCTAATTGCTTGTGGTGTGTTTTCGTTATTAGCACTACGAGTTGTTGGGTAGTTTCTCCGAAAAGTGGTATCAGAGCAGTTGGTTCGTAATGGCCGATAACAAGATGAAGATCGAGAGATTCTATGGGAGTGACTTCGTGATGTGGAAGATTCAGATGATAGCATATCTTCGTCAGAAAGATCTTAATGGTCCGTTGTTTGATGAGAAGCCGATAGGTGCAGACAAGGATACGAAGGTCTTGGCGGATTGGAATCGTTTGGATCAGAAGGCGCTAGGGCAGATTCAGTTAAGGCTGAGTAGGAAGGCGTTATTTCATATCTCGAAGGCAATGACCACAAAGGAGGCTAAGGAGATTCTCACGGATATGTATGAGAAACCGTCGGCATCTAATCAAATTCTTCATATGAAGAAATTTGTTAATATGAAGTTGAAGGAAAGGGGTTTAGTAGCAGAGCATGTGAACAATTACTGTATGGTTTACAACCAGTTGGAAGCTGCAAGTTTGAAGTTTTCAGAGAGGGGACAGTCATTGTTACTTCAATCTAATTTACCCGATAGTTATGGTACGGTGGAACAGACTATTACAGGCACTACGACAGATTCGATGACTCGACAGGATGTGGTGAGTAGCATTCTAAACGAGGAGATGAGAAGGGTGAGAAACGGGACATATCCATCATCATCTTCTAGAGATTCCGCCATGTATACTGAGAAGAGACATGGAAGATCTAAGAGCAGTTGAAGAAGAAAGAATTAGAGTAGTTCATCTGAGAATGGGTCTGATGACAGTGATGGGGGACATGTGCCTGAGTGCTGATATTGTCACAAGAAGAATCACATGATACACAGTTGCAAGGCTTATATAAAGAAGCATGAGAAACCGAAGAAAGATAACCCAAAGGAAGCTCAAGTAGGGCTTGTTGAGAATCTATGCTTATCAGCTCGGGAGGAGTTGGGCACTCAAGACTAGTGTATTGATTCAAGAGTTTCTTTTCATTGCACTCCGAGGAGAGAGATATTTGATGACTACGAGGAGAATTCTTTTGGAGATATGATCATGGAGAATGGTAACCGGTGTCCTGTATGTGGGGTTGGAGTGTTGTCTTGCAGAAGACAAGACATGTTCCAGACTTGAAGAAAAATCTTATCTCGAATGGAAAACTAGACAAGGAGGAGTTGTCTACTACAATTGGTAGTGGAGAGTGGTGTATAGCTGCAGGTTCAAGGGTGATTGCAAAAGAGAAGCGTGAGAAAATGTTGTATTTGCTTAGAGACGTGAGGAACGTTTCTCCTGTAGTTGACTCTCAGCCGAAATCGAGTAGTAGGTTGTGTGGAGTGCAATCGAGTTCTTTCAGTTGTGGAGGAGAGATTACTAATTTAGTGGGAGCTGCTGGCTATGAAAATGATCCTAGAGGGTAAGACGTTGCTGCGGTGAGGGTACTTTGCGAATTGACAGTTGAAGCTTCAAGTCGCTCTTGTGTGATAGAGAGCACTGTTATCGATATGCGGGGTGATGTCGATGAGGGTAACCGAATTGGAACTGTAGGGATTGAATAGTCTGTAGAGTTTGTGGAGGTGTCGTCCACGGAGATTTCTAGTGCAGAGAGTGTATTGAGAGGCTTTGACCATGTCCGGTGTTGATGGAGATCTTGCGAGTTGGGGAGTCTCATAATACAGAATCCGACACGGAAGATTGTTTCTCCGGTATTCGTGCTCTATGCGATTGGTGGAGCACATCCTTCATGAGGCGATAGGGGTGGTTGGAGCACTCCACATGGTCGAGTAGCGAAGGTGCTCTTCATGAGAATGGAGAGTACTTGGGTCTTCCATGAAAGTGGAAGCTTGGCAGAGATAATGCGAGATGAAGATTGCAATAACTTTGAAACGTTGTGTATTTTGTTCAAGTGGGAGATTATTAGGAATTGTGGCCTCAAATACACCTAGGCACTGAGTACTTGAAGTTGGAGAAGAAGAGGATGAGACAAAGAAGCAAGAGAAGACAAGCAGCGAGTAGAAGAATGCAGCCTGGAAAGTTGCGGTTGACCGACCTAGTCTGCTGAGAGTTCTTCGAGTGTAAAGGTCAAACAGAGAAGAGGACGGTCGACCGACCTTGGGGGTGCAATCGACCGGTCAGCACTCGGGTCTGGACTTAAACGTTGCGGTCGACCGACCTTGGGGGTGCGGTCGATCGACTTCGGTGGCTGATTGTTTTTAGGCTTACGAGTTTAAAGGCCCAATTGCTAGATTTGTGTTTATTTTTTAGGGTTTACTTCGGAGCTATATATATGGCCGTAAACTCTAGGGTTTAGTTGATCTAGTCCATAATTTGTGTAATCTAGAGGTAAGCCGTTATCATTGTTTAACTTCAAGAGGGGATTGTGCCGAGTATTTCAAAGGTGAGAGAGAGAGATTGAGAGTTGTAATCTCTTTGTAATCTTTGTATTTCTTGGAAAATAAGAAGTATTGGTTATCTCTGTATATTGATTGTGTTCTTGTGAGATCTTGCATATATTGTGGCGGCTTGTTCTTTTGGTTCATCTAAGTCTTGAGAGTTTCTATTGCTTGTGGTGTGTTTCCACTATTAGCACTACGAGTTGTTGGGTAGTTACTCTGACAATATAACCTTATACTTTTGTTGTTTTACCCGAAGAGAATATTGAATTAATGGTCTAGCACATTTGCTCTTCAACCATTGGCTCAAATACGATATAACTTCCCTATTTCTCTATTCCCTAGGCAGTTCAAACTTCAAACATTGTGTGCAGAGTGCAAGGCATATGATTCTATCAATTTTTACTGAGTACATATAGTACTGTTAGATTAAAGGGAAATAATTCTCATTGAGGGTCAATGAAAATGGGAAATTCCTTTGGACTATAACATATGTAGTCTAGGGACGATTTCAGAGGCGGCTGCAATGAGGCAAAAGCAATTCTGAACCCACATGCAAGTATTGGACTACATTCACAAGTTGACTCAGTCTATTTGACAGAGGAAGAATTCGATTGAATAATCCTGTGAGAGTACTCAATTTTTTATTTTTGGGTACATATTTTGATTACGGTGTAATGTACTAGTTTGGTTTTCTTTACCATTATTGACCTTTATCTGTGTATTTTGTGCCAGCTTGATTGAACTCTATCAATGAAATACGAGAGGCTATATCTATTGTTTAGGAGGAAAAAAAGAGGCAATCTTTGAAGTAAATACATATAGAACAAAATGAAAATTGTATTACCGATCTACTGGGCCCTCGCCTAAACATGTTCTCTTCTCCTGTGACCTGTGGTTGTCTCCCATTAGATGACCCTCCGCATGATCCTCCGAATAATTTGCTCAGCCAATTCATGAGTCCAGATTTTCTCTCAGCATATGGGGATGGGGAAGACACATGCCCTGGTTGCACGTAGAAGTTTTACAGTTACCATGACACAGTCAAAAACTGAAATGGCAAAAATGTTTAACACTGGCTCCACTATCAAAGTTCAGTTTTTTTGTTTGATTTGTCTCAGATAATGAATTTCCTTACGAAGATTACAGAAAATAACAAGTTAAATATATGTTTTTCAGCAAGCAGTAATTAAAATGAGAAGTGCTATGGATACTTCAAGTTGTACCCACTAATGTAATTGATGTGTTTAATTTCTACGTGTACTCCAATTTTCACATTCTGTTATGGTATGTATAATCAAAGAAAGTAATTAATTTGACCAATATTTAATTAAGTGATAATGCATACCTGTGCCAATTGAGCCCACAGGAATTCAACACATCATTTACATTAGTGGGTACAATAAGAAGTATATATAGCAGTTCTCAATTAAAATATAGCCTTCTAATTTATCAAGACAATGTTCACATAAAACGAAAAAAATAAAAGAAAATATAATTAGATGCCGAGCACCTCAAATTGGGGTTTTCTATTTTCAATGAAGTACGCATATCACCTAACAACTACTCATTAGAAACCCTCAAAGCATCTGCCAATAAGCTTACTTGATCATTGGACAAAATTGGCCAAACAAAAAAAATCCAAAGTAAATTAGAAACTACCCATTTGCACAAACTTCTCACATCTCTCAATCCTTAATGTCAATATGATCAAATACGCAATAAAAACAAACTTTGCCCATAAATAATTGCATTACCAACTCATAACATTACTTCTTACTTGGGCACAAACTTCGAAATTTCGCCATCTTTAACCACAGTATGATCAAATACACAATATAAACTACAAACAGAACTTGCCCAGAAACAAATTGCTTACCATAGATGCAGGGCTGAGAGAGATGGGTGATATTGGAAGGAGGAGGAGGAGTAGACATGGGTTTGGAAATTGGAATTTTGATGACAAACCCAAGAAATAAAAATGGTTGAATGGGTGAACGGGAAGGGAATGTGGGGAGTTGGTGGAGAGAGAATGAGAAAGGAGAGGTGTGGAAAGAAAGGAAGGGATTATAATGGGAGGGAATGCATCAAACCAACAAGGAGGCATCTTTAAAAGCTTAAGAGAGAATATATAATAAGTGGGGAAAAGCAAAGGGAGAGAAGGGGCAATGCAAGGGAGAATATTAGGAGGGAGAAGGGGAAAGAAAGAAAGAAAGAAAAAAAGATTGATAGATTCTTGCCACTAAATAATGGAATACTTCGCAGGTAGGAGAGGAAGAGAAGTGAAGAAGGGATGTGGGAAGTGCACGCATCTTATCAGAAGAGTTTTAACAAAAAAAATTATTTACCCTTTTTAAATTTTGGGTAAATAGCACAAACCCACGTCTAAAGATGGATCAAAACATTTAACTTATCTTTAGAGTAGGTCAACACAGATAACCATATAAGGTTGGTGCGATCATTAATCTACAGTTATTTTTTAAGTTATGTGCAGCTTAGGTATTCTGTATATAATGAAAATGCATTCACTTTGAATTATGTTTAGTTTTGAGTTCGAGTTTTGGGTTTAAATAAATTTTGTATATGTAAAGAGAATGAGATAATGATGAATAAGAGGGAGAGAGGGGGAGGCGAAGAGAGTCATGAGGAAGAGATAAGATTGTTGTGTAGTGATAGGGCCATGTCACCTAATTTGGTTTGCCAAATGTCGGCAGAATGAAGCCACCTTCATTGTTGAAAAATGAAGCCTTCATTGTTAAAAAATTGAAGGCAGTGCCTTCATTTTCAACAATTAGGTAACCAAATTTTTGACATTTTGAGGCCACTGTTCCCCTCCTCCTACTATAAATATGGGTTGAAGGAGAGGGTTATGGGTTGGAGGAGAGGGTTTGAGATGCAGTGAGTTGCAGCAGCTGAGTAGAGCAGAGCAATAATTGCTCAGTGAGGATTAAGAAAATAAAGAGGGATTAAGAAAAGAAAGAGAGTATTACAAGAGTGTTCTCAAGTGGAATAAAATTGTATCTCCTTAGAGATAATTTGTATACCTGTATTTTTCCTCAAATTGGTGAGAGAGTGTTTCTCCTATTATAAGAGAGAGTGAAAATTGTACTTTCCTTATATTCAGAGAGAATGTTGTAATCCCTACTTTCAGCAGTAAAATCCCACTACCTTGCGCGTGGTTTTTATCCCATCTCCTTTGGAGGTTTTCCACGTAAAATATTTGTGTCCACTTTATTTTCACTTTCTCAATTTCACTTTAGTTGTGGGGTAGGTTCTGCCCATAACTTTCCTAACAGTGGTATCAGAGCATTGGTTGTCGGGGGTGGAGCAGAAATGCCGACTACAACAAAGTTTGATGTTGAGAAATTCAACGGGAGCAATTTCTCGTTGTGGAAAATGAAGATCAAGGCAATCTTGAGGAAGGACAATTACTTGGCAGCAATTGGAGATAGGCCCGCGGAGATCACCGACGACGGCAAGTGAAACGAGATGGACGGCAACGCTATTGCCAATTTGCACTTGGCACTAGCTGATGGTGTGCTATCCAGTGTGGTTGAAAAGAAGACAGCAAAGGAGATTTGAGATACTCTGACAAGGTTGTATGAGACCAAGTCACTTCACAACAAGATCTTCTTAAAAAGAAGATTATACACTCTTCGAATGGCGGAATCGACATCGGTGACCGACCACATCAACACCCTAAACACCCTATTTTCTCAACTTACATCAATGGATTGCAAAATAGAGACAACTGAACGTGCGGAGCTTCTACTTCAAAGTCTACCTGACTCGTATGATCAAGTCATCATCAACCTGACGAACAATATCCTGACGGACTATCTAGTCTTCGACGAAGTTGCAGCTGTTGTTTTGGAAGAAGAAACCAGGCGCAAGAACAAGGAAGACAGACAGGGAAGTTCGCAGCAAGTGGAAGCTTTGATGGTGATAAGAGGAAGATCAACGGAACGTGGCCCCAGTGGGAGTCAGAATCATGGTAGATCAAAATCCAGAAGTAAGAAGACTTACAAGTGCCACAACTGCGGTAGGAAAGGGCACTTCAAGAAGGACTGTTGGTTCAAGAAGAAGAGTGGAGATCCTGAGTCATCAAATGCTCAAGGGAATGTTGCAAGTACCCGGTATGATGGTGAAGTTCTATACAGTGAAGCAACAACGGTGGTTGGAGGCAGAAAGCAGTTCTCTGACGTCTGGTTACTGGACTCAGGAGCAACATGGCACATGACTTCTCGGAGAGAGTGGTTCCACACATATGAACCAATCTCGAGAGGCTCTGTACACATGAGAGATGACCATGCTTTGGAAATCACTAGTATTGGTACTATCAAGCTCAAAATATTTGATGGTACGGTTCGCACCATCCCGGAGGTATGGCATGTGAAGGGATTGAAAAAGAATCTATTGTCTTTGGGACAAATAGATAGCCTTGGATGCAAGACCCATGTTGAAAATGGGATCATGAAGATTGTCAGAGGCGCGCTTGTGGTCATGAAGGCAGAAAAGATCACGGCAAATCTGTTCATGCTTAATGGAGAAACACTGCAGGAAGCTGATGCGTATGTCGCATCGTCTAGCAAGGGAGAAGATTCAGCAATGATGTGGCATATCAAACTAGGCCACATGTCTGAACGAGGTTTGAAGATTATCTCCGACCGGAAGCTGCTTCCAGGGCTCAAATCGGTGAATCTACCGTTTTGTGAGCATTGTGTTACAAGTAAGCAGCATAGATTGCAGTTCAGCAGATCTGAAGCCAGGAGTAAATGCATTCTAGACTTGATTCATTCTGATGTTTGGGAATCACCAGAAATGTCCCTAGGAGAAGCAAAGTACTTTGTGTCTTTCATTGATGATTACTCCAGGAGATTATGGGTGTATCCAATCAAGAAGAAGTCAGATGTGTTTCCAGTGTTCAAAGACTTCAAAGCGCAGGTGGAACTTGAATCTGGAAAGAAGATCAAGTGCTTGAGGATAGATAATGGAAGGGAGTACACAGACGGCGAGTTTCTTACACTTTGAGCAAGAAGGTATCACAAGACAGTTCACAGTCCCATATACACCTCAGCAAAATGGCGTGGCAGAGCAGATGAATAGGAATCTTGCAGAAAGGATGAGAGCTATGTTACAGATTGCAGGTCAGCCCAACTCTTTTTGGGCAGAAGCATCCAGAACCGCCTGTTATGTCATAAATCGGTCGCCATCAATGGCAATTGAGCTGAAGACACCGATGGAGATGTGGACTAGCAAGTCGGAGAATTACTCTACTTTACATTGGTTCAGATGTTCCGCGTACGTTATGTACAATACCCAAGAAAGAACGAAGCTAGATCCGAAATCCAGGAGGTGCATGTTCTTGGGGTATGCTGACGGAGTAAAGGGGTATCACCTGTGGGATCCCACTATCCACAAGGTTGTTGTTAGCAGGGATGTGATCTTTGTAGAAGATCAGCTACAAAAGGAAGATGGAAGCGATAACACGTCAAAAGAGAATCCAGTGACTACTACAGTTTAGGTGGAAGATAAACCAGATGAAGATCTAGTTATTTCTGAAGCAGCACCGGAGCATGATGAACAAGAACCACTCCAGTTCGAGGCTCCAGAAGTTCGTCGGTCAACTCATGAGGGAAGACCGCCAGCTTGGCACTCGGAGTATGTTACGGAGAGCAATGCTGCATACTGTCTTCTTACAGAGGATGGGGAGCCATCATCCTTCCAGGAGGCAATCACAGGCTCAGATGTATCCCTGTGGATGACAGCAATGCAGGAAGAAATTGAAGCTCTACACAAGAACAAGACATGGGATCTTGTTACGCTACCACAAGGAAGGAAGGTCATCGGCAACAAATGGGTTTACAAGATCAAGCGTGATGGAAATGACCAAGTGGAGCGGTATCGTGCAAGATTGGTGGTGAAAGGATATGCTCAGAAAGAAGGTATCGACTTCAATGAAATATTTTCACCCGTAGTTCGACTCACGACAGTCAGAGTAGTCTTGGCGATGTGTTCTACGCTTGACCTACATCTAGAGCAGTTAGATGTGAAGACTGTTTTTCTTCATGGAGATCTTGAAGAAGAAATCTATATGCTCCAACCAGAAGGTTTTGCTGAAACAGGCAAAGAGAACTTGGTTTGCATGTTGAACAAATCTCTGTACGGTCTCAAACAGGCACCGAGGTGTTGGTACAAGAGATTTGATTCCTTCATTATTAGCCTTGGATACAACAGACTTAGTTCAGACCATTGTACGTATTACAAAAGGTTTGATGGTGATGATGACTTCATTATCCTCCTGTTGTATGTGGATGACATGTTGGTAGCAGGCCCCAACAAAGATCGAATCCAAGAAATGAAGGCACAGTTGGCTAGGGAGTTTGACAGGAAGGACTTGCGACCGACAAACAAGATTCTAGGGATGCAGATTCACCGAGACAGAAGTAACAGGAAGATTTGGCTTTCCCAGAAGAATTACTTCAACAAGATCTTACGGCGCTTCAACATGCAAGATTGTAAGCCAATCTCGACCCCACTTCCTGTTAACTTCAAGTTATCCTCCAAGATGTGTCCTAGCAATGAAGCAGAGAGGAAGGAGATGTCTCGAGTACCGTATGCATCAGCAGTGGGAAGTTTGATGTTCGTTATGATATGTACAAGACCAGACATTGCACAAGCAGTGGGAGCGGTTAGTCGATACATGGCGAATCCTGGTAGAGAGCATTAGAGCACAGTGAAGAGGATTCTGAGATACATCAGAGAAACCTCAGATGCTGCATTATGTTATGGAGGATCAGAATTAACTGTCAGAGGCTATGTGGACTCAGATTTTGCAGGCGATCTCGACAAAAGCAAATCCACTACGGGCTATGTGTCTACACTTGCAGGAGGAGTTGTAAGCTGGGTTTCGAAACTGCAGACTGTTGTAGCTCTATCTACAACAGAAGCAGAATACATGGCGGCTACAGCAGCTTGCAAGGAAGCAGTCTGGATTCAAAGGTTATTGGAGGAGCTCGGGCACAAACATGAGAAGATTGTTCTGTTTTGTGACAGTCAGAGTGCCTTGCACATTGCAAAGAATCTAGCCTTTCATTCACGGACAAAGCACATAAGAGTCCAGTATCACTTCATACGAGAAGTAGTGGAGGAAGGAAGTGTGGATATGTACAAAATTCACACTAACGAGAACCTAGCAGATGTGATGACCAAGCCAGTCAACACTAACAAGTTCGAATGGTGTAGATCCTCGTGTGGCCTAGCAGTACCGTAAGCAGCATGAGAATGGCAAGGTAGAAAGGATTGTGTGGAGACATGATTAATCCTTAATCAAATCTCCAAGTGGGAGAATGATAGGGACATGTCACCTAATTTGGTTTGCCAAATGTCGGCAGAATGAAGCCACCTTCATTGTTGAAAAATGAAGCCTTCATTGTTGAAAAATGAAGGCAGTGCCTTCATTTTCAACAATTAGGCCACCAAACCTTTTGACATTTTGAGGACACTGCTCCCCTCCTCCTACTATAAATATGGGTTGGAGGAGAGGGTTTGAGATGCAGTGAGTTGCAGCAGCTGAGCAGAGCAGAGCAATAAGAGCTCAGTGAGGATTAAGAAAAGAAAGAGGGATTAAGAAAAGAAAGAGAGTATTACAAGAGTGTTCTCAAGAGGGATAAAATTGTATCCCCTTAGAGATAATTTGTATACTTGTATTTTTCCTCAAATTAGTGAGAGAGTGTTTCTCCTATTATAAGAGAGAGTGAAAATTGTACTCTCCTTATATTTAGAAAGAATATTGTAATCCCTACTTTCAGTAGTAAAATCCCACTACCTTACCCGTGGTTTTTACCCCGTCTCCTTTGGGGGTTTTCCATGTAAAATATTTGTATCCACTTTATTTTTACTTTCTCAATTACACTTTAGTTGTGGGGTAGGTTCTGCCCATAACTTTCCTAACATGTAGGACTCAAATTTGCTGGGTTTGTTGAGTTTGAAGTTAGATGTGATGGGTTTTCAGTTTCAAATTTAATTGGTTTTTTGAATTTGAGTTTGAGAGGGTAAGAGAGATGAAGACGAGAGAGAGAGAGAAAGTGAAGAAGATGAGAAGAAATATGTGAGATTGTTGGATTTGATTCAAATTTGATGGGTTTGTTGAGTTTGAGTTTAGATTCAACCGGTTTGTTGGGTTCCAATTTAATGGATTCTTTTAATTTTGGTTTGAGAGGGTGGGAGAAATGAAGAGACGATATATATATATAGGTAATGCTCGGTTGAAAACGGGTTTGTTTTCAACCGGGTTGGAAAACACCAATTCTAGCCCTCCGATCAGATCAGATCCTGATGAGCAGATCAGATTCGCTCCAGTCTGATCGAAGAGTTTTAGCGGAGGGGTAATTTTGATACTTCATGCCAAAAATGCTTCGGTTTTCTGGCGTAAAGTTTTTTTTGTGGGAAAAATCACTTAGGCCGTTGTTTACAACAACGGCCTAAGTTGTTTTTTTATAAAAAAAATCAACCTTGGTCGTTGTTGTAAACAACGGCCAAGGTATGCACAAGTGTTTTTTCAAACACTTGTACATACCTAGATCTCCCTTACTCCTTCTTCGTCACAAACTCTCTCTCTCTCTTTCTCTTGAGCTCTTGAAACCCATTCCCAAACCCTAGTTCTCTCTCCAACCTCCTTTTGTCGATCTCCTTGCCTTCTCGATCTCGCCCTCTTGTCGTAGCCTCTCTATCTCTCTCTCCCTCTCTCGAATACCCCTTATTTTTTTGGGTTCTGATTTGATTAATTGTTAATTGTTGGTATCTTCTGCAATAAAAGATCACCCAAGAACATGATTTTTTGGAGTGTGTAGGCAGTGATGAAAAGTTGTGTAGGCTCAGAACAACAATAAAAGATCCATACAATTTTTTGGAGTGTGTAGGCAGTGATGAAAAGTTTATAAAAGACAAGTAAAATGATTTTTTTTGCACCCTCCTACCAAGTTAGTGTGCAACTGAAGGTCACCCAAAACATGATTTTCTGTCTACTGAGTTTAAATTTATGTTTTACTGAGTTCTGTCAAGCATTTTCCTGTGTTTATTGAGTTCCGTTGTGCACTCATTTGGTGTGCACTGCTGTGTGCAATCTTCTTGAGCCATCCGATCTGCATTTTGAAGAACCAACTTGTTCAGGTGGTTTAGCTTCGTTTCTCTCTTCTCACTTACAAGGAGAGAGGTAGTTAAGTCATTTCAGCTTCATGTTCATTTTTTGTTTCGGCAATTGGTATACATATTCATGTATATTTTGAAATTTATCAGTTGTTGTTAAAGTGATTGACTTGGAAGAGATGGAGACGCAAAAAGAAAAATTTGGTGGGAACTAGTAGGCATGGCTTAATAAAGCAGGCCTAGTGACAAACTCAAATTTCTGCATTTGACTCACTTATGCTTGATTTATTGGAAATATTTGCAGCACTTGTATAGGGTCCTACAAGTTATTGTTGTTCCGAGCTTACAGATTTTTTTGGTAGTGGTGTTGTTCTGAGCCTACAGATTTATGTGGTGGTGTTGTTGTTCTGAGCCTACAAATTTTTTTGCTGTGTATGCATCTTTTATTGTTGTTTATGATGTTTTTATGCATCTTTTATTGTTGTTTTAAGTGTACAACTGCTGTTTTTACCTACATGTGTTGTTTTTATGCACATTTTATTGTTTTTTTTATGTTTCGTTTTTATGCATCTGTTCAAGCTTTCAGGCTAAAATGATTGAGCTTTCAGGCGTTCAGGCCAAAGAAATTGCAATGATTGAAGGAGACATGTTTAAAAAGTGAAGTTTGGTTTGGTATACAGGTGTGCAGTTTGGTGTGAGATGCTTGAAGTGCAGTTTGGCTAAAGTGATTGAAGTGCAGTTTGGTTTGAGATGCTTGTATATGTATCAATTTATCTATCTATTATCCAGAAGAAATTCATGAATTGAAGTGAATATAAAGTATTACCAACTATGTACTAAAAACTCAATGGTCTATTTATGAAAGTGCTGCATCTGCAAAACTCTGCTCTTGTTGTTGATTTGGCCTTCAATTCTTTTGTATTAAGTACTAACTTTAGTATATAAGTTGTTGAGAAATTATGGTGATTATTTGTCAAGCTGATCTTTGCAGTTTACTTTTGGATCATCTATTCAATTTCTGTAAATGAACAATGGCCAAATTTAATGACATGGTTTAAATTTTTTTCAGCATCACTTGCACATGATCATTTATATCCACAACTAACATTTGAAGGTCATCCACAACTAAATCATTGGTAAATTGATAGTAAATCTCAAGATAGGATCAAAACGTGTGCTAGATTTAACAGATTGAGAATTACATAAGAGCTAGACAGTACTCAACTTTGCGTTATTTCCATATTACATCCGCAGTGAGAACAAAGGATCCCATTTCTACAGATTTCAAAATATCAACAAAAGAAGAGAAAAACAAAGTAGGATATATTGGAAAAAAGAAAATGAGAATCAAAATACAATCAAACTGCTTCAAATGCTGTGTTAAACCACCAATTTCTCTACTGACTAGAACCAGATTCGATTCCTTTTGCAGTTTTTCCATTTTTATACTGTGTAATGTTGCTGAATAGTATCAATGTCGAGACCCTTCAACTTGACCACTGATTCCACATGACCCTTCAATGTATGCAGCTCCCGAAGCCTGTCATAACATCCATTACAGTCAGAACATAGCTAGGATAAATTCATCTCAAAGCACATTGATGTTGATATTTGCAAGTGTACAAAATCACACAAGTAATACAGATAGGTGAGTAGAGTGTCGAACCCACAGGGACTAGATATTTTACTGAGTACCGATATCGCTAGATGAATCACTATTTGGAAGGTCGAATTTTATAAATGATAAAGCAACTAAATTATTCTAATCTAATTTAATCTAACTAAATTGGTGAAAAGGGAGAGGGCTGTTAAACTATTAAGCTCTTGTACTTTGTTTAATGGTAAAATTAGTTCTAGGGCTCTTAGTTCACCTCGTTTATCACACACACAAATTATAATTCCTTATAAATAAAAATATTATCTTTCCCAATTGTCGACCAAAATCCTAAAGATATTAACCACTCTATCAACGTAGTCTAAAAATTATTCTCAATTAATCATTTGTCTATCCACCAAATTATTAATTGAAAAATTGGATTTCTTAACGGTCACGTCCTCCAATATACGGTCTTAATTTTTATTAATCACAAATAACCTGCTCGGTCTCTTTATGATTTGAAAAATCATACAAATGTCTATCCACCATGTTGTACGCATAAATAATAAAAATTAAAACACAACCAGAAAAAATAGAGTAATAATAAGGAATTAAAATTTGTGTTCTACAAAACTCAGCTACATCTTAGCCTCTAGAACAATAAATTCAGTTCATATTCATTTGGGATTGCATCAAAAAAATATATAGAGAAGAAGTTGAGATACAAAAATAATGATAATAAAAATTAATCCAAACCCCTGTCTCAAAATCTGAAAACCAATAACAGTCGTTGTCGCCTCGAAACTCGCACCGCCAAGTCAGCTCAGCAGTCTATCCACCTGCTGTTGCTTCAGGAGCCATGCGAACGTCACGTCTGCTCGCCTTGGGATTCCGCGCCGAGTCAGCAGAGCAGTCGCTATCAGCGCTGCTTCTTTTCGATTTCTCCACACGCCAGAAGAGAAGAAGGATGCCAGGCCCACGTGCTGGTTCGTTCCCTTGTGTCTTGGAGTATGAATCGAAGAAGAACCCAGTCAAACCAATACCTTCTCTCTGTTTCCGCTTCTCTCTTGTTTTTTTATTTTATTTTATTTTTTATTGTATGAATGATTAGCCGTCACCTCCTAGTTCTCTTCTCTCCCTTTGGTCTGCATTTATAGAATACGGGAAGAGAGTTAGGGTTTTCACTTTTTGCAGAAAAGTCCACATTCTTTCTTTATTTCCTTCCTTATTTGATCTGAATTTTATTTCTTTCTCTTTTCTTCTTTTCTTCCTTTTCTGCTAACCACGTGCTTCTGCATACACAAAATAATACCTGAAATTAGGATTTTTAAATAAAATAAAATTAATTAGTTTAAAATGAATTAAACTAACTATAAATCATATTAGCGTATAAAAGTCCTTTTAAACAATATTTGTCGCACTTTTAACTCAACAAAACAATAAAATCGATAAATCAATTATTTTACTTTGTTTGTTGATTTTTTCTACAATTCTTTACTTTTTGCATCAAAAATATTATTTCTTCAAAAATTATTAATTAAATGAAATCATATAGAAATAAGATGAATTATAGACAATATCAGCGAAAACAAGCCATTTTAATAGGTAAATGAGTACAAATATTTGTATATAAATTAGACACATCACACATGAAGATAGGAAATTAAAAGAATTGCATTTTGTCTAGTTGTCTTACATATTTTTTAGTATATTTTTTAAGCTTCCATTTCTCTTTGAGTTTCTCTCTCCTCTTCTCTACCTTAAACTCCAATATTTCAAATTTAAAATTTTAATGCAATGATAAGAACAACGTGCAAGTAGCTGCTGGATTGCCGAAACATTACATCATTTATGAAAATATGAATAGTTTTCCAACTTATGTATATCAATTACATGATTCTTATTCTAGTCTAAAAAGTAAATAAGTTATAAAATCCTTCTCCGACTAAAATTTGTATTATAAACCACAATTTATGACTTCTTATACTTGAATACATCTCCTCCTGTGATAAGAACATGCATATAAATTTGGGCGGTACTATGGAAAGCCAGCAAGCATCAAACTATTTGAGTTACTTGATAAATAGTCTGCATCAAAGATTTGTGCTTCACAGACTCAAATATAAGGGATGGCGAACAAGCTCAAACTACTTGGGAAACATATGTAAAGTAGATGTTTTCTAACAGAACTAATCTATTATAAAACTATGAATACATTATGTGTAGCTCGGTATTGTGCTTCATAGTTGACAATAATTTCATATAGAAATCAATCATTTTTACCTTCTAGATATTAGAAATATTTGTAGCACTTTTCATTTATCTTTGTTAAGTAATCTCCATCAAAATAAGTAATCTCCATCTATGAAAAGTTGTGTAGGCTAAGACTAACTGCAATCATGCAATCAAGATACCTGATGTTCCATGCTCTCTGATGGATGGATACTAAATGCAGGCTGCAAAACTCAGAACAAGCCGAAGTCAATAACCATGAGAAATAACACATGTAGAGGAGGAAATTACGTTTGGAGGATTTACGGGCATTCATATGTACGTTAACATTCCTATAATATATCCACCATTGCATCTCTGGAAACATGTAGTTATCATAGGATAGGAAGGAGGACAAAGTTGACGAAGCTATGTTATGTCGCTTCTATAAGTGAAAAGTTAGTTTCTAAACTCCTACACAATATATGAAGGTTACTCATTGCGATGTTGGGGTCACTTCAGTCTCCATTTTCAAATGCACCCAAGTCAACAACATGAATTCAAACTAAACATGCAAATTTTCAAGGTAACAATTCGTATCACAATCAATCAACAATAATCAGGAAAATAAACAATGTGACAAATTATACCAGGGGGGGGGGGGAGTTTGCGCAGTAAGACCGAATGACTACTATGCTGCTTAGTCACAACAATTAAGAAAACTCAACAATAAAATGTAATTAACAAATGTGATCCAAGTCATACCAAAAATGTTATAATCCCTGCAGTAATTGGTATGATCTTGAGCCCAATTACTGAACTACTTGTTGTAGGTAACCAAACAATCAAATATAATATGTAGACAAAGTCTACAAGAGATTGCACCGAACACTTCACCTAAAAAGAGTAAATCTAACAATAAACATGAATGATTATAAAAAGAAACAAGATTTGAAATTGAGATTACCTGAGAGGTGGAGCGTGGAAGATTGGGGACTAGGGTTTCTCTTCGAATCGCTCAGGAAGGAGGTAAGGTTCGGAGCAAATCGAAATCCTAACAGCGAGAGAGAGGACAGGAGAGAGGTAAAATCGAAAGCCTATCGGCTTCGACGAATAGATGACGAGAACCAATTCTCAGAGTAGGGGGGTTTCTCGTCGAAGTGAGAGAGATCGATTGAGATTCAAAGTAGGGTTTCGATCGACGAAGAAAGAGAGTGGGAGGGATTCTCAGAGTAGGGGGATTTCTCGTCGAAGAGAGAGAGAGAGATCGATACAGATTCGAAGTAAGGATTCGATCGAAGAGAGAGAGAGATCGATGCATATTCGAAGTAGGGTTTCGATCGATGAAGAAAGAGAGAGCGGGAGGGAGAGGATGAGAGCTGAATGAGAAAGAAAAGGAGACATAAATGACAATTTTACCCTCAGCAAAAGAGATAAATGGCGGGATCAAATCTGAGCCATTCGATCGCAATCGGTTGAAAACTCCAGCTCCCGATAAGGATCTCAGCTTCCCAGCTCTTAATAGACTTACTATATATATATATATATATATATATATATATATATATATCCTCATACAAAGTTATTATACTCACTTGGTGGGGTCCTTATGGAAGATCCACTCAGTCCATCATGTTTATCATGCTAATAGATGTATGTGTAGAAAAAATTAAGTGGTTTGGAGGTCATTCACCCATGCATCATGTGGTTGAAAAATGAACGATTTCAATAGTAATACAAATCGAACCAGAAATTGGACCCACATGATGCATGGGTGAATGACCTCCAAACGACTTGATTTTTTTTAACACATATATCTATTAGCATAATAAACATAATGGATGGAGTGTATCTTCATTAAGGGCACCACCAAGTTAGTATAATCACTTTGTATGAGAAAAATTTCCCCATACTCTATATGAGGCTCACTTTTCTCATATATATATATATATATATATATATATATATATATATATATATATATATATATAGAGAGAGAGAGAGAGAGAGAGAGAGAGAGAGAGCCTCATATTTGTATGAGGAAATTTTCCTCATACAAAGTGAGATATATATATATATATATATATATATATATATATATATATATATATATAGAAAAAGAGAGAGAGAGAGAGAGAGAGAGAGAGTAATGTGAGCCTCATATTTGTATGAAGAAATTTTTCTCATACAAAGTGATTATACTCACTTGGTGGGGCCCTTATAGAAGATCCACTCCGCCCATCATGTTTATCATACTAATGGATGTATATGTAGAAAAGATTAAGTGGTTTGAAGATCATTCACCCATGCATCATGTGGTTGAAAAATGAACGATTTCAACAGTAATACAAATCGAACCACAAATTGGACCCACATGATGCATGGGTAAATGACTCACCAAGTGAGTATAATCACTTTGTATGAGAAAAATTTCCTCATACAAATATGAGGCTCACATTACTCTATATATATATATATATATTCATACTATTTTAATGGGAGAGTTTGTCACCAAACAAACTCCATTTGTAACCAAACAAACACGTGCATTGTAACCGAATAAACATGTGTAATGCACATGCATAACTAATATAAAGGAGGTCTTGGTTCAATGTCAGACAACATCGGATTTTTAAAAAAAACATATATATTTATAAAGATGTGCATCGCACATGTAAATTCTAGTACTATTTTAATAGGAGAGTTTATCGCCAAACAAACTCCAATTGTAAACAAACAAACACATGTATTGTAACCCAACAAACACGTGCAATGTACATGCATAACTACTGTAAAGGAGGTCTTAGGTTCGATGCCAAACAACGTCGGAATTTAAAAAATATATATATATTTATAAAGACGTGTATCGCGCGTATAATTTGCAATGGAGCATTACTCATATATATATATATATATATATATATATATATATATATACAGAGAGAGAGAGAGAGAGAGAGAGGTTCAGATATAGTGCGAGTTCAAGTTGGATTTTGTGAATAATGATAGATAGGGTAAGCATCGTATAGGACGAAGATGATTGAATTTTTTACCAATAAGTCTCCCATAATTTTAATATTTTTAGGAGTGTATTTGCAAAAAAAAAATATATAAATATATTATTAGGGGTATATATGCAATAAATATTTTTGGAGGATTTATATGTAAAAAGTAATTACTAAACAATACAAGGGTATTTTTGTCATATAAAACACGTGTTAGGAATTGTGGCCTCAAAAACACGTAGGCATGGGGTACTTGAAGTTGGAGAAGAAGAGAAGGAGACAAAGAAGCAAGAGAAGACAAGCATCAAAGTAGAAGAAGTAGTCTGGAGGGTTGCGGTCGACCGACCTGGGGGTGCGGTCGACCGACCCTAGGTTGAGAGTTCTTCGAGTGTATAAGTCCAACAGAGGAGTGGACGGTTGACCGACCTAGGAGGTGCAGTCGACCGGTCAGCTCTCTGGGTTGGTTCTACACGTTGCAGTTGACCGTCACTAGGGGTGCGGTTGACCGACATCGGCGGCTGATTATTTTTGGGCTTACGAGTTTAAATACCCAATTGCTATATTTGTGTTTATCTTTTAGGGTTTACTTGGGGGATATATATATAGCTGTAAACTCTAGGGTTCAGAAATCTTTGATGATATTTTGGAGAGCCGTTATCATTCTTCAACTTCAAGAAAGATTGTGCCGAGTGTTTCAAAGGTGAGAGAGAGAGATTGAGAGTTGTAATTTCTTTTGTAATCTTTGTATTTCTTTCGGAATAAGAAGTATTGGTTATCTCTGCATATTGGTTGTGTTCTTATGAGATCCATATATTGTGGTGGCATGTTCTTGGGAGTTTCTATTGCTTATGGTGCACTTCCGCTATTAGCACTACGAGTTGTGGGGTAGGATTTCTCCGACAAGTGGTATCAGAGCAGTTGGTTCGAGGTGGCCGATAACAAGATGAAGATTGAGAAATTCGATGGGAGTGACTTCGCGATGTGGAAGATTCAGATGATAGCATATTTTCGTTAGAAAGATCTTGATGGTCTATTGTTTGATGAGAAGCCGGTAGGTGCAGACAAGGATGCGAAGGTCTTGGTGGAGTGGAATAGTTTGGATCAGAAGGCACTGGGATAGATTCAGTTGGGGATGAGTAGTAAGGCGTTATTTCATATCTCGAAGGCAAAGACCACGAAGGAGGCTATGGAGATTCTCACGGATATGTATGAGAAACTGTCGGCATCTAATCAAATTCTTCATCTGAAGAAATTGGTTAATATGAAGTTGAGGGAAGGGGTTTCAGTAGCAGAGCATGTAAACAATTACTGTATGTTTACAACCAGATGGAAGCTATAGGTTTGAAGTTTTCAGCGAGGGTGTAGTCATTATTACTTCTATTTACTTTACCCGATAGTTATGGTACGGTGGAACAGACTATTATAGGCACTATGAAAGATTCGACAACTCTACAGGATGTGGTGAGTAGCATTCTGAACGAGGAGGTGAGAAGGATGAGAAATGGGGGATATCCAGCATCATCTTCTAGAGATTCTGCCAAGTACATTGAGAAGAGACGTGGGAGATCTAAGAGTAGTCGAAGAAGAAAGGATCAGAGTAGTTCATCTGAGAGTGGGTCTGATTACAGCGATGGGAGACATGGGCCTGAGTGTTGGTATTTTCACAAGAAGGGCCACATGATGCACAGTTGTAAGGCTTATATGAAGAAGAAGCAGGAGAAACCGAATAAAGATACCCCAAAGGATGCTCAGGTGGGGCTTGTTGAGAATCTATGCTTATCAGCTCGGGAGGAGTTGGGCACTCAAGATTGATGTATTGATTCGGGAGCTTCTTTTTATTGCACGAGAGGTGTTTGATGACTACAAAGAGGGTTCTTTTAGAGATGTGATCATGGAGAATGTTCACCGGTATCCTGTACGTGGGGTTGGTACTGTTCACGTGAACACCATTGATGATCAAAGTGTTGTCCTGCGGGAGACAAGGCATGTTCCAGACTTGAAGGAAAATCTTATCTCGATTGGAAGGCTAGACAAGGAGGGGTTGTCTACTCCAGTTGGTAGTAGGGAGTGGTGTATAGCTGCAGGTTCAAGGGTGATTGCAAAAGGAAAGCGTGAGGGAATGCTGTATTTGCTTAGAGACGTGAGAGATGTTTTTTCTGTAGTTGACTCTCAGCCGGAATCGAGTAGTAGGTTGTGTGGGGTGCAACCGAGTTCTTTCAGTTGTAGAAGGGAGGTTACTAATTTAGTGGGATCTGCTGGCCATGGAAGTGATCCTAGTGGACAAGACGTTGCTGCAGTGAAGGTATTTTGCGAATTGGCAGTTGAAGCTTCAAGTCGCTCTTATGTGACAGAGAGCACTGGTATCGATATGTAGGGTGATGTCGATGAGGGTAACCGAATTGGGACTGTAGGGGTTGAACAATCTGTGGAGTTTGTGGAGGTGTCGTCCACTGAGGTTTCTAGTGTAGAGTGCATTGAGAGGCTTTGAACCATGTCCGATGTTGATGGAGATCTTGCGAGTTGGGGAGTCTCATAACACGGAATCCGACATGGGAGGTTGTTTCTCTGGTATTCGCGCTCTATGCGATTGGTAGAGCACATCCTTTATGAGGTGATGAGGGGTGGTTGGTGCACTCCACGTGGTGGAGTAGCGGAGGTGCTTTTCATGAGAGTGGGGAGTACTTGGGTCTTCCATGAAAGTGGGAGATAGCAGAGATAATGCGAGGAAAGATTGCAATAACATTGAAGCATGGTGTATTTGGTCCAAGTGGGAGATTGTTAGGAATTGTGGCCTCAAATACACGTAGGCATGGGTACTTGAAGTTGGAGAAGAATAGGAGGAGACAAAGAAGCAAGAGAAGATAAGCAGCAAAGTGAAGAAGTAGTATGGATGGTTGCAGTCGACCGACCTGGGGGTGCGGTCGACCGACCCTAGGCTGAGAATTCTTCCAGTATATAAGTCCAACAGAGGAGAGGACGATCAACTGACCTAGTGGGTGCAGTCGACCGGTTAGCTCTCTGGGTTGGTTTTACACGTTGCAGTCGACCGTCACTAAGGGTGCGGTTGACCGACATCGGCGGCTGATTGTTTTTGGGCTTACGAGTTTAAAGGCCCAATTGCTATATTTGTGTTTATCTTTTAGGGTTTACTTGGGGGCTATATATACGGCCGTAAACTCTAGGGTTCAGAGATCTTTGATGATATTTTGGGGAACCATTATCATTGTTGAACTTTAAGAGAGATTGTGCCGAGTGTTTCAAAGGTGAGAGAGAGACATTGAGAGTTGTAATCTCTTTTGTAATCTTTGTATTTCTTTGGGAATAAGAAGTATTGGTTAACTCTGCATATTGGTTGTGTTCTTGTGAGATCCATATATTGTGGTGGCTTGTTCTTGGTTCATCTATTTCTTGGGAGTTTCAATTTCTTGTGGTGCACTTCCGCTATTAGCACTACGAGTTGTGGGGTAGGATTTCTCCGACAACACGTGCACTGCACATTACTTAAATACTAATGGTTGATTAATCCGTACTCACCTTAGGTAGTTATGTGCGTTGACCCACTTTGAATAATAGTTAAATGCTTTGACCACTCTTTACATCTGGGTTTCGCACTATTTACCTTTTAATTGTTCCTTTTTCTTCCAAGGTCACCTACATTTTGGCAGCCCACAAAGTTTCTCTCTTTATAAATTCTAGAGAGAGAAACTAAAAAGAACACCCTAAGAACCCTAGATCTGAGAAAAAGAGGAGGGGGCGGCGACTAGTGTTCGCCGCCCCCTTCCCCACCGCCGTCTCTCCCGCTAATCCAAACACCGCTGTCGCCTCTCCTCCACAACCTCCATCCTCAATGACTGCGACGGTTCCTCCCGTGGTCGCCTCCCGCCGAAGCCTCCATCACCATCGACTGCAACGGCTCCTCCCGACGTCGCCTCGCGTCCCACTGCCGTTGCTTCTCCCGCACCGTCGCTACTAGAGATTCGGAGTGGCTCCTCCGATTTCGTTAGGCGATGGTCAGAGGATCTTGTTCAGTCCAGAGCGCCATGTACTCGGGCTCGCCGTCGCTACCCTGGATTCGGAGCCGCTCGCCGTCGCTTCTTCCGCTCGGCGATGGTGGAGGAGGCTGATCCTTCACAGACAGCAACCACAGTCTTCCACAAAGCATAATGCATTTGGAATTGCAACTCCACAATTTTTAATTATTTGTATCACGACTTCTAGTGTAGATACAGATAAAGATGGGCGCCTAAGTTTGATGCTATTTTCAGTGACGATGATGAAGATCTATTACATGATGAATTTTGCTAATGGGCCCCACTAGCTGGAAGAATAGTCATAAACTTCTCACATTTATTTATACTTTGCAAGACTTTAGTGCAACAAAGTAGGTGAGAGGTCTGTCAGCTTAGTGTTCTCATAGAAGTCATTGTTGGGTCATAGTTTTAGCATAACTCCGATGTGAAGGTCCAGAATTTAGTAGGCACATACTCGCCATTTCTTGAAGGAATTCAGTAGGCGCAACAGTCTTTGTGGCAGCGCCGCCACTACGCCCTCATTATTGAATCTGACGTCCACAATGCTACCGCCTGTAGTGGCGAGAGGAGAAGGTGATGTTTAATTTAGTTGTGATTTGTTTAGGCTCTTTGTTTGAGAGAGAGTGAGAGTGAAGATGTTGCTCATCACTACTCTATGTTGGTGTATATTTGTGTGTGTGAGAAATCACTTGAGACAGCAAGAGCATGAGATAGGTGAATGTATCCTCTCCACGGCTCTCTCTTTGACTGTGGTTTTGATTGGGGTGAGCGTGATGTTGTTTGCGCAAATGCGGGAGGAAAGGAGGATAAGGTTGTGTTCAGCGGATGACAAAATTTCGACTGACTCGCTTCAGCTGGGGGTGTGCCTGCCGTGGAGGGGGGGCACAAAGCTTAAATGACGTACAAACAATTATGATGAGCCGATCACTGTGATTGGGCCCAAGATGGGGTCCATTACAGTTACAGTTGTAGAGGAGATGCATTGGCTAGACCTCCTCGATAATATGGAAGACTATCGGTTTGTCGGCCCATTCTCGATGGTTTGTTGGAGGGATTGCTTGGTGTCTGTACGGGTCATGTTGCTTCATGTTTTATTTTATGCTTGTAGTAAGTATTATGACCCAATATCCTGGATTTGTTTTGTTAATATCTAATTAATTATACAGGATGACCATATTCCAGCTTTTTCTAAAAAAAAAGGTCACTAACAGTTACTTTAATTTCATATAAGCTATCCATAAAAGGTTATTTTCAGATACACCACTTGTAATGTTGAGCTTATTCTTAAAAAAAACAGTAAGGTTATCCAATGTTAAATGACCTGAGAACATTCTCTTAAGTTTAATGGATTGAGAATAAAATACCCAAATTAGCACCATTAGCCTAGCCCTAGGAAAACACAAATCTTGAACTAGCACGAATCTGAAAGAAAGGTTAATGATTATAACTGGAGGATCGACATGGATGAGCAAGAGGAGACAACGACAACGAGGTCATTGGACTCGACGGTTATCTACAAATTACACAATACCAACCGACAGTAGAGACATACTTTAGAGATAACTGAACAAGAGGGTGTTTTGTGTTGACACAAAGTTCAACCATCGACTTGTGAATCTCAACAGTACAATTTAAATATCACTGAGGTAGGATAAAAATGAACTGGGACCCAGGAAGGCTTTCGCTCCAAGTCCATCCGGCTCGGTCCCGGACCACCACAGGCTCGACGCCGAGCCATAAGTTCACCTCCACGAAACCAGCCCCCCCCCCCCCCCCCCCCCGTCCTGACGGCCCTCCGAGACCCTCGGTCTCCGATCCTCGACGGTCTCGCGGGCCGTCCACTCAGCCGGGCAAGGGAGGGAGATGACCTGGCGCAGCCTGGGCCCTCTGATCCTCCCAGAGGCACAGGGCCCCTACGATCTGCCATGCCAGCCCTAAAACCACTTGGGGCTCTTGCCAAGTCAGCCCTAAACTACTCTGGGCACTGCCACGTGTGCCCTAAACCACCTGGGCCCCTTGCCACGTCAGGCCCATGGGCTTTTCGGGTCCGGACCCGGCTCCCAAGCGGATCCAAACCCGGTTGGGTTATCTATAAATACCAGACCCCCATTCACCTTCAAAGGTAATCAATCTTTTTACTCACAAAACCCTAGTTACTGCTACTCTCTCACAGAGACTAACTAGATCGTCGGAGGGTCTGCCACCGGGATAAACCCCGGTGTTTCTAGACCGTCTGCAGGTACCCGAGGTGAGGCAATCCGAGCCGCTCCTCCGGTGCCGAGGCGAGCCTACAGCTCACCGTCCGCTACCGAGCCCTTCCCCTTGTAACGTCCCGAATCCCAAATACACTGAATTCGAGTTGTTCTACAGGATCTTTTCACTTTCTTTAGTACAACTTTACAAGGAATTTAAACTTTTTACTTTATATCAGAGTTTACAACAATATCACATTTACATTGCACAGCGGAATTAGAATTTTCAACAATGAAACAATTATACATCAACATTGAATGAATCCTTAAGCATTTATTCCTCTTTAATCTTTAACATACCTGCATACAAGACTGTGGGTACGTCAGTTTATTCAACCGACGAACATTATACACGGCCATCCTCTCTATGCCGGAAATAGTATAACTCAATTTTCCATATTTAACAAACACAAACTTGTCACATTCCAAATAAAGGGACTACCCTATTGATGTCGTGTTGTGATTGTGCACTTAATCCTTAATGCATTTATTTATGTTACATGACACTAATGCGCACTTGTTCGGATTCTATGCATCCCATACTACATAGGTCTGAGGGCAAGCCCTTAATCGTCCTTCAACTTTATAGGGTTCAATCCCTCGATATGACTTACTCTACTACTGTAATTACGGTAAGTATCCTAGATGTCTTCTGACCTACGAACTCATGCCTAGGCACTCTGGAGGGAATCCCATCGCTGACATGACTCATCATGCAGACATCCTGTGGTAATTCAGCTCTCACCGTAGACATGACACCACCCGTAGTCTTCGAACATCCCAAGAGCGTCACCACCGGGATGGTACTCTGGAGCAGCATCCTCACCCAGACTCATCATGGGAAATTCTGGGATACGCTCTCGCCGCTATCCAACGGCTCTCACTCATGTTTTTCTCCTACTTTCATCACATCTCCACTATGTGCTAAATCCTTAGTTTTTATTAGAATCATGAATAAAAATCAAAGCTCTAGAGTTAGCCTCTCCACTCAACCGGACTTATTCATTTATTCAACATGACCAACCTTGGTCTTTCATTTCAAATTCTCATTTCATTTCTTTCAATTGCAGGGGGAGACTTAGCTACCCTTTCATTTCAATTCAAATTCACAATTTCTAAAATCTGAGCATGTCCAACTCATGAGTTCACTTCATGATCTCAAAGATTTTCTTTTTCATGTCATAGCTATCATATTCAATTAATTTTCATAATTCACAATAAATGATTCACTTCATGTACATTCATGCAAGAACAATAGGATTTACCGCTATCCAGATTCACGATCTTTACCACAAACAAATTATAAGATCTCAGATATATCAAAAGCACTCTGGACAATCGACTTGGAACTCTACCAGTCGACTTATCCAGTCAAATACATTTCATCAATAACCCTCGGAAGAGTCGACTGCTGCACATGGCCAGTCGGCTGTTCCGCAGTTTCTATTTAAAATATCATACAGTTAACAGTCGACTGTTCCGCAAATCAGTCGTCTGTACTGTGTATTTCAATTATACACTTATCATGCTCGGTACAGTCGACTGCTTCAAGCATTCGGTCGACTGGACAGGTTAAATTTCAATTTGAGGAATTATCTTCCTTCTGTTTTTCATTACTCATATCACATTAAATTCGTGTCAACAAAGCATGTAATTCTCATCATAACATCATTTCGATTTAGCGTAAATATCGCATAGCTAATGTTTCTCTTCTCAAGAAATTACTAAGCATGCACTTTCATTTACTCGTCATTTACTTTCAGAGGTAAATGCTAATCTCAATTTAACATACTAGACATCATATTAAAATACATCGTTTCATAGAATTCTAAACTGTTCATATTCTGTTTCAATAGGCCAGTCGCCTGTTAACATTCCCAGTCGACTGTATGTGTCATTTCCAGTTTCCCAATTATCAATCATTCATATTTTCTAGGTTGTATACCACCTGGAGGATATTGATCTAGCAATCGTTCTATCACTTTAGTTGCATACATATACACAATAAATCTTTAGTCTTAATAAGGATTCTAATTTAGAAATCATGAAAACATTCGCCTCGTACCAGTCGACTTGTCCCCTGGACAGTCGACTGCACAGACCATTTTCAATTCTTTCTACAATGTCATTTACCAATAGAGTCATATGCAATTCTCATCCATACATGAATCAATCAATGGATCATTTTCCAATTAAATGTGTACTCTGATTAATCATTTTTCATGCATCATTATTCAATTCCATACTAGCATATTTCCTAGTTAGAAATAAAGAAAATTGAACCCACCTTATTGATGAAAGTAATCGAAATCCAGGAAACTTCTTAATGCAATGGACGACTCCTTGCTCCTTGCTCCACACCGAACTCCAGAAGTGCTACTCGGCCTCCACAGAGAAGCACACACAACTCTCTCACAATATACTCTCTTGCAATAGGATTTTAGTGTAAGAGAAATAATGAATGAGAAGGGGGTATTTATACACCAATTAGAGTGAAATGGAGGGCTAGGATGCACTAGATAGTTATAGGATCAAAGGCTAGGATGCACTAGGGAGTTGTGAAAACTACCCACACCCTAAATAACTACCCATGACTCATACCCACTAATCCCCAATCCGGCCAAGAAGTGTGGGCTTATGCACGTGCACATGGAGTGCACGTGTAAGCACAAGCCACACTAATAAAACTTGTACACTCATAACAAGTCTTAAAAAAAGTGTTACACAATACAAGTTGCAAAAAAAAAAAAAAAAGAATTAAACCATGGGCTTAAATTAATTGGGCCAAGATAATTTATTTTAAAAGAAGTAAATAGACTAAATTTTGGGCTTTAGGAAAGGACTTTAAAACAAGGCTTTCTATTTATTTAAAGAAGGCTTTTGTTTTAAAATAATTAAAGACACAAAATTAAAGATTTATACTCATCATGATGAAAATATTACTAAAAATATTGCACGTGCACACTAAGTGCAAAAATAAATAATTTTTCATTAAATGAAAAATCAGGGCATTACACCCCTCTTACAAATTGAGTCCGAACTCACACCTGGTGCATCCACACTCTGTCCAAAACCAAACCGCATCAGGTTGGCGCCGTCTGTGGGAAACTCTTTCTACTCATTCGGTAGGAACGACAGTCCGAGTCTCGCCGCCGACACTCATCCTCCGATCCACTCTCCAATGCCCCCCAGGACCCGGAGATCGGCCTCTTCCTCCCGTCGGAACGGGCCATCCAATCAGGACCCCCTCGCGGGTGGGCAAGGGTCAAATAATCCGGGGGCAAACCCCGGACCTCGGCAAGGCGAACCTCACGTCGAACAACCCGACCTTCGTCGGGTTATTATGAACCGAAGGGCTAGTCAGGCCAGGGGAGGGACCGCTTCCAACTCAGCCCCAAACCACTCAAGGCCGTCGGTACACAGCCGCATTGGCCGAATCACTACACCTCGACCCGACCCTTCCGACCATGGCGCGGTCACAAGGGCCGAGTTCCGGAGCTTTCGGGAGAAGATCATGGAGGCTCTCCAAGGACCGCCGCGGTCCGCAATGTTCGACCGACCCCGTCGAGAGAACGAAGGAAGAAGCTACACTCACGCGCCGCCCCCTCCGCCGGAGCGCATAGACTAGGTACTCCGTCGCCTCACTGAGATGGAGAATCGCCTCGAACGCATCGGTGACGGGACTCCGAATCCCGTACTAGGCCGAGCGCCTTCCCGGCCACCGTTCTCCGTCAACATTTTAGAAGCAGAGATCCCCCGGAACTTCCGGCCTCCGCAATTCGAAACATACAACGGTGAGGGTGATCCTGCTGATCACATTGAGGGCTTCAAGACCCTCATGATGATTCACAGCGCTTTAGATCCCCTGCTGTGCCGAGCGTTTCCAGCCACTCTCCGGGGTCCGGTCAGGGAATGGTTCTCCAAACTCTCCCCGGGCTCAATCTTCTCATTCGATCAGCTGGAAGCCAACTTCTTAGGCCACTTCGTCACCAGCCGAAAAGCCGAGAAGACGAGCGCGTCCCTGCTCGACCTCCGCCAAAGGGAAGGGGAATCACTCCGTAACTTCGTCAAGAGGTTCACGACCGAGGCAAGATCCGTTTCTACCCTCGACGCCGGGGTCGCCTCGGCCGCCTTCCGACACAATGTCCAGCATAGTCAGTTGAAGGTCTCCCTGGCAAAGAAGCCACCTCTGGACTTCCCTGACCTTCTCAATCGGGTCGAGAAGTACATACGAGCAGAAGAAGCTCTGAACCTAGAGGGCAGCAAAGAAGCCGTCGGAAAGGGCAAGCACAGGGTCGACGAAATCGAACCCGCCAGGAAAGCGGCAAAGGAAGGGGTCGGCGCGAAGAGGGTTCCTCCGGTCCCTCGCTTCGAAAGGTACACTCCCTTGACACAGAACGTGTCCGCCATCCTCCTAGAAATCGAAGACAAGGGCCTTGTCCGACACCCTCCTCGGCCAAGCAACAACAAGAAGCGAGACCAACGCTTCTACTGTCGTTTCCACCGGGATCACGGACACAAAATCGACCAGTGTCGGGCCCTGAAGGACGAGATCAAGGCCCTCATTTCATGGGGGTACCTCCGGGAGTTCACAAGAGAAAACCAACGAGATCGGCGGGACACTAGGAACCGGAGGCCTTCACCTTCGAACCCTACTCCGAACCTCAGTCAGGGTCGGGACCCCGACCTCGAGGGAACCAGGACCCGGGCAATTCTGCACTGTGTCCACGGAGGACCGATGGGGAGAGAGTTGAATACTTCCAGGAAAGCCTTCGTCCGCGAGGTTAACGCTGTCCAAGATCTCCCCTCACCTCGGTTATAGATGGTACCCGTCTCCTTCTCCGGAGAAGACCTCGAAGGCGTCGGCCTCCCTCATTGCGACGCCCTCGTCATCAGCCTCCACATGGCTAATTGCGAAGTGTGCCGGATCCTCGTCGACAACGGCAGCTCAGAAAACATCTTCTTTCTCGAAGCCTTCGAGAATCTCAAACTGCCCAGAGGCAAGCTCAAACCGGCCGGATACACATTGCATAGGTTCTCCGGTGACCCTGTCGTCATAGAGGGGATAGTGACCCTCGACGTCACCGCGGGCTCGGTTCCTGTTCAGCGGACCGAGTCTATGGACTTCATGGTGGTGAACTTCAAGGCGGCGTACAATGCTATACTTGGCCGACCGGGACCGTGCTCCTTTCAGGCGATACCGTCGGCCTATCACTTAAAGCTAAAATTCCCTACCCCACAAGAGGTCGGTGTTGTCCGAGGCAACCAAGAGGCGGCACGGTCCTGCTACATGACCGCCGTCGGAGGCGGTGTCTTCCCCCTCGACGCCGTCGAGTTCGGGTCCGAGGGTAACAGCTCCGCCCCAGAGCCAGCCGACGAATTGGAAGAGGTCCCGTTCGGGGCCACAGACGAATCGAAGTGGTTCCGAGTGAGCCGCTCGCTCTCCGAAGGTCTTAAGGCGGACATAGTTGACTGCATCCGCCACAACGTCGACCTCTTCGCCTGGAAGCCTTCCGACATGCCCGGAATTTCCGAAGACCTGATCATGCACAGACTGAGCGTCACCCCGGGATCCAAGCCGGTCGCTCAGAAGAGGCGCAAGTTTGCCCCGGAGAGGCAGCAAATCGTGAAAGCAGAAGTGGACAAACTCTTGTCCGCTCGGTTCATTCAGGAGGTCAGCTACCCCGAGTGGTTGGCCAACATCGTCATGGTTAAAAAGGCGACCTGGGGATGGCGGATCTGTAAAGATTTCACGGATCTAAACAAAGCATGCCCTAAGGATCCTTTCCCCCTCCCCAGCATCGACGCCCTGATCGACTCGACCTCGGGACATGAGCTACTGTCCTTCATGGACGCATTCGCAGGGTATAATCAAATCCGGATGTTCCCGCCCGACATTACGAAGACCTCGTTCGTCACCGATCAGGGTCTTTTTTGCTATCGCGTTATGCCCTTCGGGCTGAAAAACGCCGGAGCCACCTACCAACGGCTCGTGAACCGAATCTTCAAAGACCTAATCGGCTGCAACATGGAGGTCTATGTCGACGACATGCTGGTCAAAAGCCGGGCCGGGCCGGACCACGTCGCTGACCTCGAGGAAGCCTTTGGAATCCTCCGGTGCCACAACATGAGGCTCAACCCGGCCAAGTGCGCAGTCGGGGTCTCCTCCAGAAAGTTTCTGGGGTTCGTCGTCAGCCAGCGCGGCATTGAGGCGAACCCCGAGAAGATTCAGGCTATAATAGACATGGCCCCACCTCGGAACGTCAAGGAGGTACAGAGACTCACAGGCCGGCTGGCGGCAATCGGTCGTTTCCTCTCCAAATCAGGGGAGAAGTCTCTCCCCTTCTTCAAGGCTCTGCGAGGCAAAGGGGGCTTCGAATGGGGTGCCCCTCAACAAGAAGCCTTCGACCAGCTGAAGCAATACCTCGCCAACCCTCCTCTCCTCAGCAAACCCGAAACCCCTGTGGCTCTACCTCTCCGCCTCGGACAGCGCCCTCGGCGCCGTCCTCGTCCGAGAAGAGGACGGGGTTCAGAAGCCACTCTATTATGTGAGTAAAGTCCTACTCCCCGCCGAGACGAGGTACGCAAGAATAAAAAAGATGGCCTATGCTTTGGTCGTGGCGGCCAAGAAGCTTCGTCCCTACTTCTAATCTCACTCTATCCAAGTGCTAACTGACCAGCCTCTGAAAACCGTCCTCCACAAGCCTGAGAACTGTGGCCACTTGGTCAAGTGGTCAATAGAGCTCAGCCAATACGACATCGGCTATCAGCCAAGGACGGCGATCAAAGGCCAGGCCCTCGCCGAGTTCATCACCGAGTGCACAGCTTCTGAGCCGCCGAGCGTCGAAGAGTCGGACCCAATCTGGGAGATCTATGTCGACGGATCCTCCTACAAAACCGAGAGTGGTGCCGGAATCATCCTCTGAGGTTCCGACCAATTCCTCCTTCAATACTCTCTACGCCTTAACTTCCCGGCCTTTAACAACGAGGCGGAGTACGAGGCCATGATTGCCGGACTGACCCTAGCGCACCGAGCCGGAGCCAAGCAGATCCGAGCCTTCAGCGATTCTCAGCTCGTGGTCAATCAGATCACCGGGGAATACGAGGCTCGCGACGATCGGATGGTGCGATACTTAGCCGTGGTCCGACGGCTCCTGGCATCCTTCTGCTGCTCCACAGTGGTTAGGATCCCCCGAGAGCAGAACGCCCAAGTAGACGCCTTATCAAAACTTGCCTCCTCCTCCTTCGAGGGCCTCGACCAAACGGTACTCATCGAGATCCTCTTAAAGCCAAGTATCGATGACCAAGATCAGGAGGCAATGTGCATACAAAGCGGTGTCAATCCGGACGACTGGACCACCTCCATCCGAAGATTCCTAGTCCAAGGCGAGCTCCCCGAGGACCGGGCCCAGGCAAGACGGGTCAGAATCCGAGCCGAGAGGTTCGTCATGATAGGCGACATCCTCTTCAAACGCTCGTACACACTGGCCGATGGTAAACCGTACCTCCGCTGTCTCACCAATGACGAAGCCAGATACGTGTTGAAGGAACTTCATGAAGGGATCGGCGGATGCCATATGGGAAGCAGGTCCCTCGCTCGAAAAGCTCTGAATCAGGGCTACTACTGGCCCACCATGCTCCAAGACTCACAAGACCTAGTCAAGAGGTGCGGCCCCTGTCAGAGGTTCTCCCCTATCAAGAGGCTTCCTCAAGCCAATCTCCGGTCCCTGGCTAGTCCTACGCCATTTGCCATGTGGGGCATGGACCTCGTGGGCCCCTTTCCCATAGCAACGGGACAAAGAAAATTCTTGATAGTCGCCATCGACTACTTCACAAAGTGGCTCGAGGCCGAGCTGCTGTCCAGCATCACCGAGCGCCAAACACAGCAGTTCTTCTGGAAGAATATCGTTTGTCGGTTCAAAATCCCTCAGGTCCTCGTTACGGACAACGGGACCCAGTTCGCAGGCCAAAACTTCCGAAAGTTCTGCGAAGACATCAGCACCCAATAGCGCTTCTCCGCCATATGCCACCCTCAGTCTAACGGCCAAGCGGAAAACACGAACAGGCAAATCCTCGACGGCCTCAAGAAGTGCCTTGACAGTTCCCCCAAGGGGCTGTGGGTAGAGGAGCTGCCCAGCGTGTTGTGGGCACACCGAACCACCAAGAGGATCCCCACGGGAGAGACACCATTCAGCCTAACCTACGGGACCGAGGCAGTGATCCCCGTAGAGGTCGGCCTGCCCTCCCCTCGGATCATGGCCTTCGACGAAGCGGACAACTCATCCGGCTTAAGGGCCAACCTGGACCTCATCGCCGAAGTTAGGGAAAAGTCATCCGTCCGAAGAAACATCTATCAACAGCGGATCGAGAGGTTCTACAACAAGAAGGTCCGCCCAACAGATATTAGGGCCGGGGACCTGGTGTTGCGCAAATTATCCGTCTCTGACCCCACCAAGAAGAGGAAGCTGGCCCCCAACTGGGAGGGCCCATACAGGGTAGCCGAGGCCATACGGCCCGGCACCTATCGACTAATAGACATGGAGGGTCGAGCGATCAAGCGACCCTGGAACGCCGAGCACCTTATGAAGTTCCTAGAAGAACGGTCACAGGTCCCGGCTTAGCTAATGTAAATAATATCTTTTGTAAGCTTTCATGTGTAAAGGGCCATTTTAGCGCCCACCCCTATCATATATGAAAAGATGATCTTTCTATCAACTTCAAACGCCTCGACAAGTCCGACCTAACACCAGACAATAGGATCGGCACCCGAGTCCCCACTCCGGTATCGTCCCCTAAACGTCTCGGTAGGTCCGCATCGGCTTCGGGCCAGGGAGTCATCATAAGAGCCTCCCGCTACACATGATGCCGAACCTCACCCCTACCAATCAATAGGCTATTAGCCGAGGCAATAAATGAAGAAGAATCCCTTATTCATACTCCCTTATTAAGTTCTGAAAAAACAAATAAAGACCGTTTTACAGGACTACTTCACTCATCTCGCAATAAAGGAATCCACTCTTAGGGCCCCTCGGGTCCGAGGGATGGCATCCCCACTCCCATCGAAAAACTTGGGCCTCCCTCCTCGTCACGATGGCCCTTAGAGTCGGCCACGGTCGACACACCGGCAACGGAGCTCTGGGCATCAGCTGGCCGGACGCGCTCCAGCTACAGCAATGCCGAAGGAACTCCCTCCGATCTCCCGAGGAGGATGCCACCCTCGTTCCGAACACACCTAGCATCGTCTTGTACCGGTGTATCTCCATTTCCTTCTCCATTATGATGTCGCGAAGAAGCCTTTCGGAAGAGGGCCTCTGCACCGACGCGCTTGGCAAGGTAAACCCGAGGCCGGCACTTCCGAGGTCCCGATCCACCATTGCCTTCTTCAGACGGTTCGCCTCGGCACTCAGAGCCTGAGACTTCTCCCGATAATAGTTGAAGGCGGCATCCTGGTCGCGAGCCCCTTGCGATAGCGGACCAACGTGGCCTCCAGAACTTTGATTCTACTTCGGAGCCACGCCACGTCGGAACGATGGGGGTCCGGCTCGGGAAGGAGAGCCGCTACCTAAAAGAGAACCAACCACAGCTCAAAACACATCCACAAAAGGGGTCCGGAAAGATCCGAGTACAAAAGACTTGGCCAATCAGAAAAAATCCTCTCTTATAAATTGAAATTGTCATACAAAATGCGGTGGCCAGTCCGCGTTCGGCGAATACATTTTAAAAGGAAAGAAAAAGACAAAACAAGAGGGAAACCGCCTATGTTATCACCTCAACATCAGCCGGGTCCACGGGGTCGGCAGGAGGATCGATGGCCGAGCCCACGACGGGAGGGTCGGCAGGAGGGTCGACGTCAGGGGTCTTCGGTGGCCCCTCGACCTCCATGTCATAGTCGAAGCCCTCAGGTCGATGTTGGGGTAGAAGTGCCGCACATGGCTGAAGGCCTTCGCATAGACCGCGTCCTGGGCCGCGATCACTAGGTCCTGCCCTGTCACCGTCAGTTCCTCCTTCTCCTTCGCGAACTTCTTCTTTAAAGCGGAGACCTTCTTCCCCCACTCGGAATCCCTAGCATTGAGCTCCACCTTCAGCTGCTGCTCCCTCTTATGCGAGCCATCGAGCTCTATCTTCAACTCCTTTGCCTCTTGCAATGCCTTGTCGGCCCGGACTCGCTCTCGTTCCAAGGCTGCCTCATAAAGACCTCTCACGTGCGCCCCTTGCACGGTCGCTTGCAGTAACCAAGCATTACTAAGAAAACCTCCTTTACGACATATTCACAAGGCAAGTGGGGTCGGCAAACTTACCAGCACGTTGGCCTGCGCGAGGCACGTGTACTCCTCCTCCAGCGTCTTGGCCTTCATCTTCGCGCGGTCCCGAGGGGTCGCCAGCTTATCCGCCACCTCGACGGCCTGGGTCCCCCGGGTCAGACAATCCCCCCTCCGGATCGCCCAGTCCGGCACCCACGGCTGCCGCAGCTCCTCCGTCATCTTGTTCACCCCCTCGCCTTCGACCAGGGGACCCTTCCCCTCTCTGCGCTCGGAAGCCTTAGCCTGACCCGAGCTCCCCTGAGCTGCAACCTCCTTGCTCGTCTCCGAGCGAGTTCTCTTGTCCCTCGGCTGAAGTGTTGCCTCAGATGCAACTTGGGTCGGCCCCCTCGCCCTCTTCGCACCTCCCTCCTCCTCGGCCTTCTTTTGCTTCAAGGCGAGCCTCCGAGCCTTGATTGATTCTGGATCCATACCTGCAAAAAGATCCATTAAGGACAATGAGCACAAAAGAACAATAAGACCGAGAGAAAGAAACAACTACATACAAAGCACGGCCGGACTCAGTCCAACGCTCGCCAAGTGACCCTCCGTCACCTTCGGCCAACTGATGCTATGCGACAGGCGGAGGCGCTCAACAAGCTTCCACTCCTCGGCCGTCAGGTCCTTCGGCCTCGGAGCTTTGAAGCTCGGCTTATGGTAATTCCAACGAGTAGGGATGTCCCAAGGCTCCTCACTCCGGACCACAAAATACTTTCTTTTCCACTCCTTGATGGAGTCCAGATGACCGTGTACAACCTTCCCCTTACTCCGAGGCGACACATAATAGATCCCCTCCGACGCCCCAGACGAGCTGATCCCCAGCATCGCCCTAAACATGCCCAAACTAAGGGGCACCTTCTGCTCCTCACACAAAAGCACGAAGCAGATGATCTGCTTCCAGGAATTCGGCCCGTACTGCATCGGAGCCAGTGACGCCCAATTCAGCACCTCCCGAACAAACGGATGGACCGGCAGCCTCAGTCCAGAGCCGAAGGCATCCACAGGGAAGACGCAGTACCAAGCAGCTAGGGGGTCGGTCGGACGCAGGGTAGGGCTCGGCAACATGAGCTCGTAACCGACCCCAATGTGGTACGCCGACTGCACAACCTCCAAGTCACCAGCTTCCAAGACAATCGGAAGCACGTCCATCTTCACCGTCTTCCGGCTCGGCGAAGATGGCTGAACCCCATACAGCGCCTTATCAGAAAGGTCGTCGGGGTACCATTGGAAAGCTTGCGGTTGTACAGGCGACCCCGTCACCACATTCCGGAGAATGGGCGCCTGGCTCGGCCCACCTGCCTTCGACCCCTTCTTCCTCGGCACCCTCTTCTTCTTTGCCCTCTCCGGCGAGGGAGTGGATAAGCGCGCCAGACCGGTCAGCATGGAGGACGAACCCACTCCCTGGATCGTGGATCTCCCCCCGTACCTCCTATCCGAGCCCCAATGGCCTTACCCTCGCCTTCACCAGCCTCCTCTTCGGACACTGACTCCAGAATCTGGACCTCGTCCGAACTGTCGCTCCCCTCGTCGGACTCACTACTCTCGACCACAAACATCTTCCGGGACCGCAAAGGCTTCACGTCATACACCGTCTCCTCTTCCCACGACTCCGAATCTAAAAGCCCGGTGGCGGGGGGCCCTTCGCCTCTAGACGACGACGCTGACGAACCTGACTGAGCCCGGGACATGCCTAACTAAATAAACTTACCAACTAACCTTGAGCGCTTCGGATGGACGAACCGGGTTCCGCAAATAGCAGTATCGAGCACCGAAGTGTTTGAAATTTTCGGGAAAAGAACAAGAGAGAAGTGAGCAGGGCGAAAGGGAGGTGGAGGTATTTATAGAGGGAGAAACGACTCCTCGTTTTTCGTAAAACGACTCCTCGATTGGCGTGTAACTGCCACCAATAGAATCGCACCACATCGCCCTGGAACGCGCGCCGCTGACGTCACCCACGTCACCTTGAAGCCAGACACAAGGGTCGGACCGGATGAGGTGCGTCGGATCCGAACACCCCAGCGTCCGTCCCCGAAAGCAAGAAAAGTTTAAATTAAAAGTATTAAGGCACCCGCCCTCGGCGATTGCCCTGGCCCCAGCACTCGGTCGGTTCCCCTCTCACCCGCGAACAACTCGGGGCTTACGACCTCGGAAGCCGAAACCCCGAACTGTTCGAGGGTGGAAGAAAAACCACCATTGTCTGGGACCCTATCAGAAAGCAGATCGGCCCACCTCCCATCTCTAACTCCTTCGGGCCGACCACCATCAGGAGCCGTCAACCCAGAAGGAAGACAGAGATCGGAGGAGACCCATCCGATCGAGGCAACCTGCCCCGGGTCCGAACCTCAATGGGCCTCCCTCCTGCCGTGATCTCTCCTGACTCTGACTACCACATCAGGGCCGTCACAGCCAGGAGAAGACCATGGCGGGAGAACAGCCCACCCCCCGGAGCCGGACTCCATTGGTCATCCCTCGCGCCGTGATCTCCCCCGATCCTGGCTACCGCCTCAGGGCCGTCAGGATCGGGAGAAGAACAAGGCGCGAGCATAACCACTCGTCCGACCCTCTCAGGGTTAGAATTTTTCAAAGGAGCAGGCGTCCGCCCAAGGCAGACACCTCCAGTGGTCGGTCAACCACCGTTGTTGTGATCAAAGCTACAGGGGGGAGCGGGGTATTTATAGCCTCCCCCCAAGGACCAGCCACTATGCCTAGGGAGTTGGAGCACCGCACATTTATTATAGAAGCCATTTAATGGCCCCGGGAAGTTGGAACGCCGCACAAATCCCACAGCACCATTAATGCTCCTCGAAGTTAGCTAGCATCGGCTCAGCCTTCTCTCGAAGGCCCAACGGTTCTCCATCGCCCTTGCCGACCCGTAAAACCCTCGCCAGCTCGGGGTAGGGTCTCGCACCAGGGTAGCCTTCTCACGAAGGCCCAACGGTTTGCCAGCGCCCTTGCCGACCCGTAAAACCCTCGTCAGCTCGGGATGGGGTCTCGCACCAGGGTAGCCTTCTCTCGAAGGCCCAACAGTTCGCAAGCGCCCTTGCCGACCTGTAAAACCCTCGCCAGCTCGGGGTGGGGTCTCGCACCAGGGTAGCCTTCTCTCGAAGGCCCAACGGTTCGCCAGCGCCCTTGCCGACCCGTGAAACCCTTGCCAGCTCGGGGTGGGGTCTCGCACCAGGGTAGCCTTCTCTCGAAGGCCCAACAGTTCGCCAGTGCCCTTGCCGACCCGTGAAACCCTCACCAGCTCGGGGTGGGGTCTCACACCAGGGTAGCCTTCTCTCGAAGCCCGAACGGTTCTCCAGCGCCCTTGCCGACCCGTGAAACCCTCGCCAGCTCGGGGTGGGGTCTCGCACCGGGGTAGCCTTCTCACGAAGGCCTAACGGTTTGCCAGTGCCCTTACCGACCCGTAAAACCCTTGCCAGCTCAGGGTGGGGTCTCGCACCAGGATAGCCTTCTCACAAAGGCCCAACACGACCCGAAACTACTCCACGGCCAACTCCCGCATCCCGGCGGGAGTGGGGGGCTTATGAGGTAGGATAAAAATGAACTGGGACCCAGGAAGGCTTTCCCTCCAAGTCCATCCGGCTCGGTCCCGGACCACCACAGGCTCGGCACCGAGCCATAAGTTCACCGCCACGAAACCAGCCCCCCCGTCCTGACGGCCCTCCGAGACCCTCGGTCTCCGATCCTCGACGATCTCGCGGGCCATCCACTCAGCCGGGCAAGGGAGGGAGATGACCTGGCGCAGCCTGGGCCCTCTGATCCTCCCACAGGCACAGGGCCCCTACGATCTGCCATGCCAACCCTAAAACCACTTGGGGCTCTTGCCAAGTCAGCCCTAAACTACTCTAGGCACTGCCACGTGTGCCCTAAACCACCTGGGCCCCTTGCCACGTCAGGCCCATGGGCTTTTCGGGTCCGAACCCGGCTCCCAAGCGGATCCAAACCCGGTTGGGTTATCTATAAATACCCGACCCCCATTCACCTTCAAAGGTAATCAATCTTTTTACTCACAAAACCCTAGTTACTGCTAATCTCTCACAGAGACTAACTAGATCGTCGGAGGGTCTGCCACCGGGATAAATCCCGGTGTTTCTAGACCGTCTGCAGGTACCCGAGGCGAGGCAATCCGAGCCGCTCCTCCAGTGCCGAGGCGAGCCTACAGCTCACCGTCCGCTACCGAGCCCTTCCCCTTTTACAAATTGAGTCCGAACTCACACCTGGTGCATCTACACTCTGTCCAAAACCAAACCGCATCAATCACCTATATCATTCGCCCACTTAATTTCAACCATTAACTTAGGTGCTTTTAGCATTTAAAAAAAGTGCTTTCACTCACCTAGAAAATTTTGAAGCTAAACCTAATATTTCTTACACCAATGTTGACAAAACTATTAAACATGTTTTTTTTCTTGATAGCAACAATGTTAAAAATACTATTAAGCTAAAACACTTTTTATTCACAGTAATATCAAACAATTCGGCAGGAGCCGTGGAGGCAGCCAAGAAGATAAAGACCAGCGATGGGGCATAGACAGGGAGGAGAAACAAGCTTGGCACAGACAAGGTGGAGTTCTAGCACAGTGCATGTTGGTGTCGTATGTAGATTCATTCCCTAAGTGTCGGCAAGGGTAGAGAGATTGTACTAGGTGGACCTGATTGCCGTGTCTTAGACTTTTGTTGTTTACTTTTGAACTCGGGTAGGTCCGAGTACTTTGGATGTATCGTGTAGCTTGTTGCTCACAGTGCATGTTGCTCACGTGTTTTTCTTCAGTTGTACTACTTTGTTTCGTTATTTCTTATTAATAGAACGATGACGAGCGTCATCTTTTATCAAAAAAAAAATATCAAACAATTCTGTGTAGTGAGAAAAAAGTCGAATAGCTGCAATATTAGAAAAGAATTGTTGGCTAAACACACTTTTAATTAAGTTTTATTAAATGCCTATTTTGAGTCTAAAGTGCTTTTTACAACCAAAAGCACTCCAAAATAGGAATGTTAATAATAGGCTTAAAATCTCAATCACACAATTACAACTTCAATTTATATCAACCGTCAACTAACATTTTAAAGATCAAACAGAAAAAACAAAAAAACAAAAAAAAGGAAAATATGATCCAGTGTTCGATGCAGCCCGTACCGATTAATAAATACATATGCAGTTCTGAAACCTTCTCCATAAGCTGAGAAAATGTCGTGCTCAATTTGATGCATGAAGAACTCGCCTAGCTCCTTTTCCATACCAGGGGCTCCACATTTTTTTTGAAAGTGGCATTGAAGAGGATGAAGATGAAGTATTGTTCCCTGAGGTCATATGTGCGGAACCCAAAACAACCTTGGATTCAAGCCACATGTGGGAGAGAACTTGACAAATACCTTCCTCCACGTTGGGCATCGATTTCGATAGCCTAAATTTAATTAAAATGAGACTGAAATTGATTACTATGAACAATGTAGAAATTTAAAGAGTAGTTGAGGGTCAAAAGCAATAACTCGCATTGTTTGGTATTACTGCAAATAAATTGTTACGGCAGTGAGAAACAATAGTTTTGAGTTAAACTTTCGGGTTTTTTCAACGGAGGCCCCAACACACTTTTGAAGTTGCTCGAGCGCCTAATTTGGACAACTTTTTTGGGTGCTAAACACACTTTTCCAACAAACTAAAGGGAAACTCTTGTTGTAAAAGTGCAACTGGGATATCTAGAAAAAATATCATAGTCATAGACGACTCATAGGTTGATTTGGAATCAACCAAGTTTCCCCCAGGACATTCGGTTCTTTAGAGCAACCTACTGGAGACATGGTTTTCTTAATTAATTGTAAAAGTAAATGAAGTTCTACACGAAGTGAAAAGGGAAAAAAAATGATTTGACCACATGCATTAACTCATGCGCAGGGATCGAACCCGTTAATAACCTACTTAACAAAGAGCAGGTAATGAGAAGAAAAGCACTTTCATCCTCTATAGGCTCACAACAGAAGTAGCATGAAAAAATTTCTTTTTCTTAAAATTAGAATTAAGGGTATCAAAATTAATTTCCAAATGTTATAAGAACTTGGAGCGTAAAGATTTACCTGGGAAGACTTAAAAGAACGGAATTTTTTGCCGCACTAGGCCACTTTTTGATACTATTTACGTT